>CM024597.1:1726751-2301751 GCA_014182555.1 Eucalyptus erythrocorys | reverse complement strand
GGCTAGTTTGCCATTTGCAATGTCTAAATGAGAGTAATCATCAGTTTATGGGCATCTTTAGTAACTTCAAGTCAGTTTAGCATGTGAAATGTGTTCTAGCATCGGGTTGCAGGATTCATGGCTATGTCGTTATTATTGCTGCATTCATTTCCATTTTCTTTAACTAAAAATGAAAAAAAAAAAAAAAAAAGAACTTGTTGGAACCTGTTGGAATCTGGAATTGACCCCGGAACCTGTGATAGAATAGGTTTCAGGTTCTTGGTTCTGACGGGTAGGTTCTAGATTCCAAAAAATGAGGAACCTGTACCCGAGGGTAGGTTCCAAGTTCCTTACTTGGAACTTGTAAGGAACCGGAACCGCTCACCCCTGTTAAAGAAAGCCTTCTCTCTCTTGCCCCTTCTCTCTCATCTTGATCGGTGTTCATCGAACACAATTCGATGTTGCCGGCGCTGGTTCTATTCTGTTTTCCGGCAAAGAAAGCTCAGAGAACCTGGATTTCGTTTCGAGGCTTGTTCACTGGCATCGACCACCAGCGAACAAGCCATCTCCGACCTACGCCGTTCACTATTCTTGAGTCGTGCAGCGTCGCCCCTGTTTTACTCTGTATCCTGATTCGGTATCTCGAAGAGTTTCATTCTTGCTCGATCAGCTTTACGTCGAGGACGATCTTCATCAATGAAGTATCTGGGAACTCTATTCTTCGATCTACTCACCTGTTGAAGCTAAAACCCAAGGTATGTTGAATATGAGCTCATGTTCTATCTTCAGATGCTCTCCGTGTTGGACAGCGACCCAGAATTCTGATATCTGTTTGTGAAAGACTTAACTGCCATTGAAGTTCACCTGACATTCCGAACCTGATGGTCTGGTTGAGAGTCAATATTTCGCTGGACTCAGGACCGAGATGCCTACCTTCTGCTCGGTAAAATGCGCAATTTAAAGCAGAGTCATTTAGTTCGTTCTTGAGCGTGTCTTTCTACTTATTGGTTGCTAAATGTAGTCGAGTCGTATCTGAAACTAAAACGTCGATGAAATAACGTTTTCGAAGTCGAGTAGAGCCGTATGGATCCTCTTGTCCATTTGTTTGTCAACTAAACATGCCCTGTTACGACCTGTTTTGATGAAGAAAGGTAATTAAAACTTCATGTTATGGATTAGAATCAAATCAGTCCTATTCAAGTTTGCATCAGTGATTGCAGACATTTTGAAAAGATTTCATATGGATATGGTCTTTATTCCAAACTTATTATGCCTATGTTTCACTCCTCAATCATATGCATGTGACGTGTTCGATGAAATGCCTCAGAGGCACGACTGAAAAGTGATCCATGAATTTATTAGATCCGAAAACATGTTGACATAGATTGCTTGTTGTCAACTGATTTGTTAAGAATTTAGGTCCGACTTCAGTCATATTTCGTTGTATTCAAATCTCAATGTCAATTTTTCTGGTGTTTTCATTCTATGTTATGCATATGTTCCTGTGACGTCTCCGTGGAATTCACTGGTGAAGAAATGGCTGAGGTCAATGTCATGCTTATGGATTATCCAGGTATGTTCACGATCATTTCTTTGTGACAGTTTCATTCTTGCATCTTCATCTCTGGATTACGTTGATGAGCCATGGATATCGGTTTTATGTTTAGAGAAGAGTAATGGCCGGAGTTGATGGCTGATGGCCATGTTTTGATGATTGGCGATGATTGGAGGTTGATGATGGCGTTGAGAAGTGACACTTACAGAAATGGGCTTAGTTTAGTTCGTCTTTGAAAATTGTTAAAGGAGGATCTAAGAGGTTCGGAAATTGGCTAACGGGAGTGTTTTGGGTTCGTCTTTCACTTGAGGAAGACAACGAGAGAAAAAATAATAAAAAATGAATAATAGAAATAATAAAAGAGGAGAAAATGAATAGAAGGAATAAATAAAAATGGGGCTTATAAGAGAAAACCGGCTTAGTTTAGTCATGTTTAGAAATGACTTTGTGAAGTTTTAAATCGAAGTAGGCCTGGTTAATGAGACCATTTAGAGTTATTATGTGCATTGCTGCTATATGATTGTATATGAAAAGTATTATGTTATATTTTTGTCACTCATATATTAATGGTGATAAGGCCTCGTGTGTCAGGATACCTCATGAGTCAAGATGCCTGGCTAGTCAAGATGAATTGCCAATGACAAGTATGAAATATATTATAAATACACTCGCGTATATCAGTGAGCTAAGGTGTGGTATTTGCGCATAATGAGATTTGTATGTTCATCTGTGTGCGTTTGAATATCGAATTGTATATAACTCATGACATTTATTGCACACATCGGTATAATCATTTATATGTGGCGGTGGCATGCAATTGACGTCTTAAATAATTTCACATAATATGTTTGGAAAATGTAAGTGGATATTTGTGGTTTAGAGTAGGTTAATATCCTTGTTACTAAAGTGGGAAAGTGATGAGAAACTTGAATTTGTGATCAAAGATGTAGATATTGGTGTATTAATGAAATTATGCTATGATGCATACTCATATAAGCTGAAAGAGTTATCATGTCATTTATGGATTGAGATGCCAATACTTAAATCATGTGGAATACATGTTGTATCGTTAAAGTGATTGCAATATTCTATCATGAATTTGTAGATAATTAAGTAATAAGTTTGCTTAGTAATTGGGTGAAACGAAGGATTGTCGTTATGATAGTGTGAATCCACAAAATGATATTGCTCATTCTTTATTATGACGTTGTTGTGCTATCGAGGTTGAGTGGTAAGATGATCTCCTGTTTTAGATTTAGAGAATTCATTTATTGAGCTTAGACTCACCCCAATATATTTTTACAGATATATCGAGTTCAGAAATCAGGGACCTTTAGACTAGTGTTTTCAAATATATATTTGAGGATTCGATTGGAGGAGTGGAGCGGAGTACACAATGAAAGTAGGGGTGCATTTTTGTACATAAGGTTTTGAGGTACATTAGTTGAGCTTAAATTATCTATATAGTTTGATAATAAATTAGTTATACATTGGCCGATTGAAGTGAAGCTAAAATATCCATTCATTTGAGGTTAAGATTTTATGGAAATTTAGGTTCTGATAATTTAGGCACTAGAGTGAGGTTAATGAAGTGATGAGGTGACTAATGATTAGGAGCTTAAGTTGAAATGAAATAGGTGGATTATGCATATGGACTTTACGCATTAAGAAATGACTTGGTGGAATAGGGGTTTCAGAAATAATAAGTTTTGATATAGAAAGTCACATATTATTTGATATATTACGATCTTTAGGAATTTTGGAAAAAACTTTTAGATACATGAGAATACTAGTGGTTGATATACATCATGACAAAGGTGGATTTTAGAAGTGCTAAGTTTTAATTCGAATTTCATGCAATGAGTGATAATATGTTGGGTGTTTGGGTATAATCCTTAGATCACAAGCTATTGATTTTATTATTGTGGTATTCAAAATGAAAATGGTTGAGCTTTGGTTATTGATGGAGTTAGATAGATTTGAATTACAAAGTCTATGTTAATGATTTTTAGAATAAAAGTGCGATCTTTTATTGATGAGTCATGATCAATTCTATGGTAAGTTATGATGTATAGATAGTAAGACATGAATTTTGGAAATTAAGTTATGATCAGCTGAGGTAGATTATGATTTTCTTATTAGAAAAGGAGAATTTATATTGGAAGTCTTGATGTATTACATGGTGATAATTTGACTAATAATAATTGATTGTAGTAGTTGTAATCTTCAATCGTCATGAGATAAGTAAATCTACTTTTGGTTTATGGGTTGTTGTAACAAGCATGATCTTCATAATTGAAGACTATGAGCTTATGAGTTGATAACCTTACTTGAAAGGTTTTTTTTTCTATAGTTAGTAGACATGATCAATTCCAGTTTTGGTTTTCGTTGAAATGATGTAAGTCAAGTGCCTAAGTTATTGATTTAAGAAGTGATAAGATTATGTGGCGATTCTTTAAGTTCAGGTCTTGACATACTTTGAATTGGAGATTGGATGAGTTCTTATTTTGTAATATTCGTTATTAAGATTTGTTGATTAAAGACAAATTCTTATGTTGATGATCTGGAAGGTAATAATCATTCGAGTTTAAGCAATGATGTTTTAAGTAGTGACATTCCTTATCAAATAAATGGATTAAAGATAAGTTCTTGTTTTTGTTGTGTCTGATTCTATAGAGAGAAATAAGGTAAATTGCCTTGAGAGACCGTGGGATTAAAATAAGTGGATCTTTTCCAAGTTCCATGATTGGAACTCTCTTTTCTATAACTTTAATACTTCGATATTATGAATTTTGTCCAGGATGTATTGAAAGTTAATTATTAGGTGGTGCTAAAAAGGGGCCATTTTGAAGTTCTATTATTGATAAACTCTATTCGAGCAATTAATAAGAGTATGAAGAATATTTGAAGGTTTTCATGAACTACAGGAGTTGATTTGCACAAATTCTTCAAGTGGACAATGTGATATTCTTAGGCTGTCTTTATTGAGATAATGGAAATCCCAATAGTTTAATTGATGAATGGGGAAGTACAAGTTGTGATGAATATGGAAATGTATTACTGGTTAAATTTTTAGTGTCGACCAATGGTAATAGATTTTTGATATCAAAGAAAATTTTTGTACAGGTTTGACACTTTGGAGAACTTAAAAGCTGTTTAAGAATGGATGATTCTTAGAAATTGTCAGAAAAAGAATAAGGATTGCTTAAATGCTAGAATTTGATCTTTTGGACATGACAAATTTTAAGAATAAATTTTGTTGGATTTGATCGAGGATAGTTGGAAGGCTAAACAATGCATTCAAATTTGAAAATGTCTAGTGAAAATGGATGAAGGAAATTTTGGAATTCTGGTAATGGAAAGTCGTTTATAAGCTATAGAGGTAGTACTTTTGAAGAGAAAAGTACTGAAACAAAATTTGAGGAAAAGCTTTGGGAGAAAGAGATCAGATTTTCAAGGGCCAAATGATGGAGTTTTGGTGCTCTTGTTGAGAAAAAAAAAATTGGTTCCTCTATATATATATAGAGGAACCAATTTTTTAGATCAAAAGGAACAAGTTAGAAAGACTATACCTTTAGTTAAAGTCTTGTGGCAATATCAATGATTTGGACAAAATGAAGTGGAAAGCGAAAATTAAAATGAAACACAAGATTAATAGTTATTTAATTGATAAGGTAAATCTAAATTTCAAGGACAGGGTTTCTTTTAGGGAGGTAAGAGTTGTGATATCTGGAATTTCTTCATTTTCTAATATTATTTAGGAGATTTAGATGGTAGGCGATATGCATGAATGATTTAATAACACAATTAATACCTAAATTTCTACCCGAATACGTCTCATGCATTTCATAAGAAAAATTTGGGATTGGGTTTGTGTTTAGAAATTTTTCGGCATTTAGAAATGTTCATTCAGCATATCTGCATCAAATGTTGACTTAGGCGAGATCACGACCGAACCAAATGGTACCCTCTTCTTGGTCATTTTGTTTAGATACATAACTCGCGTGGGGCATCATCTGTACAAGTCTAAATTGAGATTACAAAACCGAATGGATAAGAAAAGGGCAGAGACGTTGGGTCCAATGGGATAAAAAGCAAAACCAAGAAAACAGAGATAAGGAATGGAAGAAACCGAGAGCACGGAATGGGAGCGCCGGGTGGAGTGTATGGGCAGGCTGACGACGTGTAGATGAAAGCAGGGAAACAGAGAAATTAAAGTGGCGCTTTCGTGCATATGAAAAGACGGGAGAAAAGTAAAGGTATACTCCACGCCCGAGGATTCATGAGAAAAACCGATCTGGAGGGGTGAAATTCATAAAACCCACACCCCACTTTACGGTCTTTGATACCATCTTCAAATCGTCACAAGCCACCGCCAACCGCATTGAAAGGTCGACGCGAAAGCTAAGCGTTCTGTTCTGGAAATACATTATCTGTTCGATCTTTGTTTGCGGGCTTTCATTTTGTTCAACAACGCCTAGGTTGCATGCCGATATGGAGCGAAATGAGAGTGAAGCACTGCTTGGCCCGCAAGCAGCCACGGGAACCCAAGCACTCCCTTGACGTGCCTGTCTCCACCGCAAATGACCTTAACACTAAATGAAGAGCAGGATTGGAGTCTGCCTCTTCCGAGGTAGCCTGGACGGTCCCTCCATTTTTTAAGATTTACGCCCGGTTTGAACTCATTGTTTTATGAAATCTTCATTGGGATTTTTCCTGATTCGAAGTCAGAGAGCATGTTGTAGTCACAAGGGAATTTCCCTTAGTAAATGACCTCATTTGCGGAGATGACTAACAACTCTAGATGCTTCAGTTTGATAGGTAGTGGGTTAAATTTGACTAACGTTTGCTTAGTCAAAACCATCCCGAGGTCCAGGTCCAGTTGTGGGAGAATCGTAGAGCGGAACTGATTTTATGGTCCGCAGGATCAGTTCTCAAGAAATTTAATATAGAATTAGTTGCATATATTGACATCTCATTGTAGCCACTTCATCGTTGCCATCATAATTTCCATGTCATTTAGTGATTGTATGTTTAGGGTCATATAACTTGAATTACACGTCATGTTAAAATGGTTTATATTTCTTTTACTTGTAATTAAAAATTAGGTCATATAAATTATTCATGTCACATGTCATTAGTTCAATTAGGTCATATAGTCATAATTTAGAATAAAATTGCATCTCATGCATTATATAGGTTAATTTTCATAAAGAAATAATAAAATAATAAAATGTCATTGCATTTAGAAAATCATGCCTAGGCTATGCATGGATTTTTAATTGACATCTTGCCGAACAATTATTGGAATTAATAGGGCTTTTGCATGCTTGAGGTATTTAAGTCTTTGCCATATTCTGGCAATTTATTTAGAATTTTGATTTTTTGAGTTTTATATTATTGATTGAGCACCCACATGATTATCTCTTATATATTAGTGGCTTTGGCTTAAAATTAAACAAAACCAATTGCAAAATATTTTTGAAAATAAAGAGAAAAGATACCTAAAGGCGTTAGACTCATTTAGCGTAATCAAATCCCCGAATCTATTTTTTTTTTTTTTGGCTCATAGAAGTAAAATGTACTCCCGCATTTTACTTAGGCGTTAATTGGCAATAATTGGTCAATGGCGGCTCTAAAAGGTAAGTAGATTGCATTTTTTTTTGTTGGTCATATTCTATTGTTATTCTAACTCTCGTTCTTAGACTTTTATCCTACCTCTTTGCAGAATGTGAGAGTTGAAGCCCACACCTGAAACTAAATTATCTACACCCTAACTCCCCCGAGAAGGTGGGAATTTGAATCCTCCATCCCTCTTTTCCCATGTGGGAAGGGTGGCATTGTGATTAGTAGATTGCATGTTAACTAGGTTGCAATTAGTGGAGTTTAGGAGAGTCTGCACTAGGCTTTTGGCTAAATAATCCATTAGCTTTCCTATTGAGAGTTTTCACCTCTAAAAGGTCACAAGAAGAAATTCGACTAGTCATTATTAATATACTTTGCGACATTATGAAAAGTTTTAGTTTGGAAAGTGTCAAGGTTTTAAAAGTTAAAAAAGTTAAAACTGAGCATAGCTCTAAGAACAACATCGGTACTTACTCTTTTTTTTCTTAATAATTTTTTAAGTAGATGGCATGATCAAGACCATTCCTTAGCCGCAAATACTAGTTCCCCATAATCAAGAAAAATCTGAAAATTTCTCCTGCGGTAGGCACGAAGTCTTCTAGGCTTAGACTTTAAATTACATCGATTTTAATCACTTTTGGCTCAATAATTCCCTTGTATTCTTCACCTGTTAAAATAATTGCCGACCGACGACTGTATGCTCAGCACACACATATTCGTACCTAGCAGGGATTCCCTTAGTCATAATTGGACCCTACCTCGAATTTCTCGCACATAATAAACGTCCAATGTGTTAAGTTCACTCCATGACTTTCTCAATACATATTTCTTCTCCCATCTGCGGTGGTCATTCATTTTTAATATTTCAATTTATATCTAAAAAACCCAATCCTTTTTTGATCTGAAAATTAGGTTTTTTTTTTTTTTTTTTTTCACAAAAATGGGTGCGAGATGTGTGCATGATGAGCCCATGAACGTTGGCCAGCAGTTAAGTATCACAGAAGATGAGCTCCGAGAGAAAATTGGGTCAGCGCGGTCAAAATCTATTATATATTAGAACAAAATGAAATTTGGAGGAACTTTGAAAAACAAACTCGGCTTCAGACTATCCATCGTGGTGGGTAGGTGCTCCCTCTTCTACCGGAAGAGGTCGAGCATTCGAAGCCCCTATAACACAAGTTACAGGGAGGCTGGAGGAGACACTAGGTGACTTACCCGGTGACACGTGTGTGGTGGCTAGTACGTGTCGCCCAGGGATTTACTGCGCGCTATCGGGGCAAGTCGGTTCCTCCTGTCCCAAAAAAAAAAAAAAAAAAAAACTCGGCTTCAATGAGCCAAACTTTGAGCAAGTGGTGCAGACGGCCCTAGCAAATGCCAGTCGGTGCTACAATAGGAAGATGTTGACATGGGGCTCGCAACAGTCAGAAATAGATTAATCGATGGCGTCCACCAGATCCAGGAGTGTTAAAAGTGAACATAGATGCTGCTTACCTGTCCGATCGCAATGAAGCTTCGGTAGCCTACGTGTGCCGAGACTGCTCTGACATCCTGATCAACGGATTTGCCAGATCCATCACTGCCTCCTCGGCCTTGCAAGCAGAGGTGCTCGCCCTTAGTCTCACTCTTCAATTTTTACTATAGCAAGGAAAAGCAACAGATAAATGGTTCTGGAATCTGATTGCTTAGCTCTAGTGGAAGCCATCCGAAACCCTAATCTGACGCCTTGGGAGAACAAAGTCCTTTTCGAGGACAGCACGTCGCTTTTGCTTAGGTTCCCTAATTTGCAGTTTCAACATTGCAGAAGAGAAGCAAACGCTGTTGCAGACCGGGCCGTGAAGGCCCATGGGGCCTCTTTACTTCATTTTAACTGGCCTTATTTTCCTCCTATCTATGTGCTAGATCTTATGTACTCAGATATCATGCTGATCGGTTCCTCTACTTTTTGTTCTTAATATATTTACCGTCTTTAGACCAAAAAAAAAAAAAAAAAAAAACAAACTTGGCTTCAATGGGAAATTTTGGAATTTTTCCGAAATGAATACGATCCTCAAGTGGGGCCAATGTTAGTTGCTTTCCACAAATCGGCCGATGTCTTAGCCTCTGCTGCAATTCAGAAAGCTGGCTATCTCTCTAAATTTCTAAAGTTTTTAATTATCAAAGTATTTTAAGAGAGAGAATACAATGTCCACAATGAGAGATTTCTATTATAAAAATGCCGCATTATGTTTATTTTTGGGAAAATTGTCCAAAAAGTGTTAAATTTATTATAATTTTACGAACTCAGTTATAAACACATCAATTTTGCTAATGGAGTCTTAGATACTTTCATAATTTGCTATTTAGGTTCTAAATCTTTTTACAATTTGTCAATTGAGTCATTTCAAAATCTCGATATGGGTGCCGGTCATCTAATGTGTTACGGATTTTTAATAATATTCTAATTTTTCTTTCGAATTTTTTTATTATTTTTAATTTTTTTCTTCTTTTCATTTCTTTTTCCTTTTTTCCTTTTGTTTTTCCGTTTTTCCTTTGCCACCGGCGAGCAGCTGCGATACCGTCTCGATCCACAGCTGGTGGTGGTGGTGGTAGTGGCGCTTCTGCAAGCATTTGCATGCAGCTTTGTCCACCGCCACCGCGACACCTTCATGCCCCGAGCTAATCCCTTTCTGACCACGACTCCGACCCTTGCCTCTGTCTGCATCGCTCCCTCTCTGCGCCCGACTCGACTCGATCCACTCGAGTCCTTCGAACAATCCTCACGAAATAGCCAACAATCAAAAGACTTCACGGCAGAGGCAACAACAAACGACACGCTAATCGAAATCGAAGTCTCTTCCGCATCGCAGGGCCCCAACCTCGCAGATTTTCGCGCGACTCCGATGAAATTCCTTCCTTTTTCTCACACACTCCCTCAGAAATTTTCACTTCCTTCAGAGCTTGGCCTTGGGCTTTGCGTAATTTGAATGGAGCGAGCGAAGTCGAAGAACCTCAGGGTCTCAAAAGGCCGTCACGGCTGTCATGGCCTTGCCCAGAATTGGGCAAGGTGGAGCGAGGATCGCGGCCCTCGCCTGCAGACGGTGAGGGCCCAATGACCCTCACCTACTAGTTAGCGAGTGCCCAGCAATCCCTGGCTGCTCAAGGTAAAATCAAAATAAAAATGAATAAAAAAAAAAAAAAAAAGAAGAGAAGGAACAAAGAAGAAAGGAAAAAGTTTTTATTTTAAAAAAATTCAAAATAATATTATTAAAAATTGTTCATGTAACGCTAATAGTTGTGCCACGTAGGATGGCCGACATTTACGTCGTAAATGCCAACGAAAATTGACTAAATGAACCAAATTGATAAAATATGAAAAGAATTATAACTCAATTAGCAAAATCGAAAGATTTAGGACTTAATTGGTGTGTGCACACGCATGCATGCATGATGCATGTGTGTTTGTTGCGCTGAGGTTCTGTGTTACTTGGAATTTTCTATTGTGATCTCATGATTTCTAACATTGTGGAGAACTGAACTCATAATATGTAGTTGCATTAATTCATTGAAACTTGAGTATTAGCTAGTAGCGGAGAGTTGTGCGAAGTACATATGGACATATTGACGGTATGACAAGCAAAATGACAAATACCTGATGATCTGGAAAGTTATACTAAAAGGCTTGTTTGGTAAAATTGAAAAATAAGTGCCGAAAATTTAAGCACCAAAGTTGTTATGTTAACCATTTCAAGTGCCGAAAATAAAAATAAACAGCTGTTTGATATTAACTAAAAACTGATTGCTGAAATATTACTAATTTCTTACCAAATACGAAATTATGATTAGTATTGGTAAGTTTTAGCAATATAATTGGCCAGATTCCAATAACAATCAATCATTTTCTATGGAAGAGATTAAGTGAATTCGGACTGCAAATGTCAATTCAGCTTATGAAACAAACTTAATCTCATCGAATGCTGAATTTTTTTGTAGTTTTCAGCACTTGATTGGGGTTATCAAACAGGCCTTAAGCCAATATTCATGAAAAGGTGTGACGTGCACTCTTCTCTAATTTGGATACCAATTTGCTATTTGCCTCATTTTTTATGCTCACCTGCCTTTGTCTTCTTTTCGCAATATATCTGAGATGTGGAGGGATGTAGAGTTGGACCAAATTTCAGTGTACATTATCTCTACTAAATACAAAATTATTACTAATCCAGGGAAGCATGTGGGGGTTTTATGAATGTACTGTAGGCTGTTCCTCTCAGTGCAAAGAAGACAACGCGAGGATCTAGTGAAGGCATTGCGCCTTTTCTGAAGCTACCGCATATAAGCGAATCTGTTATTAAGAGGTTAGCTCACAAGGTCAGTCTGTGATTGCTACATGCGTTGCCTCTGGTCAGGGATCTTTTCTCTTCTATTCTCAAGGGTCATGAAATGCCTGATGGTTTGAGCTTAAGGCTATCCTTTTTTCTGTTAATTAAAGTCAAATGTTGACCAATTGTTGCACCTAGTGGAGTGACTTTGAGCCCCGCCCCTGAATCTTTTGTATTGCAGGGATTTGTAATATGGTTTTCAATGAAAATTGTCACTTCATAATGCATTACACTGTGCAAGTGGATATTACTGAGTCAGCCCTGCCCTGAGCAATGGGAACCACGGCATCGAAATTTTTTCTACCTCCTGAGCTCCCTCTTTCTAAGATCTTCACTCATTATCTTTTGCAGAAAGTGAGTACATTTCAGAAGCTCCGGGACATTGCTCTTGAGGACCGTGCCGAACTGCTCCAGTTGGCGGGCCTCTCCAGCACAGAAGTGCAAGACAGAGAGAGTTCTAGAGATGATGCCTTCTCTATAAATAGACGTTACGTGCGAGAATGAAGGTGAAGAAGGCATACAAGAGGGCGATGTGGTCACGATTCAGGCTTGGGTTGTGCTCAAAAGAGATAATGGACTCGTTGGCACCCTACCTCACGCTCTGCGGTATCCTTTTCACAAAGAAGAAAGTTTCTGGTTTTTCTGGCAGACCCCAACTCCAATGACCTTTGGTTTTCTCAGAAGTTAAGTTTCATGGATGAAGCAGCCGCTGTAAGTGCTGCCTCTAAGGGAATTGAGGAGACTATGGAGGGATTGGGAGCAGATGCAAAGGAAAAAATTAAGGCCATCAGAGAAGCAGTGGAGAAGGTGAGAGGTCGTTCAAGGCTGGTCATGGGCAAGTTTTTGGCCCCAATGGAAGGGAACTACAATCTGATGTGTTACTGCTTGTGTGATTCGTGGTTGGCTGCGACAAAAAAGTGAACTTGAAGGTGAAAGTTCTCAAAAGGACTCGTGCAGGCACTAGGGGCAGCGCTGCACTGGAAGAGGCCGTCTTGGAGGACAGGATCGAAGAGGAAGAGGAGAATGATGAAGAGGAGTACGATTACGAGTGCGAGTACAGTGAAGATGAGGCTGACGAGCAATACTCGAAAAAGAAGGGTAAGACTGCTAACGGCACGGTGCCTAAGAAGGGCTCGAGTTTGGAAGGCTTGAGGACTGACCACAGTTGAATAGAAGAGACGGGGTGGAACTTCGACCCCTTCTAGTTACAGCAAAGAGTTCTCGATAGCTTCAGGATTGATAGTTTTTATATCGTGGATCTTCTTGGTTCGAGCCAAATGATGATTACAAATTTTGTTATATTTTTCTGAGACGCCTTTTTTATCCGATAGCAGTGTCACGCCAAATTTTGACTCCATGCATTGGATAGGACCGCACGGTAAACTTAGGAGAAGTACGAGGATGGAGACCGTTCGCAGTATTTTTCTGATATAATTTAGTCACTTGGTTTCCTAAATATGGAGGAAATGACCTCTTTATAAGTTGAAAACAACTCATACCACACAAAATTTGAATTCACCAGCTCTTAACCATTGAACTGTCATGAGATGCAGGGCGACTGAATCGTTAGATATTGGTACATTAGGTTTATACTAAAAAGAATAATTGTCATTGTATTGTTTAGGATGAATCTCTAGAATATTTTCCCATAAAAGATGATTAGAATATTTCTTTTGATTTTTTATATCTCTCAAGATCGTGCAATATCTTTTATGATTGTGCATATCTTGATTGAGATTTGTTACGGGCGTATATATTGTAAATTATTTCATCAATGCAAGTTACATTTCCCCAAACTCTACATTACAACACCACAATGGATGATTTCATTCATAACATCAAAATAGTCACGTCATTAGCCCCAAAATAATTAGAGGCAACAGGCAAAATACTGGTCAATCACTACGATTAGGGCTATCAAATTTGTGCAAATTGGATTTAGTTTGGATCCGAAATGGTTCAATCCAAAATGATCAATTAACCCGTTTTGATTTATTTATATGCAATAAAAATCTATGACCTCATATCTATCCTATACCTAATTCATACCTGACTTGACCCATATTAATGCCACGAGTGTAATGTGTAAAAAATAAAATTTTTAGTAGTTTCATAAAGCTCCAAGTAAAATTTTTTCAACTTGCTTGTGAATTTTTCTTTATTGCAAATTTTTTTGAGTTTCATAATGAAGTATCTGACATCTCTTAAATTAAAATATTTAGTGAACATTGACTAGTAAAATCATATACTTATTTTCATGAAAAAATCTATCGCAAAATCTTAATGCGTGAATTTCAATGTACTTTCAAGTGATTAATACAAGATGAGTTAGCCTAAATTCAAGCCTCAATTATTGGACCGGGATCAAAGTCCGAGGGGTATGACCAACTATGATCATGGTTTGTCATGGAATAGCTGAGGTTCGATTGATATTAATGGATCGATTGATGGCTATGGTGGAGGTGCAAGTGAATTTTCAAAAGATGATTTATGACTTTTTTTTTTTTAAAAGAGACGGCGAGGAGGTATGGGCTCTCTCTCTCTCTCTCTCTCTCTCTCTCTCTCTCTCTCTCTGTATGTTTCGAAACTCAAGAACGTAGAAAAAGTTCGAGGATGTAGATTTCTTTCTCGTTTCGTTTTTGTTACGTCATTAGTTCAATGAAGATCTCGATCTCATTTCATTGTCCCCAGTCCTCGCGGCTAAACAAGAGACATATACTTTTTCCTATATTAAGCATTTCTTGCAAGGATGAGAATGTTTCAATTTTAAAGAATAGAAATAAATTGTCATGTCAATATTTATATACTTTAGGTTATTATGAATAATATTAATTTGGAAAAGGTGTAAGGGTTTTAAACTTTAAAACTTACTATTGAACGTAACTCTACCCACATCCTAAGTGCTTACTACTTTTTGTTATTGATAATTTTTTAAGCGAATCATATAATGGCATCATTAAAACCTAGGTTGCACCGACAAGGACACGCAACACGCGATACGATACGACACAACACGATACGTCGACACGTCATTTCTCAAAATTAAAGAATTTCGACACGTTTCGACACATTATATATTAAATGAATATTTTTATTTTTAATTAATTTGATTCAAATTTATAAATATATGATTAATTAAAAAAATTTATAATGAATTTACACTAATCATTTAACATACAATACTTTTATTTTTCAATATTAATTTTTAATTTTATTTAACAATTTTTTTGATTAAATAAAAAGCCTCCATTCCATTTGGTCAAATAAAACCACCCCCACCCCCGGCGCCCAAAACCCCTTCGATGAAATAAAAAGCCCCCACACCCCCAGGGCCCTACCCCCACGCCCCTCCCCGCCCAAACTCCCTTTTCCCTCGTTTCTTTCCCATCCCCAAATTTTTCAATTTTTTTCCCTCCACTTGACACCTTACACCGTTGCTTCCCCCTCCTTCCTGTCAGTGATAGGCTGTCACTTCCCCTCCCTTCAACACGCCAAATTCCTTTCTTTATTCTTTTATTTCTCAAAAACCTTGCAACGCTTCTTCTCCTCCTCTCGCCACACGACGCATTTCCTCTCCTCTTCCTCTCGATTTCTGCTTGCCAGGGATGGATCGCGCGGTCCTTGTGCGCCGTGAGGCTGCACACCGCCGCGAACTCCTCCTCCCCCTTGCCGCCGCCGCCGCTGCCCCGCTCGACGACGCCGCCCTCCCCTCGTGAAGTTCCTCCTCACGGCCCTTGCCTCAGTCTCTACTCTCTCTGGCCGTCTCTCGCTGTCACGGGCTCACCTTCGCTCGGCTCGGCTCGCGGCCTCGTCTCTCCTCTCTCACTCTCATCGGACACGCGTGTCGAAACGTGTCGACAAAAGTTGATCCCGTGTCGAGAAATCCGACATGCGGTCAACGCACGTGTTAGACACGACACGGAGGCTCAAGGAACGTGTCTGTGCAACATAGATCAAAACAGATACCTTTCCCGCAAATTAGAGTTCCCCATAATAAAAGAGTATATTAAAAGTACTCCGGTAGTAAGCCCAATTTTCACACTTCTCCTAGATTTTTTTTTCTTCTAACAAACAATTAACGAACTATTTCAACATGTATGCATAAATTCCCTACTGTTCATCCGACACGAACCAAAATTATAAAGATAGGAGAGATAAAGTTTAAACTAAGCAAAAGCATGGGATTTAATTCCATTTTCGGATCTGTTAAAGTACTTAAATATAAACCATGTCTTCATCATCTGACAACTTGAATTTTTAGAATAGTTGACATTGGTTCCGTAAAAATCTTCATAGTATCATAGCTAAAAATCATGAGTTCGAATCTTTTCAAATTTCATTTGCCTTTCCAATTAAATTCCATGCTAGGCAAAAAAAAAAAAAAAAAAAAAAAAAAATTAAACTAAGCGTTAGAGGGAGTGTTAGAGTACTTAAATATAAAGCCACGCTCTTTCCGTCATATTGAACTAATCGTGTTAAGATATTTTTCTTTAGTCATTTAATGTATGAGATATCTTGCTTGTGTTCATTTGCGGAATTGGTGGTTCATGATTCTTTTACCTTCTTAGGTTTTTGACAAATCCTTTCTTCCGACTACCAAATAAGGAACTATCTCAATATGTATATAAACATTCCCCACTAATCCTCCTATACAAACCAGAATTATTTAGAGAGGAGTGATAAAGTCCAAATTAAGAAAAACATAGCATTTAGCTCTATTTCGGATCCATGAAACAAAAGGAAGGTCCGAGGTTCCTTCATATCAAATTAATCATGCTTGAGATACTTTTCTTCAGCTATTTAATACATAGATATCTTACTTGTGTTCAATCACGAAATGATTAATTCACGATTCTTTTACTTTCATGGGTTTGTGAATAGGTTCTTTCTTCAAATAAAGAAGCAAAGAACCATCTCAACATGTATATGTACATTTCCCACTATTCCTCCTATACAAACAAAATTATATAGAGCAATAAAGTTCAAAATAAGCAAAGAACATGGTATTTAGCTCCATTTCAGATATGTGAAACAAATGGAACGCCCAAGGTTCCGTCATATTGAACTAATCATGAATGAGATGCTTTTTTAAGCTGTTTATAGCATGAGATATATTACTTGTGCTCATTCGCGGAATTGTTGGTTCACAATTTTTTTTACCTTCTTGGGTTTTTAAGTAGTTTTTTTTTCTCACAAACATGTAAGGAACTATTTCAATATATCTAGATATACATTCCCCATTATTCCTCCTATATGTATAGAAATTATATAGAGAGGAGTGATAAAGTTCAAACTAAACAAAAAAATGACGCTTAGCTCAATTTTGGATATGTGGAGCAAATGGAACGTTCGAAGTTCCATTATATTAAACTAATCATGGATGAGATACTTTTCTTTGGTCATTTAATGCATAAAATACCTTGCTTGGGGAAAAGTGCCAAAAAAGTCCTAAACCTTTTACCTTTGTGCCGATTTAATCCTAAACCTTTTTTTGGTGCCGATTTAGTCATAAACCTTTTTATGTTGTGTCAATTCAGTCATTTCCGGCCAATTTTGGCCGGATTTTGCTGACTGGACGCCGGCCGGCTGACGTGGCCTTATCGCGCCGACGTGGACAACTTTTAATAATATTTTAATATATTTTTTATTTTTTTTATTATTTTTATTATTTTATTTATTATTATTTTTTTTTCCCTCAAGCTGGTCGCCGGTCCGGCGATCGGCGAGGCGACGGCCGGTGAGGGCGAGGCCGCCCTCGCCGGCCACCTCGCGGATCCGGCGAGGAACGGCCATGGCCTCGCCGGATCCGGCGAGGAACGGCCATGGCCTCGCCGGATCTGGCGAGGTTGAGCCTCGCCGGCCATGGGCGAGGCTCGCCCTCGCCGGATCGGGCGAGGATGAGCCTCGCCCATGGCCGGCGAGGCTCGACCTCGCCGAGATCCGGCGAGGGACGGCCATGGCCTCGCCGGATCGGGCGAGGTCGAGCCTCGCCGGCCATGGGCGAGGCTCGTCCTCGCCCGATCCGGCGAGGGCGAGCCTCGCCCATGGCCGGCGGGGCTCGACCTCGCCAGATCCGGCGAGGGACGGCTATGGCCTCGCCGGATCCGGCGAGGTCGAGCCCCGCCGGCCATGGGCGAGGCTCGTCCTCGCCCGCCCATGGCCGGATTGGCGAGGTCGAGCTTCGCCGGCCATGGGCGAGGCTCGCCTCGCCGGATCGGGCGAGGTGGTCGGCGAGGTCGGCCTCGCCCTCGCCGGCCGTCGCCGCCTCGGTCGCCGGACCGGCGACCGGTTGGAGGAAAAAGAAAAAAAAAAAAAAAAATAAAAATAAAAATAAAAATAAAAATAAAAATAAAAATAAAAATATTTAAAAATATTAAAATATTATTAAAAGTTATCCACGTCGCGCCGACAAGGCCACGTCGGCCGGTCGGCGTCCAGTCAGCAAAATCCGGCCAAATTGGTCGGAAAGGACTGAATTGGCACAACGTAAAAAGGTTTAGGACTAAATCGGCACCAAAAAAAGGTTTAGGACTAAATCGGCACAAAGGCAAAAGGTTTAGGACTTTTTTGGAACTTTTCCCCCTTGCTTGCATTCATTCGCGAAATAGTTGGGTCACGATTCTTTCACGTTCTTAGGTTTTTTATAGTCCCTCCTCCGACTAACAAGTAAGGGATATCAATATGTATATACACATTTCTCACTATTTCTCCTATATGAATCGAAATTTTGTAAGAGCGATAAAATTTAAAGTAAGCAAAAACATGGTTACATCCATTCTAGATCTGTGGAACAAATGGAACTTCCGAGGTTCCATCATATTGAACTAATTTTGGATGAGATATTTTTCTTCAGTTATTTAATACATGAGATAGATTTTTTGTGTTTATTCACGGAATGATTGGCTCACAATACTTAAACCTTCTTAGGTTTTTGAATAGATTCTTTCTTCTACAAACAAAAAAGGAACCATTCCAACATGGATACATATACATTTTCCACCGTTCCTCCTATACAAACCAAAATTATTGGAGATGAGCAATAAAGTTCAAACTAAGCAAAAATATGGCATTTAGCTCCATTTCGGATCTATGGAACAAATGGAATGTCCAAGGTTCCGTCATATTGAACTATTTATGGATGTGATACTTTTTTTTTCAATCATTTAGTGCATAAGATACCTTACTTGTATTCATTCGTGGAAGAGTTGGTCCACGATTTTTTCACATTTTTAGGTTTTTGAATAGAGTCTTTCTTTTGACGAACAGGTAAGAAACCATTTCAACATGTATATATACATTTTCCACTATATAAGAACTGCAATTATATAGAGGGAAGCGA
Source organism: Eucalyptus erythrocorys (assembly GCA_014182555.1). Lineage (NCBI taxonomy): Eukaryota > Viridiplantae > Streptophyta > Magnoliopsida > Myrtales > Myrtaceae > Eucalyptus > Eucalyptus erythrocorys. Next base: position 2,282,898 of record CM024597.1, on the reverse strand, counting down.
AAAATTTCAAACTATATGGCATTTACATTCATTCAAATATGTGGGACAAGAGGAATATCCGAGATTCTGTCATATTGAATTAATCCTGGATGTGGTACTTTTCTTTAGCAATTTAATGCATGAGATACATTTCTTGTGTTCATTCACGGAATGGTTGGTTCGTGATTATGTCACTTTCCTAAGTTTTTTTATAAGATTCTTCTTTTGATGAACAAACAAAGAACCATTTCAATATGTATACATATACATTTCCCACTGTTCCTTTTATACAAACCAAAATTATATAAAGAGTAGCAATAAAGTTTAGCCAAGCAAAAACAATCCTCGATGAGATACTTTTCGTTATTTATTTAACGCATGAAATACTTTTGTTGTGTTAATTCGTGAAATGGTTGGTTTACGATTTTTTTGCCTTCTTAGATTTTTGAATGGATGTTTTCTTTTGGCAAAAAGGAACCATTTTAACATGGATACATATACATTCCCCATTGTTCCTCTTATATCAACCGAAGTTATATAGACAAGAGAGAAAAAGTTAGAACTAAGCAACATTTAGCTCCATTTCGTATCTATGGAATAAATAGAACGTCCTTGATTCCATCATATTGAACTAATCTTGGATGAGATTCTCTTCTTTAGTCATTTAATATATGAGATATCTTACTTGTGTTCACTCATGCAATGGTTGGTTCATGATTCTTTTACCTTCTTAAATTTTTTAATAGATTCTTTCTTCCAACATTTGAATTTTTAGCCAATAAATCAAATATGAATTATTTGTAATAAAACACAATAACATTATAAATAATAAAATAGCCTATTTATTCATTGGCATTGGCCAATGAATAAATGGCCATTATTTATAAATAATAAAATAGCCCATTTCTTCATTGGCATTGGCCCAATTCGTGAAACCCAATTTACCTCATGTAGACCCATAAAACCCATGAAATTGAAGCCCATGGAGCCTCATATGACAAAACAACTTCTTTCTCATGGGCAAAAGCTTTAACTTAATTAGAGATACATCGCTTGGGTTCATTTGTGGAATGATTAGTTTCCAATTCTTTTACCTTCCGACAAACAAGCAAGGAAATGTCTTAACATGCATATATACATTGCCTGCTATTCCTCCTAAATAAATCGAAACTATATAGAAAGGAGCGATAAGTTCAAAATAAGCAAAAACATGGCATTTAGCTTCACTTTGAAATTTGTTGAACAAAATGAAACATCCAAAGCTTAGTCACACTAAACTAACCGTGGATGAGATACTTTTCTTCTACCATTTAATGCATGGGATATCTTACTTGGGTTCGTATGCAGATGGTGGTGTGCGATTATTTTATCTTATTGGGTTGTTTAATAGAATCTTTCTTCTAACAAACAAGTTAGGAATCATCTCAATATGTATATATACATTTCCCACCATTCCTCCTATACAAACCAAAATTATATAGGCATGAGCGATAAAGTTTAAACTAAGCAAAAACATGGCATTTGAGTTGATTTTGGATCTGTGGAACAAATGGAGCATTCGAAATTTCGTTATAGTGAGCCTCTTACTTCAGCTCTTTCTCATTCTATTTGCACCCCTTAGAAAAAAAGTAGCAAATCACTACATCGTTTTCCTCTTACGATTGGCTTATTTGATGGCTGATTGGGTAGCTACATTCACGATTGGTTTCATCGCTCGCAACCAAGGCAATTCATCCACTCTTGCAACCGAAGTAGATGGAGCACTTCTGGCATTTTGGGCCTCATTTCTGTTGTTACATCTTGGTGGTCCAGATACCATCACTGTCTTCTCTCTGGAGGACAATTCGCTTTGGGAACGGCACCTACTTAGTCTCATTTTCCAAGTCGGTGTTGCCATCTATCTCCTTGTGCATATATATTCCAACGACAAGTTGCTAGTGATCCCAACGATATTGGTGTTTCTTGTTGGAGTCATAAAGAATGTGGAGAGGACATTGGCACTTAAACACTCAAGCCTCCAGAGGCTCATGGAATCGATGCTCTCAACACACTTTCTTTGTGATAAAAAAGAATCTAACATGTCTGCTGAAGAATCCAATCCTCAAGGGGAAATATATATTCTTGAAGAAGAAGAAGCAAATATCGAAGAGATCATTGTGGTAAAGGATGCTTACTACTTCTTTCAAATATTTAAGGTCTTCATCAAAGATTGCATGTTTGAACGTCATGAACGTGAAAAGAGTCAGGACTATTTCTTTAAAGTTTCTGCGATGGATGCATTTAGGGTGATATCGGTTGAACTCAATTTTATGTATGAGGTGCTCCACACGAAAGCATTAATAATCCATTCCAAGTGGAGCTACATTTTCCGCTTTGTAGCCTTCACTGACCTTGTGTTGGCTTTTGTCTTGTTCAATCACTTGAAGAAGCATCGACTCCCTGAACTTGATGTGGGAATTACTTATTCCCTTATTTTCGGAGGGATGGCTCTAGATGTGATAGCTTTGTTCAGGCTTGTTTTCTCTGATTGGACTGTTGCCGGAATCAAGTGCTTCAAATCATCTAAACTAGATTCATTTCTCCACAAGTTGACATCTGCCTTGTATGACTCAAGGAAGCCTCGATACACTTTTTGTAAAGCAGAGCCTAACACCACTGCTATGTATGAGGTTTTAGATACACCATTCATGTTTCGAAGATGGTCAGAATCCATCTTTGCGTGCAACCTTTTATCTGAGTTCTTGAAGCAGAGTCCGAGAAAAATGTATAAGCACGATCGGAGCTGGGGCATCATCGCTCTATCTTATATTTGCTGCTATCCATTGCATATGGCTGAAAAGATCATCTCATATTTGGATCAAGCCAGTGAGACAATTTTTGGACTCTGTTGTCCTCGGGGAAAATTAATGATTGCGAATACGAAGTACGTGTCCGAGAATCCCTTTTTAAGGGTCTTTGGATTTTTATCTTTAAGGAGGTTAAACGCAAATCCAAGATTGCGAAAACTCAAACAGATGTGAAGGGAATATTTGAGGCTAGAGGTGAACTATTTCTCCAAAATCTAAGTGAGGAAACTAGCTTTTTAACTCATGTCACCGACACTAATTACGACAATAGTATTATATGTTGGCATCTTGCTACTGAAATCTGGTACAACAAAGAAAAATCGGAAGTCAAGAATGAGGAAAGGGAATTCAGCAAGATCCTTTCCGACTACATGTTGTATCTTTTACTTAATCAACATAATGTGGTGTCCGCTGTTGCAGGCGTTGCCCAAATCACGTCAGCAGAGTTGCTGCTTGAGCTACGGGACCACATCAATGGTGCGACCGATAATTTGGAGGAGCTATGCAAGAAATTTTATGATATTCCTTCCAATAACTTCCATCAGGTTTCCGCACTTGAGGAAAGTCACCGATTGGCCAAAACAATGGAAAGGCTTGGGGAAAGGAAGTGGGAGCTGATGAGCGGAGTGTGGGTAGAGATGCTATCATATGCAGCAAGTCATATCAAGGGCGAGGCACATGTGCAGGTGCTGAGTAAAGGTGGCGAGCTTCTTACCTTTGTTTGGATGTTGATGGCTCATTTTGGTTGTTTATACAAACATGGATGGGGCATATATTACCCCAGAAGATCTATATTACCTCTATAAGGACCGATCAACGGCGTGGGTCCTGTTCGAAGCATCGAGCTGTATAGGAAGCATCTAAATATGAAGGAGAATAAACAGCGCTCAAATTGTTTGAGTGGATTAATTTGGCTCAAGAGATGGAAAGGCCCGGAAAAGTAAAGTGGGAGGTGACGATGGAGTGTGCACGGAGAAGAAATTGCTCCTTTTCTTTTTCTTTTTTTTGATGCCAAATTTCAAACGGGAGATGCGAATGTACTTTTCTTCTTATCCACTCATTCTAGGAAACTGTCTTATATGACCCACCAATCATGCACATATATGATCTCTATGGTGATAGGCGTATATGGTTATCAGGACATGACCCGAAACATTAGTCCTGGATAATCCCATACACTCATACTACATCAATCAATTTTCCCTTTGTTGATCTTGATCAAATGGATAAATCCCTCTTTGACAAACTAAAGCATCATATTATTATTGTCTAATCTCCTGGTTTATAATTCGTGACAAACATGGCAACGGAGTTTCTCCTCAAGCATTGATTGGTTCATTGGATATACAACACGGAACATAACGAAAATCACTTCTTTGTTCTTTGAAGTATTAGATTGGAAATTGATTGACATGGAGCTAGTCCTAGAACGAAAAGAATGACCAAGTCAAAACAGAATTCTCTCAAATGAAATTTTAATTGATAGATTAACAGGTTCAACTTCTCAACAAGTAGTTTAGAAACGTCTTGCACGAGGAAAAAAGGAACAATCAGATGGTCCTCGCTTAATTATTGTTTTTCATGTTTATAAGATTTCACAACCAATAATTACGTCGTTAGTTCAATGAAGATCTCGATCTCATTTCACTGTCCCTAGTCCTTGCGGCCAAGCAAGAGAAATTTACTTTTTCCTATTTTAAGCTTTTCTTGTAAAGATGAGAATGTTTCAATTTTAAAGAATATGAACAAATCGTCATGTCAATATTTATATATCTTTAGTTATTATGAATGGTATTATTTTGGAAAATGTGTAAGGGTTTGAAACTGCAAAACTTAAAATTGAACGTAATTCTGTACACATCCTAAGTGCTTACTGCTTTTTGTTATTGATAATTTTTTTAAGTGGATCATATAAGGGCATCCTCAAAACTGAAACGTTACCCGCAAATCAGAGTTGCCCGTAATAAAAAAAAAAAAAAAATTAAAAGTACTCCTCCAGTGAGGCCCTTTTTCACGCTTCTCCTAGATTTTATAACTTCTCTGAACTCATCGCTGGTAAAACTAATTGCCGGCCCACAAACATCTGCTCATCATGCGTCCATTTCGCACCCAGCAGGGATTCTTACCATCGGATTGACCTTACCCTGAACGCACGCAGGAAGCGCCTAGCCTTGTTGCAGCTCTCCCTGAACATCTGCACCGGTCCTTCATCATCAATCTTTTAATAGATGGGCGAAAAATTGTGACATTTCCTTTCCGATTTAAAAATATACGGGTCAGAATTGAGGTTTCGTAAAAGTTTTGAGGAACATTTTTTTTTTCCCGAGATGAAAATGCCCCTAGAAAGCCGAGCGAGAGTCACAGCCCTTGCCTGCGAATGGTGAGGGTCTAGTGACCCTTGCCTAGTGACCGGTGAGCGCCCACCAACCCTTGCTGGTCATAGTAAAGATTAAAAAAAAAAAAAAAAAAAAATTGAAGAAGGAAAAGAGAAGATAAGCCAAAAAGGAAGAAAAAAAAAGATATTGTTTTTTTACTTGAAAAAATATCATTAAAATTTTCCACGTCAGCGCCGTTTATGCCACATAGGAAAACCGATGTCCGTGTCAGTAATTTCCATAAAAAATTGGTCATATGGACTTAACTAGCAAAATATGAAAAATGGTTATAATTCAATTGATAAAATTACAAAGTTGATGACTCAATTACCAAAATTAAAAGGTTTAGGATTGAATTGATAAAAGTATAATAAATTTATGATTTTTTGAATAATTTTCTTATTTTCCCCATTGTCGAGCGCAAAAATTGTTCTTCTGCTCAATTCCTCGAAGCAGCCCCCGGTCATCGCCAAAAGATGGAAGTCACATGAGAGAATTTCAATTTGGGACCTTTTTCTCTTGCGTAAGAAGAATATGCTGCAACTATCATATTCTTTGACGCCAGATTTCAAAGAGGAGATGCGAATGTACATTTTCCGGCTTCGCCGATCTCCTTTGCTCTGTCGCGACTGGGCAGCTTCGAGCCGCCGTGAATGCCTTATCCATTCATTCTATGAAATCATCTCCTCTTTGTCCCCCACAAAATTTGACCCATCAATCATGTGAAAGAAGCTGATTTTTTGGTTTATTAGGACATGACCACAAACATTAGTCCCTCGTATACTTAGAGTAACTCTACCAATTTTCCCTTTGTTAATCTTGATAAGATGGATCATGCTATTTTAGACTAACTAAAGCATTGAATTATTATCGTTTAATCCCTGAGTTCATGATTTGCGAAAAATAGTGCGACAAAGATTTTCCTATAATATCAATTGGCTCATCAGGCGCTAGATATATTACATCTTTGTTCTTTGAAGAATAAAATTGGAAATGGATTGAAATGGAGCTATTCTTAGAACCAAAAGATTGACTACTCAAGACAGAGTTTTTTCGATTGAAATTTCAATCAATAAGATCAACTAGTTGAGCTTTTCAATTTGTGTTGCTATTCTCGGTTTAACCTTAGAATCAGTATTAGAGAAACATCTTGCATAGGAAAAGAAAGGAACAATGAAATCGTCCTTGATAAATTCTTGTTCATTTTGTTCGATCTTTCGCACCTTCAAAGTTCATTTTCTGCTTCTTCTGATTAATGTAAGACTTTCTAACCCAAAATCCTTGAAAATTTCATAATTTTCTTTTCATTTTTTTTGAAATATTGATAATATTTTAATTAAACAAAGAACAACCTTATTACTTGTTATTGAGTGCAGATGAACAAGCCCTAAATCACTCCATTTTGCTAATATGATGAATTTTCTCTTTAATTTGCATTTTCAGTACAAAATTCATTTTGAAAAGAAAATAGAAACCGAATCACTTTTCTTATACCAACAAATGGAAAGACAAGTCAAATTGATCCTTGTGCTCTTTGATTCGAATCAATTTGGTTTTTCTTCTCTATAGTTCTGATTGATTTTAACCGAATCAATGTTAATCATTTCTGATATCTCTCGATTGTTTCTATTAACAAGTGGATTTGTTGATTTCTATGCGACATCCAATTAATTCATTATTCTTAAGGGTGCAATTAATTATTCTTCTCTTCCATGAGAAGAATTCGGCGTCTCTTTTCTGTTCTCTGATGCCAAACTTGAAAGAGGAGAGATGCGAATGTACTTTTCTCTTTTCTCATCTCCCGTGCTTTGTCGCTATTCGAAGCTTGTGCCGCCGTGAATGCCTTATCTATTCATCCATTCATACTTTTCTTCTGCTACTTAATGTATCAGATACCTTACTTGCATTCATTCTTGAGTTTTTGAATAAATATTATCTTATGATAAACAAGTAAGGAACCATCTCAATATCCTATATATTTGTTGTAATTGAACTTATACCAAAGAAGAGCAATAAATTCAAACAAAGAAAAATATGACATTTATTTCTATTTTGGATCTATGGAACAAATGGAACATTTGAGACTTCATCATATTGAGTCTCTCCCTTTAGGTCTTTCTCATTCTCTTTGCACCCCTTAGGAAGAAAATAGTGAGCAATTGCATAGTTCTTCTCTTGCGGTTGGCCTATTCAATGGGTGACTGGGTAGTTGTATGGCTATCAAGCTCATTTCTCACAACCAAGACAATTCATTTACTCGTGGAACTAAAGCAAATGGAGTAATTTAGGCATTTTGGGCTTCATGTCTCTTGTTACATGTTGGCAGTTCGGATACCATCACTGCCTTCTCTTTGAAGAACAGTTCACTTTGGTAGTGGCACCTGCTCTGTCTTATCTTCCAAATTGGTGCAACTAAAACTTTTCATATCTTTTTCCAAAATAAATATACATTGACATGTCGATCTATCATGTTTCTAAATAAAAATGTTCTCATCTTTGCAAGAAAAGTCTAAAATAGGAAAAAGTTGATTTCCTCCATGTTCAGGAAAACAAGTTACTAACATATGTAGAGAAAATATACTAATAACGAAATCTCCAACCTCGTACTTTTTCTAAAGTTGCCATGCAGTCATATCCTATACGTGGAGTTAAATTTTGGTGTAACACTGCTATCGAATAAGAAAGACGCTTGAGGAAAATATAACGGAATTCTCGAGACGCCCGATCCTTAGGCACGCGCACATCCCTCACCTTTGGTCGATTTTAAAATGCGATATCCCAGGATAAGTATCGCCGACCCTTTTTTTTTTTATATGCACATGCAGAAGTAGCTAAAAAAAAAAAATCCCCAGACAATAAAACAATGAGATAGAAAAGCAGGCCACAAATTTTGATTCATTAAAATTCACGACTACACATGTACAGGGTTACAAAAGAGGATAGGATTATGCTTGGGATCATCATCCCAGTCCTCCTCAAGTCTTTCACCACTAGGCTCAATTTCTTCAAACTCTTTATCTCCTTCTTCTCGATCATCTTTAACTTCAAATGCTGACCAACCTTCGGGAAATCTAGGGGCCTGAAATGTAATCCCACAACCGGGATGAGACTATGTCTCAGCAAGTTCTACCCCCTAAGACCCGATTAGTAAACTAATACACCTTAGGGCTGCCTAAGCACAACATGAGTCAGAGGACTTACCTTGGCCTCAGATTCCACCTGCATGTTAGCTCAAATCAAACAGGCACCCAAGCAATCACATCACAGATCGAAGCATCGATCAAATCAACTTAGTCGATCACACGCCAACAAGACCACTCACGGTCTCCCACTCAATCAATCAGTCAATTCACAACAATCAGATCAAATCAATGATCAATCGAACCAGTCAACTACATGTCATCTCGACCCTTTCTTGGTCGGCTCATCGTATACTATCTATAAGTCCGACCATAGTTCAGGACTGCTCACTCTAAGCTGATAAATAGATAGTATAGCTCACACTAAGCTGATAGGGTTAAGGTATACTGCTCCCGCTAAGCTGACATATCGCCTGTAGGCCGATATAGTATACCGGTATATTGCTCTCACTAAGCTGACATATCGCCCGTAGGCCGATATAGTATACCCTCTATGCTCACTCTAAGCTGATAAAGTGTACTGCTCGCACTAAGCTGACATGTCGCCCTTAGGCCGATATAGTACACCAGTATACTGCTCTCAATAAGCTGACATATCAGAGCCCGTAGGATGATATAGTATACTGTTCTGATCATTCAATCAATTCCCTCTTTTATCATTCTCGATAAGATAGCCGTGTGTGGATACAAGGTCGGCTTTAGCCAAAATATAATATTTTCCTTTCCATAACTCCCACATTTTCTGTAGTCCACCAAAACACTTTTGGTACTGTCAACCGACACCCGGTTATTTCCTAATTAATAACCAAAGATTATTCCATTAAAGAATAATTCCCAATTTCACAAATAATTCAATTCAGCACAAAATAAAGCTCAATTAAATAAATGGACTGTGCCACGACAATCAGCACGAAATTCCGGTCACCGACCATCCGGTTGAATTTCCAAAAAAATAATTAATTAAATAATTAATTTCGAAAATAAAATAAATAAATACGGTAAATTTAATTTAGCACAATATAAAGTTCTCAATTAAATAAACAGACTGCACCACGATCATCAGCATAAAATTCTGGTCTCTGGCCATCCTTATTGAAATTTCGGAAATAATTAATTAATTAAATTAATTTTGAAAATTAATAACAAATTCCTAAAAATTCATTTTAGGCCCGAATAATTAAATTAACACCCGAATAGGGACGGGAAAAATCCAAAGAAGCATTCAATAATTAATAGGACAAGTTTACTTGCTAGCTGCACCTTCAATTTAATTAACAAGTACTAACAAGTCTCTAATTTAATTATTGTAATCTAAACTAACCACCTAATTGCAATTAAATAAATCTAATCAACCCTTGGGCATCATTAGCAAACTAAGAAGGCATTAGTGAGTAAAACTCACTTGGCAAAGCGAAGGCGAAGATGCCTTTGCGATGACAGCCAACGGCGATCGAAATCCAATTTTTCGGCGACTTCGATGCACCCTCAGGCCGGGCCAAGAAACTTTACAAGCCCGCAGAAAATCTGGCTTCAAGACTGGGCTGAACTTTAATCAACTTGGGCTAGGCTTGACAAAAATAGTACTTGCTGGGCTTCTTGGGCTGCAGGACTTCAAATGCTGAAATTCACGGCTTCATGGATTGAAGACTTGGGGCTGAATTCAATTGGACATGCTGGAAATTTAAAATGGGCTGAAGACTTCAATTAATGGGCTGCTTCATAATGTGGTCCATCGATTCCCTAAGCCTCGAGAGGCTCGAGAGATCAAGCGCTAGTGTCCTCTCAGCATTTTTCATAACCCCAACAAAAAACACCATATGGTTGGGATCACCAACGACTTCTTGCCAGGAAATATCTACACAAAGTTATTTGCTAGGTTTAAAATTTTAAAGCGAAACTTTAATATAACTCTATATAAACTCTTCGTTCACTATTTTTCGTTATTAATTATTTTATAAGCATATAAAAGAATGGCATCATCAAAACCGATACCTTATCCGTAAACTCTTGGAGGAGCCGGTTACCATCCTGGTCCAATCGCGTTGCGTTCGAACTAGGAATTAAAATCCTCAAATTAGGTAAGATGCGCATCTTTAGTATATTTGCAATATTTTACTGCCTGATTTGAGTGATTTGATATATTCTACAGTTGTTTGATATATTCTGTTAGATGTTAAAATAATATGTTAGATATTTACTTAAATAATATAATTTACAAAATCCTAAGATACCTCTCGAGTTAAGAAACTTTCTTAACTTAACAATGTACTTGGATAGTTGTCCAATCTCTAACTATGAGATACGATGCTTGAGATATGGAAAACCTTCTATCTTATCCAGAACCATTTGAATACGATCGTTGATTTACTTGTTTCCAAATTTGAACGAATAAACCTTTCATCAATATCTATAACCACTTGGATACGCTCTATGTAAGATTGTGGATTACATTATTTAATTAAAATATCTATACATTGTTTGATTGATTTTCTTAAAAAAAAAAACCCATACAAAATCTTTGAATTAGATTTGATTCTTGCTAGAATATTGCTTGTTTTAGACTAGATTACATGTTTAGATTAGGTTATTTATTTATTCCTCATTTTAAAAATAAAAATACCAAAGACACTGCTTTAGGATGATATATTTCCTTTTCTATAAATAAAATTGCATGTTTAATTATTGGGTAACTTTAATTTCGAATTTTAATTAAAAAGAAAAGAAAACATAAAAAAAATATCATACATATATCACGTAAAATTAGGTCATCCCTTGTACATCATTTAGTCATTGCATTTTTAAGATCATTTAAATGTGTGACATATTAGGATAGTTGCATTAATATTTGCCCGTCATTAGATTAAGTCATGTAAGTAACATCACATGAGATATAGTTTGCATATTAGGTTGTACGTTGCATTTCATGTTAGTATAGATACATTTTTGTACATCATTGCATTGCACTGCACATAAATTATGTTTCATTAAATAAGAGAAAATTCTAAAAATTAAGTGACTGCATGCCAATTAGAAATCATATCTAGGGCTATTGATGTGAATTCTAAGCTAACGTTATAGATACTTTCAGTCTTGTAATTAAATTATTATTTTATTGGGTGTTAAATTGGTGGATTGCGTACTTGCATGGTCACCTCACATGTTAGATAGTAATAAAATGAATTGAAACTATTCGATAAACATTTTTTCATGAAAAGAATGGTATCAAAATGGCATTAGAAAAATCTAGTGTAATCAAGTCCATGTATCCAAATTCTCTAGTTTGTAAAAGTAAAATAATTCTCCCATTATTTACTTATGTGTCTTATCGACCTACTATAAATTAATTAGTGGCAACTCCTAGACAAAATTCATTTGCATGTTAAAAACGTAAACTTAAGTCGCGAATTAATAAAGGCTTAGAAGAGCTTGAACTAAATTTAAACTTAATAATCTACTAAGAAAATCTTAAATGGTACACCCGAGATTAGGTCATGACAAGGTTCAAGAAATTGATGTTCTCACTGTACTTGTCTCCTCCTAACAATTTGACTAGAGAACCCAAGTCTCCATGGGAAGGATATTCTGATGATGGAGAAGCAAAGCTTGCAGGGAGCATTGTGATAGAGCATGCTTACTACTTTTTTTAAATGTTTAAGGTCTTCATCGAAGATCTCATGTTCAATATTCATGTATGGGAAAGGAATATTTTCTCACTATTTTCACGATGGATTTGTTGAGGGTGATATCAATCGATAAAAGCATTGGTAATATGTTCAAAGCGGGGCTACATTTTCCGCTTTGTGGCCTTCATTAACCTCGTGCTAGCTTTCATCTTGTCAAATCTCTTGAGGAAGCATAGGCTTCCCGAACTTGATGTGGAAAACACTTATTCCCTTATTTTCAGAATGATGGCTCTTGATGTGATTGTTTTGTTTATGCTCGCTTTCTTCAATTGGATTTATGCCAAAATCAAGTGGTACCACACAAGATCGTCTAAACTAAATTCATTTCTCAACAAGTTGATATCCGCCATGGATGATTTGAGGTTCACCACATGTGAACAAAAACCTAATGCCAATGATGTGTATGCAATCTTAGATACACCATTCATATTTCAAAGGTGGTCATAATTTATGTATACTTGCAACCTTCTGTCCAAGTTCTTGAAGGATGGTCTGAGAAAGATTTGTAAGTGTGATAGGAGCTACGGAATCATCACCTTTTCTATTATATTCAATTTTTTGTCGTGTATGGTTGAGAAGATAATCTCTCATTTCCCATCAACTAGCGAGATAATTGCAGAACTCTGTGGTTTGAGGGGAAGATTAATGATTGCGAATACTTACCATTGTCACGACCTCTTTTTTTCGGTGCTCAATTAGGTGGGTGCCTGCAAAGGGTAATGATTTAGTTAGGTCTATTATGCTTAGCCCGGGCTCTCCCAAACATGCCAATTCATGACTTAATGATTTAATATTTTTTACCTATAATTTAAGGAGTTGCCACTAATCAATTTAGGATAGGTCGATTAGGGTGGTTGATTAAATATCCAAGCGAAATATTGAGAAAAACATTCTCTCCTGCGCAATTAGAGAAATTAGGTTGGGGGACTTGATTACACCAATTAATCACCAATGCTCTTTCGGTACCTAATCTTGTTAAAATCCAATTTTTTTTTTTTTTAGGGGTTTTCCATGCATTTGTGAGGAAAAACACATTTTTTTGGATGTAAAAAAAAATATTTTTTTTATTTTTTATCTCTTTTGAAAAATATATCATTTTTGGCTATTTCTAACTTTTTTTTTGGTTTTTTGGGAAAATATGGGTTTTTTTTTTATTTTCTTGATTTTTCTGAAAATAAATTTTTATTTATTTATTTATTTATCTTTTGATTTTTAATTAAAAAATTTATTATTATAATATTAAAAAAGGCGACTCGGGTCGAATTTGCGGGTTGGGTCCGACCCGGTTCATTAAAACCGGTAGCTCAGGTCAGATTCCCATTGGGCCTGACCCAGATCGCCCACCGGATGGGCCCGCTGCGATGGCCCGGCCCAGAGTTTTCTTCTCCCTTTCAAACAAACCAAGCCTGAAATAGCCGGGCCCAGAGACGCTCGTCCCAAAAAATTAGCCACCCACGCGCAATGGCCCAGTTTGGCTGAAACCTTACCCGGGTGAGATGCGCTCGACCGGATTTGACCCGGTTTCCGGCCGCCTCTGGTTTGCAGAGCCCTCCCCGAACAGTGACTTGGATCCGACCCGGGCTGGATCCGATGTAGTGCTTCCTCCTTCTCTGTCTATTTGCGGCGCCGATGGAGGGCCTGGGGCGGCGGCTCGGCGTTGACGACGGCGGCCACGCAGAGGACGGCAGTGGCCGGTCGTTCCACAGGATCGGAAGACCCCGTACGACAGCGGCAACCAGATCTACTTGGCCTGTTGGGACCGGAGCCGGGGCTTCACGGAGGGGGGTGCGACGGTGACGACAGGCGGTGGCAGCGGCTAGGGTTTCGAGAAAGGGCGGGGAGCGACAGTGACGGAGGCGGCAGCTTGGGTTGAGATGGAGCGGTGGCGGACGGGAGCGGCTGAGCTCGTACCTACCTGCAGCGGGCTGCACCAGTCGATGCCCGACGTGGCTCCGGTTGACGCGGCACGGCCCGCCGGCCCGGGGGGGGAAGGATAACTCCGCCTGTCCGTCCGGCCATCGCGTGCGTCCAGAGCTCCTGCGCGTGCAACACATCTGCTGGGGAAGAAGACAAGCAGGATGGGGCCGGGCTTTGGGAATAGAGGATGGGTCTTGGGGTCCACGCGAAGGGGGGAAGAGGAGGAAGAGGGGGCTGGGCGCGAAGGCCCAGCCCCATACGGCTGCCGCTTCACTTTTTGTTCCTTTTCATTTTTTTTTATTCATTTATTATTATTATTATTATTATTATTATTATTATTATTATTATTATTATTATTATTATCCAAAAAAAAGAAAAATTAAGATTAAAAAGAAATTAAGGCCTACTTAAAAAATCCTAATCAAAATTTGGATGTCAGACAACCATGTGATCAAAAATCATTTATTAAGAAGTTATGGATCTTTATCTTTAATGAGATTAGACATAAATACAGCAATGCGGAAACTTCAACAAATATAATGTGAGGTTAGAGGTGATCTGTTTCCTAAAGTAAACAATTCGAGGAATAATTTAGCTATTTTTTACCTCGTGTCACTTAGAAAGGGAATTTGGCAAGATCCTTTTTTACTACATTTTGTATATTTTATTCATTCAGTATGATGAGGTGTCCGCTATTGCAGGTGTTGCCCAAATTATGGAGATGCTGGACAAACTGTCGTTCCCCGTCAGTGATGCGACAGGGATGTGGCTATGCAATAAATTGCGTAATATTCCTCCCGAAAACTTTATTGGGATACCCGCGCTTGGGGAGGGGCTCCAATTGGTAGAGACGCTGTCATATGCAGCATGTCATGCCAAGGGCGAGGCACAAGCTTAGGTGCTGAGCAAAGTTATTTGGCCGCTGATAGCTCATTTTGGTTGTGTATACAATCCTAGATGTGGCATGTTTCCCAACTTTTAAGTCTAAAAGATCTTCAAGATATATAAGGACTGGTCAATCCCGTGGATCTTATTTGGCTGTTGATAGCTCATTCTTGCGAATGTACGTCTCAGGCAGAATGCTTAATATGTTAGCTATAGTACTGAACGGATCGATGCACACAACACTTAGTATCCATTATTTACAGCTAGGACTACTGGGAAATCTAATCCCATTCGCTCCCTTAGCTTTTGTCTCTCAGTATCAATGTTGGCCCGATAGAGTGCTTTCGCCGTCGAAAGACTAAGGAAAATATAATGGATTGAGAAGAGCTTGCTCTTTGTTTTCATTTTCTATTTTTTTATGCCAAAGTTCAAGAGGGAGATGCGAATGTACTTTTCTACTTATCCACTCATTCCATGAAACCATCTTCTCTCGTCCCACGCCTCATTCGACCCATCATTCATGCACATGAATATGATTTTTTTTTTTATGGTTCTCAGGACATGACCCGAAACATTACTCATGTCTCGTATGAAATACACTACTCAAGCACTTGTACTAATTCAATCAATTTTCCCTTTGTTGATATTTAAAAATTCGATAATCCCATTTTCGATGAACAAAAGCATTGCATTATTATTGTCCAATCTCCCGGTTTATGATTCGCAAAAAACATGGCGACAAAGTTTTTCCTGTAACATTGATCGGCTCATCAGACATTCAACACGAGATATTACACATATTACATCTTCATTCTTTGAGAATTAGATTGGAAATGGATTTAAATGGAGCTATTTAAATCTAAAATATATGCAATGCATGAGATGCAACTATTAATTAAGTCTATTTATGTGATTTGATTTCTATCAAGATACTAATAATAAACTATGCGATTCATTAAATGACATGCAATATGGAAAGGTGCATATTTAAAAAGAGAAAATTTCAAATAAGGACTCTAAGTGCTATCATTTTTTCAAATAAGAGCCTGAAGTGGATATTATGTTAAATAAGGGCTTGAAGCAAAGAAGTACACCTTAAGCGCAAAACTTGGCACTGGTGGACACATAAGTGCCAAAACTTTCAAAATATATACTTAAGTGTCATTTAAAAAAAAAAGGACACTTTAAGTGCTAACTCTGGCCAGGCTTGCCCAAAATCTGAGGAGACTTGCTGGAAATATGACGTTACATTATTTTATTCATAAAACCTTCCACGTGGCTTGCTGGAATATCCACTTAGCAATCATTGTCCTAAAACGACGTTGTTTTGCCCCATAAATTTGATTTTTAATATAAATATTAGGGTTAATATCCTCAAAAATCCAAAACTGGTACACTTGTGACAAATTTACCCCAATTTTTTTTTTACCACCAAAAACCCCCAAACTGATATACTTTTGACAAATTTATCCCAAATCGGTACTCTTATGACAAATTTACCCTCTGTTAGTTTTCATTAAATTTTACTATCAAATTATTAAGTTAAATGACAAGTGACAGTTGATTGGTATACAAATTTAGGATTTTACATTCCGTTTGGCACATTTTATAATTTTTGTGATTTTTTTATGATATTAATCCAATTTAGCGAATGGTATATTTGTCATAAATTTACGACTTTGGGATTTTTTGTGGTCGACTAAATTAGTTCGGGGATAAATTTGTCATGAATGTACCGGTTTAGTATTTTTTATAGTCAGTTGGGGTAAATTTGTCACAATGCACAAGTTTGGGGTTTTTCATGGTCAAAAAAATAGTTTGGGGTAAATTTGTTACAAGTGTACCGGTTTGGGGGTTTTTAGGGTATTAACCCTAAATATTAAGTAAACTAAATTGAAAAGACTAATTAAAAAAGAAGAAAGGAAATCAGTGAGGGCCTCCATAGCCCTCATTGCCGCCACCAATTTATTTAATTTAATTAATATTGAAAAACGGACTACGTGGAGGCCCTGTTAGATATCCTTTTCTTTTTAATTTATTTTTTTAATTTAATTAAATTAATACTTATACTAAAAATCAAAATTGGACAAAAATGACATCATTTTGGGTTTATTTACCATATCAGCGCCACGTGGATAATTTTTTTTTAAATATATACCACATCATTTAAAATTCTCACCAAAAAATATCACATTAACTATTTGACCGGAAATCTCGTTGTTGGCACTTAACTATTCATTTTTCTCCGATTTTGATACTTAAGTATACTTTTGGAAAGTCTTAACTTCACCCATGTCAAGTTTTGACAATTGGAGTGTCCGTACCTCGACCTAAAGTAGTCATGATTGTTTCAAATAAAAACATGAAGCGGCTATGATTATTTCAAATAAGTGCTTAACATCGCCGATCGCCAACCGGCTAAGTATTCCAACCAGTCAAAGGCATTTTTGTCCAATCATAATTTTAATTTTAAATTATTTTTTATTCTTTTCTTTTCTTTATTATTTTCCTTTCCGACGAGGGCTTAGTGACCCTTGCCGACCATTGACGAGGGCAGCCTTCCCTGGGTGAGGGTTGCCTTGGTTGTCCTTAACCCAACCCTCTCTGAGCATCCCCGATGGCCAGCTCGCTACTAGCGAAAAAGAAAGAAAAACAAAAAAAAAAAAGGGAAAAAATAAAAAAGGTAAAGGACAAAAATGACATCGACCAGCTGGAAATTTAGACGCCTATTTGAAATAGACATAATTAATTTAGGCTTTTATTCGAAACAATATTCACTTCAAGCCTTTATTTAAAAAAATGGCTAACGTGGCCCCTAGCCGGTGCCGACGATAATTTTTTTTATAATAATTTATTTTTTCAAATTATTTTATTGATCTTTTACCTTTTTTTCCTTTTTTTCCCTCGTTCCTCCTCCTTCCTTTGGCTCCGGTGAATGGCCAAAGGGGAGGGCTGGCCGGTCATTGGACTGAGGTGGCCCGGCGAGCTCGCCTCACCATCACTAGGCGAAGGTGAGGGGTGTTTCGAGGTTGGTTATGGGCAAGTTTTTGGCCCCAGTGGAAGGGAACTACAAATTAATGTGTTATTGCTTGTGTGAGTCGTGGATTGGCTACGACAAAAAAATTGAACCTGAAGGTCAAAGTTCTCAAAAGGACTCGTGCAGGCACTAGGGGCGACGCTGCACTGGAAGAGGCCGTCGTGGAGCACGGGATTGAGGAGGAAGAGGAGAATGATGAAGAGGAGTACGATTACGATGGAGAGTACAGTGAATATGAGGCTGCTGAGCAAGAACGCTAACGGCACAGTGCCTAAGAAGGGCTCGAGTTCGGAAGGCCCCGGGACAGATGAGGACTGACCACAGTCGAATAGAAGAGACAATGTGGAACTTCATTGTGTACTTTGACCCCTCCTAGTGACCGCAAGAGGTCTCGATAGGTTCAGGATTGATAGTTTTTCATACCGTGGATCATGATTTGAGCCAAATGATGATTAAAAGGAATTTTGTTATGTTTTCTTGAGGTGTCTTTCTTATTTGATAGCAGTGTTATCCCAAATTTTAACTCCAAGCCATTGGATAGGACCACATGGTAATTGAGGAAGCATGAGGATGAAGACTTCGTTCTCAGTATTTTTCTCTACATATGTTAGTAACTTGTTTTCCTAAATATGGAGGAAATTACTTCTTCATATTTTAGACTTTTCCTGTAAAGATGAGAACGTTTTCAATTTAATAAGTATGAAAAGATCGACATGTCAATATATACTTATTTTGGAACGATATGAAAAATTTTAGTTTGGGAAAGTTGCTACGTTTTGAAATTTAAAGCTAAAATTTAACGCAACTCTAAATAAACAATTCACTATTTTTTGTTATTAGTTATTTTTTAAGCATATAAAAGAATAGCATCATCAAAACCGATTCTTTACCCATCATCAACTCAGTTCCCCATAATCAACAAAAATATAAAAAAATATCCTGCAGTGAGCCCGATTCTCGAAGTCTACCTACACTTGACTTAGTTTCAAAGTACCTTGAATTTTGATTATTTTGACTCAATAAGTTCCCTGTACTCGATGTGGTGAACACATGATGAACACATACTCGTCATTGTTGTAACAAACATTTCATTAATTAAGAACTCAAGCCTCGGCACCAAAGACCCGTGTGAGGCCCTTGTGGACTTGAACCTCAGTGTCAAGGACATGAGCTCAAGCATTGGGGACATGAGCATTGCCTTTGTGGACCTAAGGTCAGGTGCTAGGGCATTGGGCAAGGATACTTGGGCTTTAAGCTCAACCTTAATGAACATGGGCATGGATATCGGTGGCTTGGGCCCAACTTAGATGGATCTGAGCCCAGGCATCGAAGACTTGGTCCCAAATGCTGGGGACCTGAGAACCGATATTGGGATTTTCATGTTTAAGTTTATAGTTTCGGTTTCAAGCATCAATATTTAGTCATTGCAAAATATTTTTTCCAACTTTTTCATAAAGGAAATCATTTCCTTAAAGTTAAACATAAAATTTATGTGGACTGATTTTTCAAAGCGCACCAAACGCCAAATAACGAGTAAAATATTTTTTACGAAATGAATAGAGTCTAAAAATTAATTTTTTAGTTTCTTTTGCTTTTAGTCTTTGATTGTGCGCAGGAGTGGCATGGAAATTTGTGTTTTATTCATAGTTAAATGCCCCTCGGAAGGGTGCGAAATGTGTGGATGATGAGCGCGTGATTACTGTGGCCAGCAATCACTGTCACCGAAGATGAGCTGAAAGAGAATCGATTCATAATGATCAAATTTAAGGATATTTTGAAACAAAATTGAAGTCCGAAAAACTTCGAGAGAGAAACCTGGGTATATTTGGAAAATTTCTAAAAATCGATTATGATCCTCAAACGAGTCCGACATCAGTTGCTCTCCACAAATCAGCCAACGTCGGATCCTCTGGGAACAATTTAGAAAGCTCTCTCTCTCTCTCTCTCTCTCTCTCTCTCTCAATATTTTATTATTAAAGTATTTTCAGAGATAGAGTACTATGCCCGCAATGAATCTGCTCAATTCTTTAAAGTAGTCACTAATCCTGTGAGAGAATTTCAATATGGGAATTTTCTCTTGCGTGAGGACAATATGCCCTCCTTTCTTTTTTTATTCTTTGAGCCATCGCCAATGCCTTACGCATTCATTCTATGTAATTATCTCCTCTTTATCCCACACAGCATGTACAAGTACACTGATATGACTTGCATTATGGTATATAATTCATTAGTAATATTAAATGCCTTGTTTGATGAGATATGACCAGACATTTCCCTAAACTAATGATGAATGAAATATTTTTCTTCTACCATTTAATATAGTTTGTGTTCATTCGTAAAATGATTGGTTCACGTTCTTTTACCTTCTTAGGTTTCTGAATAGATTCTCTCTTATGACAAGCAAACAATGAACCATCTCAACATATGTATACATATTTCCCACCATTTTCTCCTATATAAGTCAAAATTATATGGAGAAGGGTGATAGAGTTCCCACTAAGCAAAAATATGACATTTAGCTCCATTTCGGATTTTTGGAACAAATGGAACGTTCATGGCTCTATCATATAGAGCCTCTTGCTTCAGGTCTTTCTCATTCCATTTGCACATTGTAGAAAGAAAATTGTGAACTGCTGCATTGTTCTCCTCTTGTGGTTGACATATTTGATGGCCGACTCAGTAGCTATATACAAGATCGCGCTCATCTCTCACTAGCAAGGCAATTTGTGCACTCATGCAGCTAAAGTAAATGGAGTGCTTTAGGCATTTTGGGCCTCATTTTTACTAGTCCTTGCAGGTTAACAAAATGTGACATTTGATGAGAGAATAATAACAATTTGAACAATATCGAATCAACGCAGCGGAATAAAATAATCTCCCCTCTTGTGTAAACCTAATAGGAATTGATATAGTAGAATAAAATAAATACCAAGCACGTGAACACAAGATGAATTTTTTTATGTGGAAAACCTCCTCGATGTGAGGAGATCAAAAATCACGGGATCGGAGTCCACCCAAAATTCTTCACTATCAACAAAATTGTTCTTCTCTAGCAAATACTAGAGGTACATAGCAGCAAAGACCTCATGAATATAATTCTTGGCAATACACATAAACTTCACAAGAGATTAAGGATAAATCTGACAAAAAACGCAGGTTTTGATCAATCCACGAAAAACCTGATGTAGGTAGCTTCAAACGAAAATCAAACTGTTCAGATTCAAGAAGATTGCGCCACAAACATGCTGACAAAATTTTAGCTCAATCGGACCACAAATCGACCTCCGACGCCAGCTTGATATAAATCAGATATTGCCTAAACCCCTAGATTTTTTGCTTTCTCTTTTTCTCTTGTTACTATTTCCTTTTGCGACTATCACTTTATATAGATAGTGAGAAACCCTATTTCCTCATATAACTTATTATATGGGCTCAAGCCCTTTTTGGGCTTGCAACTCATTAGGTCTCCTCCACATAGGAGTGAACCCAGCTAACAAATCTCCCCCTCACGACAATGTGGAGGGATTCACCATCCCTGCTATCAATTGGCAATGTTCAAGCTTCTCTCTTGGTAGAGTTTTCGTCATCATATCAGAGCCATTATGATCTGTATGAATTTTCTCAAGTTCCAACAACTTTTCATCTAGAACATCTCTTATCCAATGATATCTAACATCAATATGTTTTGATCTAGAATGAAAAGATGATTTCTTACCAAGATGAATTGCGCTTTGATTATCACAAAATAGCACATACCTCTTTTGCTTGAACCCAAGTTCTTCTAAGAACTTCTTCATCCATAACATCTCTTTACTAGCTTCGCCGCCGCAATAAATTCAGCTTCGGTTGTAGAAAGTGCAACACACTTCGCAATCTTGACTTCCATGACACAGCTCCACCCGCAAAAGAAATCAAATAACCAGAAGTAGATTTACAAGTATCAATATATCCTGCCAAGTCAGAATCTGTATATCTAACTACTCAAGTTTCCTGGTCCCAAAACTGAGTTTCAAATTTGAAGTTCCCCGAAGATACCTCATAATCCACTTCACTGCATTCTAGTGCTCTTTGCTTGGATTTGACAAATAGCGACTAACAACGCCAACTGTGTGCGCCAAGTCTAGGCGTGTACATACCATCGCATACATTAAGCTTCCTACAGCTGAGGCATATGGAACATTTTCCATATCTTTCTTCTCTTTATCAATCATAAGACTTTGCTTCATATTTAATTTAAAGTGGGCAGCAAGAGGAGTACTAACCACTTTAGTCTTGTCCATGTAAAATTTCTAAAGGATCTTCTCGATATATTTCTCTTGCAACAAAAACAACTTCTTAGTATCTCTGTCTCGGGTAATTCTAATGTCAAGAATTTGCTTCGCCGAGCCCAAGTCTTTCATGGAAAAAGACTTGCTCAACTGTTTCTTCAATAACTTAATTCTTGAAGCATTCCTGCCAATAATCAACATATCATCAACATAAAGCAAGAGAATAATAAAGTCATCATTAGAAAATTTTTGGACAAACATACAATTATCCGAGGAAGTTTCTTATAGCCTTGTTTTGTCATAACTGACGCAGATTTTTTATACCACTGCTTCGGTGCTTGTTTTAGGCCATAGAGACTTTTCTTCAATTTGTATACATAATCCTCTTTCCCTTTTACTTTAAAACCCTCAGGTTGTTCCATGTATATCTCTTCCTCCATGTCACCATGTAGGAAGGCTGTTTTGACATCCATTTGCTCAATCTCCAAATCTAGGGAAGCTGCCAAGCCTAGTACCACACAGATAGAAGACATTTTCACTACCGGAGAAAATATATCATCAAAATCAATATCCTTTCTCTGACCGAATCCCTTAACAACAAATCTAGCTTTGTACCGTGGTTGTGAAAAATGTTCATCTTGCGTCAACCTATATACCCACTTGTTCTTCAAAGCTCTTTTACCTTTAGGTAACTTCACCAACTCAAAAGTATGATTATCATAAAGTAATTGCATCTCATCTTGCATAGCATCAAACCAGTTGCTTTTGTACTTATCTTCTATTGCTTTTGCATAGCACTCTGGTTCATCTACATCAGTCAATAATACATACTCATCTTCAGAATACCTTGTGGAAGGTCGTCGGTCTCTAACGGATCTTCGGACTGGAACATCCAGTGGAACATCTAATTGAGCCTCTGATTCAAGAATATTGTTATTCGTTTCAACATGTTCAGGAACATGTGCGTTATTTGGAACATTGACTTTCTACTGCTCTTCATCAACCCTGTGTAGGAATATTTGTAAGAGGAACCGGATCCAAATCAACCAAATTATCACTAACCTGTGGTGCTGAAATCATCTCTGTTTTCTCAATATCTTCTATTGTTTGATCTTCCATAAACACAACGTCTCTACTTCTTACAATTTTCTTTTCAACCGGATCATAAAATTTGTAGCCAAGCATATCCTGTCCATAACCAATAAATATGCACTGTCGTGTTTTCACATCAAGTTTAGACCTCCAATCTTTGGGAATATGCACAAATGCTTTACACCCAAAGACACACAAATAATCATAAGAAACATCTTTGCCTATCCAAACTCTGTTAGGAACATCAAACTCTAAAGGAACGAATGGAGTAAGATTTAATGCATGCACAATTGTACTTAAAGCCTCACCCCAAAAGGATCCAGATAGCTTTGACTGTGAAAGTAAGCATCTTACCCTTTCAACCAGTGTTCTGTTCATTCTCTCAGCTAAGCCATTTAACTGAGGCGTCTTGGGAGGTGTCTTTTGATGTCGAATACCTTGTTGTTTGCAATATTCATCAAAAGGTCCAATATACTCTCCCCCGTTATCAGTTCGGATGCATTTCAATTTCTTTCCAGTCTGTCTCTTAATTGAAGCCTAAAATTGCCTAAAAGCATCTAACACTTGATCTTTAATTTTCAAGGTATGAATCCAAATTTTCCTTGAAAAATCATCTATGAAGGTAACAAAATAAAGAGATCCACCAAGTGATTTTGTTTTCATAGGACCGCAAATATCGAATGCACTAAATCCAAAAGTATACCCGACTTTCTTGAAGGAGAGGAGCTTTTAAATGCAACTCGTTCGTTTTCCCGCTAAACAATGAGCACACTTCTTTAGCGCCGAACTTTTCAATCCTGAAAGGAGTTTCTTCTTGGCCAATATTGACAAACCCTTCTCACTGATGTGATTGAGCCTCTTATGCCATAACTCAGCTGCATCTTTGATGTCTACTGCATTAATTTTGTTTGTGGACAACTTTGCCTGCATAATGTACAACGAAGAATATTTTTCACCTCTAGCCACAACAAGAGAACCTTTGGTGAGTTTTCATCGACCATTACTAAATGTGCTGCAATACCCCTCATCACCCAACTTGCCTGTAGAAATCAAATTCAAGCGGATATCAAGTATATATTTAACATTATTCAATACTAACCTTGTGCCATTGCTGGTTTCTAGGCACATATCACCAATGCCTACAGCTTGAGCTAGCCCATTGTTTCTCATCTTCACAGATCCGAAATCACCTGACTTGTATGATGTAAAGAAATTCCTACGAGACGTAGCATGAACGGATGCACCACTATCAATTACCCAACTGGTCTCATGAGATACAAAATTCACCATATCAACATAAAAAATAATGAGAAAGTCTTCTTTAAGTACAGCAACATGATTGTCATCACTGTCATTATCACTTTTCTTCTCTTTACCTTTCTCCTTTTGTTTATCCCTTTTTAACTAGCGACAAAATCTCTGAATATGTCCCTTCTGATGACAATAATGGCACTCAACATTAGCAAATTTGTTATACTTACCTTTGCTTTTATCTCGACTTTTATCTCTATTTCTCATACCTCGAGACTCACTTCTTCCCCTTTTCTCAACAACCAAGGCATCAGAATGTGAAGAGGACGATCCTTGTGTCTTCCTTCTCATCTCTTTATTCAAAATACTACTCTTGGCCAAATCCATGGTAATCGTACCATCCAGGGCAGAGTTAGACAAAGATGTTCGGAATGTCTCCCATGAGTCCAACAAGGTACCAAGCAGCCATAGTGCTTGTATCTCATCATCAAACTTGATTCCTATCGCAGTCAACTGATTTATAATTTTTTAAAAAGAATTTAAATGATCAGTCAAACGAGTATCATCTTGATATCTTAGAGCCATCATTTGTTTTATAAAAAATAACTTATTATTCCCAGTCTTTCGAGCATATAACTGTTCGAGCTTATCCCATAAATTGCGTGCATGTGTTTCCTCAATAATATGGTTCAAAACATTATCATCCACCCACTACCTAACATAACCACACACTTGACGATGAAATATAGACCATTCAGTATCAGTTTTATTCTCTGGTTTCTCCTTGGCAAATACGGGCAAATAAAAATCTTTCACATATAAAGGTCTTCCATCTTCCCTTTCCAAATATGATAATTCGAACCATTCAGTGTAACCATTCTACTCGTATTCGTTTCCATGTTTAACACAAGGCAGAAAAATCAAGCAATAACCATATGCTCTGATACCACTCTGATGGGAGAACGATAACAATTCGAACAATATCGAATCAACGCAGTGAAATAAAATAATCTCCCATCTTGTATAAACCTAACATGAATTGATATAGTAGAATAAAATAAATACCAAACACGCGAACACAAGACGAATTTTTTTATGTGGAAAGCCTCCTCGATGTGAGGAGATCAAAAACCACGGGATCGGAGTCCATCCAAAATTCTTCACTATCAACAAAATTGTTCTTCTCTAGCAAATACTAGAGGTACATAGCAGCAAAGACCTCAAGAACATAATTCTTGGCAATACACATAAACTTCACAAGAGACCAATGATAAATCTGACAAAAAACGCAGGTTTTGATCAATCCACGAATAACCTGATGTAGGCAGCTTCAAACGAAAATCAAACCGTTCAGATTCGAGAAGATTGCGCCACGAACATGCTGACAAAATTTTAGCTCAATCGGACCATGAATCGACCTCCGACGCCAGCTTGATATAAATCAGATATTGCCTCAACCCCCAGATTTTCTATTTTCTCTTTTTCTCTTGTTACTATTTCCTTTTGTGACTATCACTTTATATGGATAGTGGGAAACCCTATTTCCTCATATAACTTATTATATGGGCTCAAGCCCTTTTTGGGCTTGCAACTCATTGGGTCTCCTCCACATAGGAGTGAACCCAGCTAATAACATCTTGAAATTCGAGTCATCTGAGGAATGAATGAATGTGAATTTTTTCAATGCATTGTTAGTCGATCTTACTCGGAATTGATCACTCCTGAGATACTGACCTTGAGGGGAAAGGCTAATGAGGACAGAACTCGTATGACTAAAGGACTCAACCTGGGAAAACAACTTGACCGTGAGACTTGCGTAAGGAAGATCCTGTAGATAGGCAAGCCGATTCTAAGGATGACTAAAAGTTGATTCATAGACAGAACATAATGGAACAACGGATAATTCCGTTTACCGTTATCGAGCCTGCGAACGACCCTAGGTCGATCCTTAGTAATCGTGTACTTTGAAATAAGAATCTATCCTCCGCAATTTCATGTAGTCACGGACATCCATGCGTCGAGATATCTTGAACGTGGTTTGGCACGAGTTGGTCACGTGTGAATCCTCAAAGCCACCTGTCAGTCTGAGTTGTGACCAAAATGGCATTATGGCGAAATTGATGTGGCGTGAGAACTAAGAATTGGACTACGAATTATCGAGAATATCCGGGATAGACTTTAGATGAAGCTACAGTGACAATCAACAGCGTTAATTAAGCCGAGCAATTGGAAAAGGGATTTTGGACCGAGAAAGTAAGCCCGTGAGGATGTGGGTCGGGCCAAGCCAGTGTGGGCCTTAGGCCCGAGTTGGGACAGCCATCAAATGGGCCTAAGATAAGCAAATGAACCCATTGGGCCTAAACCAACTATTCATCTTTCAAAGCCCATGGTCCAACTTTAGGCCCAATCAAGCCCAACCAATTCTCGAGCCCATTACTATTCATGGCCAAGCCTAATTCATAGGCCCATCTACCAATTTCAGCTCAAGGTCATATTTGTAATTTGTGCAAGGTGAAATGACCAAAATGCCCCTAAAGCTAGTGGATAAGGGCAAAAGAGAAGAGAGAGATAGGATGATGTCATGCATGGGGACTTGAAGTGGCCATTGAATGGCCTTAATGAGGAGTGCTCTCAACCCTCCCATCACTCTCTCTCTTCCTCCTTCAGCCCCAAACCGTCGACCACTCTCTCTCCTTCATTTTTCTTCTTCTCCAGTTTCTACTCCAGCCAACCTTTTGCTAAAGATCGGAGCCAAAAGTGGTCTTCCCAGTGGGAAGAATCAGTGAATGAGCCACCTATCTTTGCGAAGAGGACATCCAGACCGTCCCAACAAGCCCAACCTCGCCCCGAACGGAGCCACCATTCGTTCGGTACACCGTTTTGAAGTTATCGCTCGCCGGTTCGTCAGTCCGCTTGCAGCTTGCACTGTTTCGCGTTTTCGGCCATTTTTCTCCCATTCCATACCTTCCTTTGCCCTTTAACCTCCCACAAGACCCCCAAGACCCTTGGGAGCCACCAGTTGCCGGCCAACCCCCACGCCGGAGGTTCGGCTAAGCCGTTCAACTTGTTTTCTCCTCCAGCAGGGCTGTTTTTCAGAGGTTTTAGTGGGAGTTCGGACTATGGTTGCTGTGTTGAGCTTAGGATCGCCTTGGATCGTCGTGGTAGAGGTCCCGGAGTGTCGCCTTCATCGTCACCGCCGCGTCGGTGTCTCCGGCCCGCTTAACGGATGAGTTTAGCTCATAATCCTTTAATTAGAGCCTAAACTTGCTTAGGATTAGTTTAATTATTTTTAATTCTAGTTTAAGTGATTTAATTAAATTATTTTAATCCTAAGATAGGTTGTTAGATTAATGGCTAAGATTAGTTTAGCCTAATTTTACTTTATTAGCTTAATGATGCTTATGTGCTTAATTAAGCTTGTTTTGCTTAATTAATTATTTGTTTGTTTTGATTAGTGTTTTGCTTAATTTCTGAGTTTAATTTATTAAATAGTGAATTATAAAATTTACTGTTCACGCGACACTATTTACGATTTACTGCTCACGAGTTACTGTTCACGAAACACTGTTTACCTGAGAGTGAAAATTTGTCTTGTTTCATGTGTGTTGATTTTATTAAGTGAATGGATGTGTAAATGCATGGACATTTGCATGAATTGAGTTGATATGACCAGAATTTCGTGCTGATTGTTGTGGTGTAGTCTGTTTATTTATTTGAGCCTTACGTTGTGCCGAATTGATTTAATTATATATTTTTAGGATTTATTCCTAAATGATTTGATTTATGGTAATTAATTGGCGATTATCAGACGTCGGTTCAAAGCGCCAAAAATATGTTTATGGGCTGTTAAAAATGGTGGGAGGTTCTAAAAGCAAAATATGATATTCTGGCTAAGGTCAACCATGTGCCCACACACGGCTATTTCATCGAGAATGTTGAATTGAAAGAGATAGTATACTATATCATCCTACGGGCTTTGATATATCAGCTTAGTAAGAGCAGTATACTGGTGTACTATATCATCATACGGGCTCTGATATGTCAGCTTAGCGCGAGCAGTACACTTTATCAGCTTAGAGTGAGTATCAGGGGTATATTATATCAGCCTACGGGCAATATGGCAGCTTAGTGAGAGCAGTATACCGGTATACTATATCAGTCTAGGGCGATATGTCAGCTTAGCGAGAGCAGTATACCTTTACCTTATCAGCTTAGTGCGAGCTATATTATCTATTATCGGTTTAGAGTGAGTAGTCCTACTATGAACGGACTTATAGATAATATATGATGAGCCGACTAAGAAAGGGTCGAGATGACATGTAATCGACTAGATCGATTGATCAATGCTTTGATCTAGTGTCGTGATTGAATTAATTGAGTGATTGATTGATTGAATTGATGGACGTGTGTGATGGATTGATGCGTGTTAGATGGTGCACTATTGTGCAAGAGCGTATGGGAACCATAGCGTCGTTGGTTTCTGTTATACATGAGTTGGTCACATTGTTTATGGCACGCATGCATGAATCGATAACGTGCAAGGTGTGGCAATAGCCAGGTGAGATTGTTTGTGACGCGACTCGTATGTGAATGATGAAATGTATCATCTAATGGCCATATGCATTGCGTGTATTGTGCTGAGATATAACGTGCAGAGTATGGCATACCAGGTAAGGTTGTATGCGAATTGACTATTGATTGTTGGTTGTTTGCTTGCTTGTAGGGTGGTTCTGAAGAGATACCCTGAGTTGAGTTAGTGTTCTAATCGGAGGCTTAGGGGAAGAACTCGCTGAGATTTATATCTCACTGGTTGTTGTATAACCATTTTCAGGTCCCTAGTGTGAAGAGCCAGGAGCTTGAAGCGGAAGGGTCAAGAGCATAGGTGGCTCAATAGTTCTTTATGACATAGACATTTTGTATAAAATTGAAGTGTTTATAAAAGTGTATTTGCTTGAAAATTGTTGTGCTGCTTTTCTATCCCAAGTTTGTTGAGGTCAGGGATTTGTAATTCTCTTTCGCATGTGCATTTAAAATGAATGTGTCGGCGACAAGTGCCTGGGAACGTCACATAACTGATCGACCACAGTGGGATGTGCGCACGCTCGAGATTCGGGGCATGACACAAAATCTAGGTTGCAAATGGGTACGTAGAATTTGCCTCTACGTATATTAACTTTTTTACCTAAACACATGGAAATTTACCTTTTCCTATTATAAGCTGTTCTTGCGACAATTCGGATGTTTCACTTTTTACAGAATATGAAAAATTAGACATGTTAATATTTATATATTTTGCGATATTGTGAAAAGTTTAATCTCGGGAAAGTTGCAAGGTTATAAAAGTTCTAAAGTTCAAATTTAAAGTAACTCTATGTACACCCTTAGCGCTTACCATTTTTTGTTAACGATAAATTTTCAAGTAGATCTAATTATTGCATCATTAGGAACCTATACCTTACCTGTAAATCTCAGTTTCCCTTCCCATAATCAAGAAAAAATATCAAACATTTTCTTGCTGTGAGCCTGATTCTCAAATTTCTCTCAAACTTGATATCGTTTCAAGATGTTCCGAACTTGATCTCGTTGACATTCTCATTATAACCATCCTGTCCCATCTGGAGAAGTCCTTTATCTCCAATTTTTTCAATTTAGGCAAAGTTGAGTTTTTTTCTTTTTTAAGTTTCCAATCGTGCAAAGGAGTGGCATGGAGAAAGTGAGTTTTTCCAAGAAAAAAATGCCCCTAGAAAGGGCGTGTAATGCGAACATGATAAGCCCGCGATTGTTGGCCGACAATTAATTTCAGCGGAGATGAACTCATGGGGACAATTGTGTCAAAGTAAACTTTTTTTTTTCAGCGTCAAATTAATCTAATTCAACGATATTTTAGAACAAAATCAAGTGTAAGGGAACTTCGAGAAACGAACCCCATTTCAAAAGGGTTTTTGAAATTTCCTTGGAATCGATTATGTTCCTCAATTTAGTCCAACATTAATTGCCCTCCACAAAAATTTCAAAACACTATATGTACAAGTACACTCATATAACTTGTTCAATAGTACTAATTCATTAATGATGTCAAGCGTCTTTTTAGATGTGATATTTGTAACACTCCTAGATTAACTCACTCGAATCATTGTCTACTTCAACCTGTCTCATGTCAAGCCTCACAATTTTATTCTTTAGCGTACAAGTAAGAGCACTACTAGTGTCACATCCCGATCCTCGAGCACGCACACATCTTTCCACTTGGTCGATTTTAGAATGCGATATCCCAGGACTAAGTATCGCCGACCCATTCATTAATTAAGCATATGCGGAAGTAATTATAAAATCCCCAGATAGTAAAACAATGGGATAGAAAAGCAAGGCCATATTTTCATATTGAAACGCATAACCAAACTTTTATACATAGCAAAAGTTAAGTACTTCACAACTATTTACAAACTCAAAGTCCCACTTTGTCTACACCTAGACAGGGATTCACAAAAAGAGAATAAACTCTCAATTCTCGTCAGACTCTTCAGCTTCTTCTAGCTCCTCAATAGGTTCGTCCTCACAGGTAATCATCATCTCCGGGATCTTCCATCTAGGGGCCTGAAAATGGTTTTTACAACAACCAATGAGACTATATCTCAGCGAGTTCTACCCTCTAAGACTCGATTAGGAAACCAATATACCTTAGGGCTGCCAATGCATAACATGAGTCAGAGGACTTACCTTGGCCTCAGATCCCACCTACATGTTAGCACATATCAAAAAGGCACCCAAACAATTACATCACAGGTCGAAACATCAATCAAATTGACTTAGTCGATTACATGCCAACAAGACCACTCATGGTCATTCCCATTCGATCAATTAGTCAATTCACCGCAACATCGGATCAAAACAATGATCAATCGACCTAGTCGATTACATGTCATCTCGACCCATTCTTGGTCGGCTCATTATATACTATCTATAAGTCCGACCATAGTCTAGGACTGCTCACTCTAAGCTGATAAATACATAGTATAGCTCGCACTAAGCTGATAAGATAAGGGTATACTGCTCTCGCTAAGCTGACATATCATCCGTAGGCTGATATAGTATACCGGTATACTGTTCTCACTAAGCTGACATATCGCCCGCAGGCTGATATAGTATACCCAGATGCTCACTCTAAGTTGATAAAGTGTACTGCTCGCGCTAAGCTGACATATCGCCCGTAGGCTGATATAGTACACCGATATCTTTTGTTCTCACTAAGCCGACATATCGAGCCCGTAGGATAATATAGTATCGCATTCGATCATTCAATCAATTCCCTCTTTTATCATTCTCGGTAAAATAGCCGTGTGTGGGGACACGGTCGGCCTTAGCCAAAATATAATATTTTCCTTTCCATAACTCCCACATTTTCTGTAGTCCACCAAAACACTTTTGGTGCTGTCAACCGACACCCGGTCATTTTTGAATTAATAACCAAAGATTATTCCATTAAAGAATAATTCCCAATTTCACAAATAATTCAATTCAGCACAAAATAAAGCTCAATTAAATAAACGGACTACGCCACGACAATTAGCACGAAATTTCAGTCGTTGGCCATCTCAACCTTAATTTCCGAAAAATAAATAAATAAATAATTAATTTCGAAAATTAAATAATTAATTTTAAAATTCAATTTAACTCAAAATAAAGCCCGATTAAATAAACGAACTTCACCACGGTCATCAGCATAATATTCCGGTCACTGGCCATCCCAGTTGAATTTCCGGGAAATAAATAAATAAATAATTAATTTCGGAAATTAAATAGATAAACACAATAAATTCAATTTAGCACAATATAAAGCTCAATTAAATAAACGGCCTACGCCACCATCATCAGCATAAAATTCTGGCCCCTGGCCATCCTTATTGAAATTTCGGGAAATAATTAATTAATTAAATTAATTTCGAAAATTAATATTTAATTCTTAAAAATTCATTTTAGGCCTGAATTATTAAATTGACACCCGATAAGGGACGGGAAAAATCCCAAGAAGCATTTATTAAACGATAGAACATGTCTACTTGCTAAGTGCACATTCAATTTGACTAACATGCATCAATAAGTCTCTAATTTAATTATTTTAATCAAATTTATCCACCTAATTGCAATTAAATAAATCTAATCAACCCTAGGTATCATTAGTCTACTAAGAAAGCATTAGTGAGTAAAACTCACTTACACAATACGACGACCGGGACACCGCGAAGATGACACAACGGCGGCCGAACTCGGGCTTGCGACGACACCCACGGGCTTGGACCGGGCATCAACCTTGGCCTAACAAATCTCAGCCCAACTGAGATTAAATCTTGGGCTAGACTGAGTTCACTCTTGGGCTTGAAGACTTCAACTGGGCCGAAAATAGGTTGGGCCCAAAGCTGAAAATTAAAACTTGCTGGGCTTCAATGGATTGGGCTTCAAGAGGGCTGAGATAAATTGAATTGGGTTGAGCAAGTTGCTGGTCTGGGCTGTCGTAGCTGACATTCAGTGGGTCACGTGGGCCTGTTCTTCTTTGGGCTGCTCGGCTTGGC
Organism: Eucalyptus erythrocorys; assembly: GCA_014182555.1. Lineage (NCBI taxonomy): Eukaryota > Viridiplantae > Streptophyta > Magnoliopsida > Myrtales > Myrtaceae > Eucalyptus > Eucalyptus erythrocorys. The sequence continues at coordinate 2,249,858 of CM024597.1, read as the reverse complement.
CAAATCGATAGGGGGAACAGCTTCGTTTGACCAGTGGGAACGCGTGGAGCTGCCTTCTTCGGTGGATGGTGACGCTGGTGGTTTATCTGTGCATGGGCGTGGGCTGAAGGCCCAATTGAAAGAAGTAGCACGGTCGGCGCAAAGCAGGAGTTGTGTCGTTTTTTTGACACTGGAGAGGGGGAGCTGGCAGCGTGAGAGACGCTCGGTGGGTCTCGCTGAAGACGTGAGGGAGCAACCGTGTGGAGAAGCAGCTGTTGGCGTCGGTCTGCACGTGGCTTCAAATCAAGACTCCGTGGACTTCGCTGGGCCAACGAATAGGCAGAAGAAGTAACCTGGAGGGATTTTCGATGGAGTGTTGACCATGGGAGTTGAAATCTTGGACGCGTGGCCGAAGAAGAAGCAAAGCAGTTCGCTGGCGGTGAACGTCCGTGGAGATGGGGCGGGTTGCTGCAGGGGAATAAACCGAAGTGGAGCAGCTGAAATTGACCGTGGAGACGCGTGGATGGAGAGCACGGTCACCGAGCTTTTTTTTTTTTTTTATTTTTTTCGGTGGACAGTGATGCCGCTTCCTTGGGCCTTCAATTGACGCTGGACGTGGCCGCGTGGAGGAAGAAATTTGATGGGGGCGTGAGCTGTTTCTCTCGATTGCATCTCCCCCGTAACCTGGCTTCAACCCCAAAGAAGAAAAGTAGAGAGCAGAGGCGGGGAAGGAAGTCGGCCAGCGAAACTTGTGCGAGAAGGTTGAAGGGGGAGTCCATTAAGTCAAAATTAAAATATCTTTTCCATCATTACTTAGGCCACATAGGTCCACAAACTTATCTACGTGTCCCCCAAATACTTTCCAACCTAAAAATTCCATAAATAAAGCAAATTGGTGCCAAAATTCTAGCACCCATCCTTAGTTCCGAATTTAATTTTCTTTTTCTCGGTATCCGATTTTCTGAACAAATAAATTCTGTTGGGGTCCAAATTGAAGTCAGAAAAAGTCCAAACAACTTTCATCTGTCTAATCACATACCCTAGATGTCAACAGTCTCTTCAAAATGGCCAGTCTGAGTTTCCGTTCATTTTCCGAATTGTCCGACCCGATTTTCCGTAAAAATCTCGGGACCTCTGAAAAATCTTCTAAGACTGAGTTGATGATCCTAAATTAACTCGTGACACCACAGAACTTTCAATTTCTGAAATCTGACTCAAATTGGCGGTTAATTTCATTCCGGCGCGCTTTTAGCGTGACCTAAACTACTAGGTAGTTTTCAGAACTTTTCAGGGCAATTGACCCGTGGTCGATTTTCTTCGAGCCACGATGAACCCACTCGACACAGTGGTGACTCTCGATTATCGTGAAAATCTCGAGGGCTCAATTACACATACAGGGTACCAAAACGATAGAAAAATCAAATTAGTGCCGGTCGACGAGAATTTTCCAATTTAGTGGAGTCACCCACAATCGGTCATTCATCTTAGTCGAACCGACCTATTTCTGATTTCAAATCGATTTTATACTGTGCCGCAATGATCTCTAAAGATGAGCACGGTCGAGAAGTCGATTCCTGGTCGAATTTTCAAGTCTATTGCCTTAAAAGTCTTTAATGGCTTACCCAGCTAGTCTAGTTATCTCAAGAGTGATCGGTTCTGAGAACAACCCTATAGACGCGTCAATGAAATGCCCGCTTAATTTAATAGAAAACATTATTGAAAATTCTGGATGTCACAACTAGGACAAGTGAGCACTACTACCTATTAGTGCTCTTACTTGAGCACGCTTATGTTAAAAGGCGCTTCTGTTGAGTTAATTCAAGTTTTACATATATAATCCAAGAATGTCTCATTTTGTTTGGTGGATAATTCAATTCATTTCTACCCTCTTTATTATCCTAAAAGCCTACTAGGAGCAGCTTATTTTCCGGCTCATTTGGCCCAACAACCACTTACAATCTCTGTTGGATTGGTCATCACAATATCACCAAACATTTCACAAACCAATCATAGATGAGATACTTTTTTTCTACTATTTAATGCAAGATATACCTTGTTTGTGTTCATTCACAGAATGATATTTTTTGGTCGAAAGTAAAAATTTTATCCGTATTAGCAAATCTAGCAAAAATTAGCCGGATGAACTTAATTAGTAAATATGTATGATTGAATTGACAAAAGTGCAATAGGTTTAGGATTTTTTGGATAATTTTCCCGAAGAATTGAGCAGATTTATAGTAGGGATCCCTTGTTGCGGGCGTTGTACTCTTTCTCTGAAAATAATTTAATAATTAAATATTGAGAGAGAGAGAGAGAGAGAGAGAGAGAGAGAGAGAGAGAGAGAGAGAGAGAGAGAGAGAGAGAGCTTTGTAAATTGTCTCGGAGGGTCAGACGTTGGCTAATTTGTGGAGAGCAACAAATGTTGGACTCGTTCGGGGATCATAGTCAATTCTGAAAAATTTCTAAAAATCCCCGGGTTCGTCTCTCAAATTTCTTTGAGACTTCGATTTCGTTTCAAAATACCCTTGAATTTAATCATTTTGAATCGATCGCCTATCTCACCGACCCCCAAAAAAAAAAAAAAAAAAATCGATTATCCCTCCGAGCTCATCTTCGGTGATATCGATTTCTGGCCAACAGTAATCACGTGCTTATCGTGCACACATTTTGCGCCCTTTCTGGGGGCATTTCGTTTGATTAAAACACACTTCTTCGATTATTTTTCTTTAAGTTTTCGATTGTGCGTGGCAGTGACATGGAAAAATGTGTTTTATTCATAGGAAAATGCCCCTAGAGAGGGCGCAAAATGTGTGCATGATGAGCACGTGATTATTGTTTGCCAGCAATCAATATCACCAAAGATGAGCTGAGAGAGATAGTCAATTTAAATTGATCAAATTCAAGGATATTTTGAAAAAAAAAAATCGAATTTTGAAGAACTTTGAGACACCAACCCAGGAAGTTTTGGAAAATTTCCAGAATCGATTTTGATCCTCGAACCGAGTCCAACATTGGTTGCTCTCCCCAAATTAGCCAATCGTCGGACCCTCTCCGACAATTTAGAAAATTCTATCTCTCTAAATATTTAATTATTAAAGTATATTCAGAGAAAGAGTACAATGCCCGCAAGGAGAGATCCCTACTATGAATCTGCTCAATTCTTCTAAGTTGTCACCAATCATCACCCAAAGGAAGAATTTCAATTTGGGAATTTTCTCTTGCGTGAGGAATGTGTGCTCTCTTTCCTTTTTATTCTTTGATTCCGAACTTTTAGAGGAGAAATGCGAACGTAGTTTTCTCTTCTCCCCCCTTCTTTGTTCTGTCGCTATTCGGAGCATTGAGCCGTCGTGAATGCTTTATCCATTCATCCCATCTAACCATCTCCTCTCTGTCCCACATCTCATATACAAGTATACTAAAATAACTTGTTAGATAGTATCTAATTCATTAATAATACCAAGTGCTTTGTTAGATGTGATATGACCCAGCATTCTACTAAACTAATCATGAATGAGATACCTTTCTTTAGCTATTTGCTACATGAAATATCTTACTTGTGTTCATTCGTGGACTGGTTAATTCACGATTCTTGTACCTCCTTCTTGAATTCTTGGATAGATTCTTTCTTCTAACAAACAAATAAGGATTGCTTTTGTTTATTCGGGGAATGGTTGGTTTGCGATTCTTGTACCTTCTTCTTGGGTTCTTGAATAGATTCTTTCTTCTAACAAACAAGTAAGAATTGCTTGCGTTTATTCATGGAATGGTTGGTTTATGATTCGCGTATCTTCTTCTTGGGTTCTTGCATAGATACTCTCTTCTAGCAAATAAGTGAGGAACCATCTCAATATGTACATACACATTTCCCACCATTCTCTCCTATACAAGCTAAAATTATATTGAGAAGAGTGATAAAATTCAAACTAAGCTACAACAAGGCATTTAGCTTCATTTCGGATTTGTAGAATAAATGGAACATCCGAGGCTCTCACTTCATATCTTTTTCATTCTATGTGCATGCCTTAAAAAAGAAAAAAGCGAACTGCCGCATCATTTTCCATGTGATTGGCCCATATGATGGCTGACTCGATAGTTGTATACAGGATTGGGCTCAATGTTGGAACTTCAGTGTGTAATTTGACCCCTTCTAAGTTACGGCAAGAGTTTTCGATAGGTTCAGGATTGATAGTTATTTATATTGTGAATATTGGTTGGAGCCAAATGATGAGTAGAAAGAATTTTGTTATATTCATCTGAGGCGTCTTTCTTATTCAATAGCAGTGTCGCACTGAATTTGAATTTCAAGAATTGGACATGGCCGCATAGTAACTTAGACAAAGTACGAACATGGAGATTTCATTCTCATTCCATTTTTGTTACGTCGTTAGGAAGGGAATGAAGATTTCAATCTCACCTCATTTTCCCTAGTCCCTGCTGCTAAAAAAGATCTAGGTCGTAAATGGGTATGTAGTATTTTCCTATACATATGTTTATAACTCATTTTCCTAAACTCACAGAAATTTACTTTTCCCTATTTTAAGCTTTTCTTGCGACGATTAGAATGTTTCAATTATACATAACATGAAAAAATCGACATGTCAATATATATATATATATATATATATATATATATATATATATAGGTACATTATGGAAAGTTTAAGCTTGGGAAAGTTGTAAGGTTTAAAAAATTTTAAGTTCAAATTTAAAGTAAAGCTATACACGCCCTTAGTGCTTACTATATTTTATTTTAAATAAATAATTAACCAGATCAAATAAAGGCGTCATCAGAACCGACACCTTACCTGTAATCTTACTTCCCATAATCAAGAAAGATTATCAAAAAGTTTTCATCCAGTGATCCCGATTCTCAAAGTTCTCTCAAGCTTGATGTTATTCCAAGATGCTCCGAACTTGATCACTTTGAGATAATAATTCCCATGAACTTATCATTGGTGAAAATGAATGCTAGCCAATAGATACCTGCCGGTCGTGCGTACATTTTGCACCTAGCGGGGATCTGCTTGCCATTGAATTTTCCTTGCCAAGAACTTCTTGCATGTAAGTAGCACCTAGTCGTGTTCAATTCATTTTACGACATTCTCGTTACAGCTATCCTGTCACATCTAGAGTGATACTTCATCTTCAAATTTTAAATTTCTGCTGGAAAATTCCCAATCCTTTCATTACGATCTAAAAAATAGGGGCAAAATTGATTTTTTTTTTTTTTTTTTTTTTTTTTTTTTTTTGAGTTTTCGATCCTTCAAAGAAAGCGTGTTTTTCTAGACAAAAAATTGCCCCTAGAAAGGGCATGAAATGCGTGCATAATGAGCACGTGATCGTTGGCCGACAATTAATTTTATCGTAAATGAGCTCATTGGGATAATTGTGTCGAAGTGATCAAATTCAATGATATTTGACGATAAAATCAAGTCCGGAGAAACTTTGAGAAACAAACCCCAAATCAAGAGGACTTTTGAAATTTTCTCATAATCGATTATGTTCCTCAAATAAGTCCAACATTTGTTACTCTCCACAAATTTCAACATGCTATCTGTACAAATACATCATATGATTGGAAAATTACAAAAAAAAGAAGTTCTAAACCCATTATAATTGTACCAATTTAATTATAGTTTTTTTTTTACCGAGTCCTAACTCTTTTGCATTTGTGCCAATTTAGCCATTCATCGAATTTTAGCCGCCGACATTGATTTGGACAATTTTTAATAATATTTAATTTTTTCGATTTTTTTATTAATTTGTTTTTCTTTTTATTTTTCCTTTCCTTTTTCCTTTTCTTCATTTCCCTACGGTGGTTGGCGAGAGTGGTGGGAGTAGCGAAGCCCTCGCCAGCCATCGGCAAGGGTCACAGTCCTTGCCCGAATTTAGGCAAGGCCAGCCTCGCCAGGCCTTGCCGGCCGTGGGCGGATGCTGTGAGTTGGTCGAATGTCTATTAAAGGAAGCTGAGCCCGATTTAAGTTCGCCGATATTGGGGATTATCCTGGAAACTACAGGTTGTTGGTTGCAACTCATGCAACCCCAAGATCTCCATAACCAGAACATCTGAAGAAGCAATTGTAAATAGAATGATTGACACACCTGATTTAGGATCCATTGTTCTTGAGCGGAAACAGAGGAAACACAATATTCTTTGCGCAAATCCTTCTCCTCTATTACCCTCCTGATCACTGGCTCAATAAGGCGGCCTCTCACGATTGACGTTAGAGCAACGTCCCTTAGGTAAGAATATGTGAGATTAGGGCTAGAGGAGAGACTTAAGCACTATTTATAGAGTTTCCAGCCAGTCCCCCTCATTACGAGCCAGGCTCAACTCAGCCCACACTAGCCAGTCCCATATAAGACTAATTAAGAAACTTTCTATCTCACCTAAGACCAAATCCCGTAAAACGGTAAACGTTAAATGGTAAATTACAATAATAATGTCAAAATAATTTAGTCCATAAATCAGGAAAACTCTTACATTCTCCCACTTGGACTATATTAATTGAAATTGTATTGTATGTGCGCACATTGATCTAGAGATAATTCTTAATACAGGTCTGTTGCGGGGCGACATCGAAGTTTGTAACTTTGCTGGAATCGTCGACCACCTCAATGGGTTCGTCAAAAGAAGGACAAGATCTGACACTTGTTTGTGATGAGAATGGACTAGCCGCAATCGAGGCTGATGCACACTTGTCCGGTCTGTTGGTGTCGCTTGGGAATTCGCTAGAGGGGCCTATTCGTTCGGCCTTCGCTGGCCACTTGGCGAGGGCCTTGCCTGCGGCCCCGGGTCTTGCGCCTAACTCGCGATGCGCGGCCGTGGGCAACGCCATGGTAACTACACGGGTAATTCCATGATCATAGTATTCATAAAAATGGAAAGTTCTTTAAAAAATATGAAGCTATCCTGTATCATATTGAGTCTTATAGTTTTATCCTTTGGCGTATAGGTTAAACATTTTTTCAGGAGGTTATTAGTCCCGGAAGTGCTTTCACTTTAGCATGATGAACGTTGGAGTTTCCATACCAAATGTAACCATTATGTTAAATGGCGTACGTAGTGAGTTAATTTGAGTTTCACACACATAATCTAGGAACGCTTTCCTCTATTAGGTGTGCAATTCAGTTTATTTCTACCCTTTTCGCCATCTCATAAACTTGCTAGAAGCAACCCTACAATCACTGCTTGTCCCTACGATATCCCCAAACATTTCACCCAAGCAATCATGGATGAGATATTTTTTTCTACATTTTATGAAAGAGATGCCTTGCTCGAGCTTATTCGCGGAACAATTGATTATCGATTCTTTTATCTTCTTGATTTTTTAATAGATTCTTCCTTCTAATAAAAAAGAACCATTCCAACATTTATATACATTTCCTGCTCTATACATATTGAAGTTATATAGAGAGGAGCATAAAAATTCAAACTGAGCAAAACATGGCATTTAATACTTGGGATCTATGGAACAAATGAAACACTTGAGGCTTTGTCGTACTGAATTAATCATGAATGAGATACTTTTCTTTTGCCATTTAACGCATGAGATATCTTACTTGTGCCCATTTGCGGAATGATTGGTTCACAATTCTTTTACCTTCTTGGGTTTTTGAATAAATTCTTTTCTCTAACAAATAAGCAAGGAACCATCTCAACATGCGTGTATACATTCCCCACCATTCCTCCTTTCCAAGGTGAAGTTGTATAGAGAGGAATGATAAAAAAATATTCAAACAAAGCAAAAGTATCGCATTTAGCTCCATTTCGGATCTGTGGAACAAATGGAACATTCGAGTCATCCTCATACTGAGCCTTTCGCTTCAGGTTTTTCTCATTCTATGTGCACCCCTTAGAAAGAAAATATCGAACCCTCACATCATTTTCCTCTTGTGGTTGGCCTACTTGATGGCTGATTGGGTAGCTGCATTCGGAATCGGGCTCATCTCTCATAGCCAAGGCAATTTGTCTGCTCATGCAAGTGAAGTAGATAGAGCACTTCAGGCACTTTGGGCCTCATTTTTGTTGTTACATCTTGGTGGTCCAGACACCATTACTGCCTTCCCTATAGAGGATAGTTCGCTTTGGCGACGACACCTGCTTAGTCTCATCTTCCAAGTTGGTGTTGCCATCTATGTTTTTGTGCAGAAATTTGCCTATGACAAATCACTAGTGATCCCAACGATGTTGGTGTTTCTTGCTGGGGTCATAAAAAATGTGGAGAGGACACTTGCACTTTATCTCTCAAGCCTCCCGAGACTCAGGAAATCAATGATGCTCATGTCGCATGATTCAAGAGCGATGATTCAAGAGCGAAGGCATATTTAGATTTGGTTGAAGAACTCAAAGTTCCAGGGCATGAATATTCTAATGAAGAAAATGCAAAGCTTGCCGATAGTATTGTGGTGAAGCATGCTTACTTCTTCTTTGAAAGGTTTTAGTGCTTCATCTCAGATCTCATCTATAGTAGTGAAGAACGCCACATGAGCCGTAGATATTTCCGCAAAGTTTTGCGGTAGATGCATTAAGGGTGATATCAGTCGAACTCCATTTCATGTATGAGTTGCTCCACACAAAAGTGTTGGCAATACGTTCCAAGTGGAGCTACATTTTCCGTTTCATAGCCTTCATTAAGGTTGTGATGGTTTTTGTCTTGTTCAATCGCTTCAAGAAGCATCAGCTCCCCAAACTTGATTTGGCAATTACCTATATCCTTCTTTTTGGAGGGATTGCCCTTGACGTGAGAAATGTGTTGATACTAGCTTTCTTTGATTGGACTGTTGCCGAAATCATGTTGTACAAAACAAGATCATCTCAAATAGAATCATCTCGCTTCTTACCAAAAAAGAAAAAAGATTTATTTCTCCTACGACAAAAAATGAAACTATATTCATTTCTGCAGAAGTTAATACCCGTCATGGATGACTTGAGGAAGCCTCAATTTAGCACATGTAAACCAGAGCCTAATGCCAGTGCTACATATACAGTCTTAGATACATCATTCATACTTCAAAGGTGGTCAGAATCCATCTCTGCTTGCAACATTTTTTCCGAAATATGGAAAGAGAGTCCGAGAAAGATGTACAAATGCGATCGGTGCTGGGGCATCATCGGTTTTTCTAATATTTGTAGTCTTTCATTCCATATGACTAAGAAGATCATCTCTCTTTTCCATCAAACTCAAGAGAGATTCATCGGAAGGGAATTATCAATCCTTGAGACGATTCCAAGGTACACGTCCAAGAATCCATTTATTAATAAGTTGTGGATTTTTATCTTCAAGGAGGTGAGGCGTAAATCCATATGCGTGCATAATCCCAAAGAGGCGAGGAATATATTTGAGGCTAGAGGTGATCTGTTTCTCCGACATAGACCGGAGGAGAGCGATTATGTAGAGTATGTCACCAAGCATACTTATGATGTCAGTGTCATAATGTGGCATATTGCTACTGAATTCTGCTATAGGCAAGAGAATCTGACAGAAAAAAATGACAAAAGGGAATTCATCAACATCCTTTCCGATTACATGTTTTATCTTTTATTTAATCAACTTAATGTGGTGTCTGCTGTGGCGGGCTTTGCCCAAGTGGACTTACTGAGCATAATGATAAATGATATCATGAGAGATATCAATGATATGGAGGGGCTACGCAAGGCATGGCATGATGATTTTGTCTCGCAATGGGGAAGACTCTTTAATCGGGGGATGGAATTAGCCCAAAAGATGGAAAGCTTCAGGGAAACGAAATGGACAGTAATGAGTGGAGTGTGGGTTGAGATGCTATCATATGCAGCAGGTCATATTAAGGGAGAGGCACATGTGCAGGTGCTTAGCAAAGGTGGAGAGCTTCTTGCCTTTGTTTGGTTGTTGATGGCTCATTGCGGTTGTCTCAACAAACCTGAATGGGGCAACCATGAACACTTTGTGTTTGAAAAGGAATCTGAAACAGAACTCGACGATGATAACGGAGATCAAGAGGAAGATGAGGAAGATGTTAGTACAAAGGAAACAGAAAACGTTTAACTGATTCCAGTCGAATCAATTTCATTCGTTACCGACTTCTCTCGGATGTTGCCAAAAGCCTAGCTTCACTCGCCTTTCCATTCTTAAGTATTTTGTTTTTATCAGTAACTAGATTCAGTGATTGTTATTGGACAACCGGTTAATAAATTATTCTTCTCTTCCATGAGAAGAATATGCTCCTTTTCCTTTCTGTTTCTTTGATGCCAAATTTCAACGGGAAGATCCGAATGTACTTTTCCTCTTTCTCCCACCTCCTTTGCTACTTGTCGCTATTTGTATCCTTGAGCCGCCGTGGACCGTGAATGCCAACAAAGATGATTTTTATGGTAATAGGCGTATACATTGTTAAGGACATCACCAGAAACTGTCACGCCCCGAACCCCGAGACACGTGAACAACCCACCACGGTCGTGACAATGCGACATTCCCAGGTAGTGTCGCCGACCCAATTTAATTTAATTAAGCGCATGTGGAACGTATTAATAAACCCCTGACAACTTAAAAGCGGGATAGAAAAGCAGGAATCAAAAATCAATTTAATATAAACCAACATGCTAACATAAAATCAAACAAGGATTACATACAGTCAAAACGGATCGGAGTCCACACACTCAGGATTGGCCAAATCAAAAGCAAGGAACAGTCCTAAAACTACTAGCCGGACTCGATCGTCGATCCTCCATCTTCTTGACTCTGCAACTCCTTGCCCAACGGCACCGGCAGTCCACTTGACTCCGCTAGGATCATCATCTACGGCCCTGAAATGTGTTTCCCACAACGGGGTGAGACATTGTCTCAGCAAGTTCACCCCTCCTAAGCCCCTATTAGAAAGAAAATACACCCCAGCATGACCTAGCCACACATCAAGAAGACTTACCTCGCCACAGTCCGCGCCTGCAAGTTAGTGCAATTTATCTCATTCAATCACGTGCAAATACGACAATTAAATAAAGCACGGCACAATCACATCATCAATCAATCAACCACTTGGATCGTCTCAGCGATCAATCGGCTCAGCCGATTACATGTCATTCAATCAAATTAATCACTGCTCCCAACCACGACCCTAAGGGTCGACTCAACAATCGGTGGTATCACGGCCCCACGTGGCACGACCTTCGAAAATGTGGTTTAACACTAGTGGCATCACGGCCCCACTCGGCACGGCCTCTCACAGGCGGTTAACAACTAGTGGCATCACGGCCCCACTCGGCACGGCCTCTCATAGGCGGTCTACAGCTAGTGGCATCACGGCCCCACTCGGCACGGCCTCTCATAGGCGGTCAACAGCTAGTGGCATCACGGCCCCACTCGGCACGGCCTTTCCTAGGCGGTCAATAGCTAGTGGTATCACGGCCCCACTCGGCACGGCCTTTCCTAGGCGGTTCAACAACTAGTGGCATCACGGCCCCACTCGGCACGGCCTCTCATAGGCGGTCAATCATGGCCAAATCCCCATCAATTTCCACACTTAGCATTTCAACACATAACCCCTAATTTACGCAATCACACTCAATTCGCCACAAATCAAGCATCAAATTTAAATTCTAACATCACAGCAGCGATCAACACGAAATTCTGAGCAACCGGGGCTAAAAATAAATTTTTCCGTTTTTTTATAATAATATTTAATTAATTTCGGAATATTTTAATATTATTTTAATAATCCGAATTTCCAACCAATTAAATAATTCTAAATTAAAATCTAAATAAGTCACATCACCATCAACTTTAATTAACCTCTTTTAAACTTAATTAAACCCAATTAAGCTTAATCCAATTTCCTTAATCCAACTTACATTAAAATAATCTAATCTAACCACCTAAACACACTTAATTCAAATTAAACACACTTAGGGAATAATTAACCCTTTAATCAAGGATTAGTGAGGTAACTCACCCGATTAACGTGCCGGACGGACCAAAACGACGAGCGTGACGAGGGGATCGATAAACTCAAAGGCGGGCTCGCATCCGGGGCCGGGAAGGCGGCCAAAACGGGCCCGAGAGGGCTGCCATACCCATTTTCGGGTTTGCTGAGCTGCGGCCGAAGAGGGGGAGACGGCGGGCGGAGCGCGGCAGCGGCGGCGCGGGGCGACGGTGAGGCGAGGCGGTTCGTGGCGGAGCCGGGCGACGGCCGGAGGAGGGGGCGGGCCGGCGGTGGAGATGGATGGAGGCGCGGGACGGCTGGAGCGGAGGGGGGACGGTGCGGCGGCGAGGCGGAGCGGCCGGGCGGGAGGGCGACGGCGCGGCGACGGGCGGCTGGGGCGGCGGTGCTGCGCGTGGCTCCCCCCTCGGTCGTGCTCCCCCCTCCTTCTCCCTCTCTCTCTCTCTCTCTCTTCCCCAAGCTTGGGGATGACAAGTGGGCCCCCCTCTCCTTCTCTCTCTTCTCCTTTTCCTTTTTCTTTTCCTTTTCCTTTTTCTTTCTAATCCTCCAAGGGTGGCCCACCACATGACATCATCGCCGATGTCATACTCCACTAACTCCTTCAACTCTTTCAATAGGTGCAATTTCCTTCTCCGCCGGGGTCCGAAATCTTGCGCAACTCAATTCCTTCAATTCTTCTTCCAATTAAGTCCAACTGAAGTCCATAAAAATAATCCAATGTCCCCACACTTTAATTCACATCTTGACTTGTCCATAGAACCTTCTTGAGTCTCAATTGCGCGATCGAAGGCAGACCTTAATTCCTCTTGATTCAATTCAAATTGACCCCCATAAAATCAATTGATGTCTCACTTATCAAATTGATTATTTTCTTTATCCAAAAATCCCTCATATTCCTCAATTTCACAACCCCCGGCTTCAATTGAACGAACACGGCCATAATTGTCCAGTCGAAATTAGGGCCCAAAAATCGGGATGTCACAAAAACATCAGTCATGCCTAGTATCCAATACACGCCACTCGTACGCGTATGAGAATTCAACCAATTTTCCCTTTGTTGATCTTGATCAAATGGATAATCCCATTTTAGATGAACCAAAGCATCGAACTGTTACTTATTTAATCTCCCGGTTTATGATTCACATAAATTAGCGTGTTGAAGCTTTTCTGGTTACATCGATTGGCTCATCGAAATCAGAACACAAGATGCCACATAGATTACATCATTGCTCCTTGGAGAATTAGATTGGAAATGGATTGCAGCCACTTATACATGTATATGTTGCGGCCCTCACCTCACTCATGGCTAGCAAGGGCGTGGAGGCCCTCGCCAGTAACCGATAGGGGACTCGATACACTTATCTAGGTTTGGGCAAGGGTGCGGAAGCCCTCTATGGCTGGCAAGGGTTGGTGGGCGAGCTCGCCGGCTCATAGTTGGAAAAAAAGGACAAAAAAAAAAAAAAAAAAAAAAAAAGAGAGGAAAAAATAACATTTGAAAAATTCAGAAATTCTTTTAAAAATTGCAAAATTATCCACATTAGCGTTTACTGTCCACCGGCCATATTACGCAAGAAGGTCAACATTCATGTTAGCAATTTTTTGCCAAAATTAGCCAAAAGAATTAAATTGGTAAACCGTCAAAATGTTTATGCCTAAATTGGCATAATAAATATGTTTAGAACTGAATTGATCACCATACAATAGGTTTAGGTCTTTTTAGAGATTATCCCCTTTCTCATGTTGTTTTCTTTCTGCCACTAGACATTTATCTAATCAGGAATATCCATTGTTAAATTTGAAAAGTTATACTTTCATCTTATAGTGAAAACGCTATTATCACAGGTTGTGCAGACCCTTTGCCGTGTTGATAAATAATCGCATCAAAGACAATCTAAAGATCTGAATACCAACTAAGTGGTTCTTTTTACTCTGTGCGCAACGTCTATACTTAAAGATAGCTGCTCCCGAAGGAAAAGAATAAATTACGTAATTCCATGATCATAGTATACAAAGAAAAAAAGGCAATTGCTATTCAATAGAAAGGGAAAGTTCTTCCAAAAATATGAAGCTATCCACTGGTGTAGGTCCAAGCTTTGTTTAGGCATTTAGTTGGCGAACAAAGAATAAGTTATCTGCAAAAACTTTCGAGTCGAAAAAAATTCGCGAAGCAGGGCCACTGAAAGGTCAAAAGCAAATATTTCATCTATTAGATATGAAGAGAGCGTCACATGCGGATGCTTCACAAAACAGAAGAGCGGCCCTTGCATTGCAGATCTTTCTGCTCACATGGAACATGCATGAATAATTGGCAGGCGGAGTGACCACAGCAGACGTCTGGTGTGGATCAATTCTTGACGGTAAGTTAACGACCTGCAAGAACCCGCTTCAATCGTGAAATTTCCATTTGTAGAAACACCTCAAATATACTGCAGAGGATCCGAAAGCCGATCAACCAAGAAGGTAATCCAGCACAGAAGTGCAAGAGCTAGAGAGTGTGCTAGAAATTGTAGTTGATACCTTCCCTATCAATGAAATTATATATGGGACTGAAGGTGAAGAAGATATATGATCTTTTAATTTATGAGCGAAAAATCCTAACCCTTTCTTTCCGATCTGAAAAATTGGGACAGAATTGAGGTTTTTTCTCTTTTTTCTTTTTATTTTTTTTTTCCAATTTTCGATCGTGCACAGGAGGGGCACGGAGGAAGTGCTTTTCTTCTGGGATGAAAATGCCCTTAGAAAGGGCGCAAAGTGTGTGCATGATGAGCACGCGAGCGTCAGCCAGCAATCAATTTCACCCAGAGAAGAGCTCATGGAGATAATTATGTCAAAGTGATCAAATTCAGAGATATTTTATAACAAAATCAAGTGTGGAGCAACTTCTGGAAACGGTCCCCACTTCAAAAGGAATTTGGGAATTTTCTCACGGTCAACAATGATCCTCCAATGAGTCAACATTAGTTGCCCTCCACAAATTAGCCAATGTAGGACGCACTGCTACAATTCATAAAGAGCTCCTCTTTCTGAATTTTTAATTAATGAAGTATGTCTAGAGAGGGAAAAAAAAAAAGTCCGCGATGAGAGATCTCTATTTTGAAAATGCTGCAATTTTCTCTTTCCCACTGTCAAATGCCAAATTGTTTTTCTCCTCTCTAAATTGTTTTTAGCCCAATCCTTCGAAGGAGTCAACCATCATCATGAAAAGGAAAATGAAGGAGAATATCAATTTGGGAATTTTCTCTTTCATAAGAAGAGTATGCTTTCTCTTTCGAATTTTTGATGCCAAACTTGAAAGGGGAGAGATGCGAATGTACTTCTGGTCTCGTCGCACTCCTTTGCTCCATCGCTATTGGCAGCCGCCGTGAATGTCTTATCATTGATGAGATACTTTTCTTCAACTATCAAATATATGAAATACCTTATTTTTGTTTATTTGTGTAATGATTAGTTCACAATTCTTTTACCTTCTTAGGGTTTTGAGTAGATTCTTTCTTCTAATAAACAAAAAAGGAAACATTTCAACTTGCATACATATATATTCCCTAGTGTTCCTTCTATACAAACTGAAATTATATAGAGATGAGTGATAAAATTCGAACTAAGGAAAAACATAGGATTATGCTTTATTTCGAATCTAAGGAACAAATGGGACGTTTAAGGTTCTATTATATTGAACTAATCATGGATAAAATACTTTTCTTTAACCATTGAATGCATTAAATATCTTGCTTGTGTTTATTCACTTAATAATTAGTTCACAATTCTTTCACATTCTTAGGTTTTTGAGTAGATTCTTTCTTTTGACAAACAAATAATAATAAAAAAAACATTTCAATATGTATACATAAACATTTGCTAGTGTTCCTTCTCTACGTATCAAAATTATATAGAGAGGAGTGATGAAATTGAAATTAAGTAAAAACATGGCATTGTGCTCCATTTCGGATTTATGGGTCAAATGGAATGTTTGAGGTTCCGTCATATTGAACTAATCATGGATGAGATACTTTTCTTAGCCATCAAATACATGAAATATTTTGCTTGTGGTTATCCACGTAATGAATGGTTCTATCTTCTTAGTGTTTTGAGTAGATTCTTTATTTTAATAAACAAATAAGGAACCATTTCAATATGCGCGCGCGCGCGCACATATTCCCCAGTTTACTTTCTATACAAACCGAAATTATATAAAGAGGAGTGATAAAATTCAAGCTAAGCAAAAAGATGAGATTTTGCTCCATTTCGGATCTAAAGAACAAATGGAATGTTCAAGATTTGGAACTAATCATAGATAAGATACTTTTCTTTAGCCATTGAATATATGAAATACCTTGTGTGTATTTAGTCACGTAAATGATTGGTTCATGATTTTTTCACATTCTTAGGTTTTTCGGTAGATTTTTTCTTATTAGAAACAAACGGGAAAAACCATTTCAATATGTAAACATATACATTCGCTAGTGTTCCTTCTATACAAATCGAAATTATATAGAGATGAGTGATAAAATTCAAACTAAGTAAAAAGATGGCATTTTGCTCCATTTGGGATTTATGGAACAAATGAAACGTTTGAGGTTCTGTCATATTGGACTAATAATGAATAAGATGCAATTTCTTCGGCCATTATAAACATGAAATACTTTAATTGTGTTTATTCACGGAATGATTGGTTCACGATTCTTTCTCATTCTTAGATTTTTGAATAGATTCATTTTTCTAATAAAGAAACAAGGAACCATTTCAATATGTATGCATATACATGTCTCACTATTCCTTCTGTATGAATCGAAATTATATATAGAGAAGTGATAAAGTTCAAATTAAGAAAAAATTTGGCATTTTGCTCCATTTCAAATATGTGGAACAAATGGAACATTCGAGGTTTTGTCATATTGCACTAATCATGAAGGGGATACTCTTCTTCTACCATTTAATGCATGAGATACCTTGCGTATGTTTATTTGTGGAATGACTGTTTAATAATTCTTTTACTTTTTTAAGTTTTTGAATAGATTATTTCTTTCGACCGTTGACACTTGAATTATAAACCAAATATGCATATGTCGTAATAAAACATAATAAATTCATAAAAATAACAAAAATAGGTAATAATATTAAAAAGACAGCCCAATCTGGCCATTTATCCATTGGCATTGGCCCAATTCATTGAAACCCAATTTACCTCACTTAGACCCGTAAAAGCCCATGAAATTGAAGCCCATGGGGCCTCATTTGACGAAACAACGGGCCCAAAGCCTTAAATCAATTAGAGAACACACCGTAGAAAGCCTTCTCTCTTTTATTCTCCGTGGAGCCCGTGCATCAGAGCAGGAGCCAAAAACAAGAGGAAGGGCGTGAGAGACGCCCGCAATAGATTTCCTTCTCTCTCTTGCCCCTTCTCGGTTGTCATCCAACGCAATCCGATGTCGCGCTCGTCGCCGGCAAAGTCGAGCTTAGCTCTCCCCGGTTCTATTATGTTTTCCAAGCGAAGAAAGCTCGTGGTACTTGGATTTCGTTCTAAGGCTTGTTCGTTGGCATCAGCCGCCAACGACAGATTTCTTTGTTGATTTCAGGCCGTCATAGCCTTCTCCGACCTACGCCGTTCACCGTTCTCGAGTCGTGCAGCTTCACTCACCCCTGTTTTGCTCTGTATCTTGATCTGAGATCTCGAAGAGTTTCATTCTAGCTCGATCAGCTTTTAATCGAGCACGATTTTCATCACTGAAGTATCTAGGGATCGAAGAGGAAGAGGAGTATGATTATGAGAGCGAGTACAGCGAAGATGAGGCTGACGAGAAAGACTCGAAAAAGAAAGGCAAGACTGCTAATGGCACGGTGTGACATCTCGATTTTTGGGCCTAATTTCGACTGGATAAATAGGGTCGTTTTCGTTCGATTGAAGCCGTGGATTGTGAAATTGAGGAATATGAGGGATTTTTGGATAAAGAAAATAATCAATTTGATAAGTGAGATATCAATTGATTTTATGGGAGTCAATTTGAATTGAATCAAGAGAAATTAGTAGGTCCCCTTTTGGTTGTGCTTTTAGGATTTAAATTGGTTCTATGGATGAGCCAAGGTGTGAATTAAAATATGGGGACATTGGATTAATTTCATGGACTTCAATTGGACTTAATTGAAAGAAGAATTAAAGAAAATTGAGATGTACAAAGTTTTAGGCCCCGGCGGAAAAATGAAACGCACCCATTGAAGAAAGTTGTTGAGGATTTGAGATAGTGGACCATGACATCATCGATGATGTCATGGTGGGCCATTGTTGGTTTAAAAGAAAAAGAGAAAAAGGAAAAGAAAAGGAGAAAAAGGAAAAAGAAAAGGGAAAAAGGAAGAGAGAGAAGGTCTCTTCTTCCTCGCCCCTCCCCCATCCGTACGACACCCCCCTCCCTTCTTCTTCTTCTTCTTCTTCTTCTTCTTCTTCTTCATCTTTCTTCTTCTTCTTCTTGGACGCCACAGCCACCGCCGGAAACCGGCCAAGGCTCGCCGCCGCACGCCGTCGCCAAGGCTCGCCGCCACCGCCGTTGTCCGCTCGCGAAGGGCCGCGCGCGCGCTCCGTTCAGCTCGCCGTTCCAGCGATCTATTCAGCTTGTTCGGCCCACCTCCGGCCGCTGTGAGACCCCGCCGTCGGCCACATGACACCGCCGTAGCTCCCCCGCCGTTCCTCCGCCCAAAATCACCCCAAATCTCCTCATTTCGGCCTCAAATCGCAGCAAAACCAGATCTGGAATTTGTGGGTATGGCAGCCCCTTCGTGGGCCGTTTTGGCCGGCTTCCCGGCCCCGGATGCTAGGCCCGCTTTGGAGTTTATCGTTCCCCTCGTCACGCTCGTTGTTTTGGTCCGTTCGGTGTGTTAATCGGGTGAGTTACCTCACTAATCCTTGATTAGCCGGTTAATTATGCCCTAAGTATGTTTAGTTTGAATTAAGTGTGTTTAGGTGGTTAGATTAGATTATTTTATGATAAGTTAGATTAAGGAAATTAGATTAAGCTTAATGGTGTTTAATTAAGTTTAAAAGAGATTAATTAAAGTTAAGTGGTGATGTGACATAATTGGATTTTAATTTATATTTATTTAAATGGTCTGAAATTCGGCTGATTAAAATAATATTAAAATATTCCGAAATTAATTAAATATTATTATTTATAAAAAAATGGAAAAATTTATTTTTAGCCCCGGTTGCTCAGAATTTCGTGTTGATCGTTGCTGTGATGTCAGAATTTAAATTTGATGCTTGATTGGTGGCGAATTGAGTGTGATTGCGTAAATTAGGGGTTATGTGTAGAAATTCCAATTGTAGAAATTGTGGGGATTTTGGCTGTAATTGACCGCCTATTAGAGGCCGTGCCAAGTGGGGCTGTGATGCCACTAGTTGTTGACTGCCTATGAGAGGCCGTGATGCCACTAGTTGTTGACCGCCTATTAGAGGCCGTGCTGAGTGGGGCCGTGATGCCACTAGTTGTTGACCGCCTATGAGAGGCCGTGCCGAGTGGGGCCGTGATGCCACTAGTCGTTCACCGCCTATGAGAGGCCGTGCCGAGTGGGGCCGTGATGCCACTAGTCGTTAACCGCCTATTAGAGGCCGTGCCGAGTGGGGCCATGATGCCACTAGTGTTGAACCACCTTTTCGAAGGTCGTGCCACGTGGGGCCGTGATACCACCGATTTGTTGAGTCGACCCTTAGGGTCGTGGTTGGGAGCATTGATTGGTTTGTAGAATGACATGTAATCGGTCGAGCCGATTGATCGCTGAGACGATCCAAGTGGTTGATTGGTTGATGATGTGATTGCGCCTTGGTTTATTTAATTGTCATGTTTGCACGTGATTGAATGATATGAACTATACTAACCTGCAGGCACGGACTATTACGAGGTAAGTCTTCTTGATGAGTGGTTAGGTCATGCTGGGGTGTATTTTCTTTCTAATAGGGGCTTAGGAGGGGTGAACTTGCTGAGACAATGTCTCACCCCGTTGTGGGAAACACATTTCAGGGTCGTAGATGACGATTCCAGCGGAGTCAGGTGGACTGCCGGTGCAGTTGGGCAAGGAGTCGCAGAGCCAAGAAGATGGAGGATCGACGATCGAGTCTGACTAGAAATTTTAGGACCGTCCCTTGTTTTTGGTTTGGCCGATCCTTAGTGTGTAGACTCCGACCCATTTTGACTGCATGTAAATCTTGATTGATTTTGTGACAGCATGTTGGTTTGTATTAAATTGATTTTTGTTCCTGCTCCTATCCCGTTTTTAAATTGTCAGGGGTTTATTAATACGTTCCGCATGCGCTTATTAAATCAAATTGGGTCGGCGACACTACCTGGGAATGTCGCAATATCACGACCATGGCGGGTTGTTCACGTGTCTCGGGGTTCGGGGCGTGACAACCCCGTTTAAGTGGTATCAGAGCATGGTTAGTGAATGGAGTGATAAAGGCGATGAGTCATGGGATTGTTAGTAGGAAAGGCTTTAATATTCTAATGCATGTGATTGATAGTTGCTTGGTAGCTTGTTTGTGCGGTTGCTTGGTGTTTGTTTTGGAAGCGAGCGTCTGTGTTGAGCCTGTTGCGTGAGTGACCGTGTGTCGAGGGCCCCCCAGTGAGGGTAATGAGCCCTGTGTTTCGAGGTGGGCCACTATTGAAAGTTGATGCCCGTGGTGCTCCGAGTAGCGAGCAAGTTGGGGCCAGTGTGAGTGGTGAAGCATTGTCTCTAGTCAATGCTGGGGTAGTGGCCCCCGAAGGTTCAAAGTTTGCTCGGTTTTTGAGGATGCTTGAGAGGTTGGGAGACAGAATGGTCAGTAGGCCGTTGCTTTAGTCGTTGTTACTGCCGTCACCATCAGTGCCGCCAGGGCCGTGACCGCCGTTGTTGTCGTTGTTTCTACCGCTGTCAGTGTTGTGACCGTTGTTGTGACCATGCCTGTTGAGGCCTGATATGGAAATCTGATCGAGGATCAAGCCATCGTATCTGAGTTGAGGTTCAAGGTTTGCCCCGTTATTGAGAATGAATGGTTATTGAGAAAGAATTATTCCTGGCATCTGGTAAAGGTGTAGGTCCTGCAAATGATAATCCTCTGGAAGCAATTGCTGGAAAATGCCACATCATCTGCACTTCAAGGGACACAAGGAATCTGCAACCTTCATGTGAAGATCTTCAAAAAGTTGACTTCGTCTTTTCTCGTACATTTGATGTCGCGCATCTCAAAATAATGGATAAGATAGAAAAGGTGTTGAAAAGGTTATCTATCACGACAAAGTGGATGAAGACCCTCACAATAATGCGTTGCTAAGTGAGGCAATAGTTAAACCATTGGACGATCACAATAGGCCATTGGAGAAACGAAAATTGGATGCTTTAGAGATATTCGTGGGGGATGAGCTCAAGAATGATGAAGGCAAGTCAATTGATGCTGTCGAGCATCAGGCTCCACTACAAAGTGGAAGTGCATCTGAGAATAAATTGAGTAAAAATCTCAATGAATCTCCGAAAGGAGAGAGAGACCTCTTTTGAAGCCGAGAGGAGGAATTGATGGAACTCTCTCATGGGAAGTTGGATGAAGTGTCCTGTCATCAATCTCCTCAAAAGGATGATAAAAACAACTATGAAGCATTGCAAGCTCCTTTGCCAATTGATGTTGACAAGAACACATGGCTCAAGAAGCTCTCTGTTAGTTTGAATCGTGACAATATTATAATTCGGTTTGTTCAGTTAACGTACGGAAGTTTGGAATCATTGAAAGTCAAAGAGGAACTTAAATCCTTGTAAATCGTCATGGAAGATGACCTAGTTCAGTTCGTTAGTTATCGAATCTACGTGGCAACTGTAAGGGATGCGTCGGTTGAGGGATCGAATATGGAGAACACGATTGTGGTACAGAAGTTTTCTAAAAGTATGTTATGGAGAATTGTCAGGTTTGTTGTCAGGAAGAGAATTAGGGTCGTGAATGAATTAGTACCTGGAATAGACCGGTCCGTAAGGCTCCTTACCGGATGGTGTTATCTGAGTTAAAAGGACTGAAGGTGCAGATGTAGGAATTGGAATAGGGGATTCACATATTCCAGTGCATCACCTTGGGGAACGCCTGTTCTATTCATAAAGAACAAAGTTGGCTGGTTGTGGTTGTACATTGATAATTCTCAAGACCGACTGGAGGTCAGGGTGTCATCAGTTAAGGATCAAGAAGAGAGGCATATCGGAGTTGGCATCTTGCAATCAATACGGCGAGTTATGAGTTCTTTGTAATGCTGTGTGGTTTGACAGATACCTTAACTCTTTGTTTGGGTCTTATGAGCAGAATGTGTAAGGGTACTTAAATCAGTTGTGATTGTGTTTAGTGAAGTTATCCTGGTGTGTTCAAAGAGTGCCAAGAGGCACGAGGGACAGTTAAAGATGATACTTCAGACCTTGAAGGCTCTTGAATTTCATGCTGAGTTTAGTTAGTGCAAGTTTTGGATGACGTGTGTATCGCATGTAAGTCACGTGATTTTAGGCGAAAAAATCTTCGTGGACCCTGTCAGGATTAAAGCAGTGAACAGTTGGCTGAGATTGACTACAGTAACAGAGATCCAGAGTTTCTGAGTTTAGTAGAGTGTTACAGACAGTACGTATATGGGTTTTCTTTCAGTGTTAGCACCCCCGTTGGCAAGACTACCGAGGAAGGAAGAAAAGTTCACGTGGATAAATGAGTGAGGGTGTAGTTTTCAAGAGCCTAAGAAGAGGCTGACAACTGCACCTGTGTGGGCCATTCCGTCTGGCCCTGGAGGGTGTGAGATTTTCAGTGATGCATCATTTAAAGAATTGGATTGCTTAATGATGCAGCAGGATAGGAGTATTGCACATGTGTCCCGTCAGTTGAGACCTTATGAACTGAATTACCCGATAGACGACTTGGAATTCACGGCAACAATTTTCGCTCTGAAGTTTTAGAGATGTTATTGGTGTAAAGGGGGAACTCCAGATCTTTATCGACTGTCAAAGTCTCAAAGTAATTATTTTCCTAAGAGGAATCGAATAAGGTAGCGCCGTGAATCAGATCTTTTAAAGGACTTGGATAGTGACATCTGGTATCACCCGGGAGGATGAAAGAAGTCACTGATGCTTCAAGTTGGAAGTCTTCAATTGTACATGAGGATGGCTAAAGTATTGATTTCATTTAAAAAGGGTTCAAAATTTGGTTTTCAAAATTGAGGTAGGCTACCCTTTGAATTTTATAGCCGCCCTAAAAAAAAAAAAATTGAAACTTTTAAAATTGAACCAGATGCTCAAGTTTTAATCAACGCTTAATTGACAGACAGAGATGTTCAGAAAGTCTGATGAGAGGATGCTAGTAAGAAAGAGATTGACTTTGAAATTTCTGGGGATGGAAAGTTCGAGTTCCATGAGTGATTGAATACACTTGACAGTGTAGCACTCAGAGAAAAGATTTTGTCAGAAGTTCGTTACGGTATTGCGGTTGGACCAAATGCTACAAGTAAGTCAGAATCAGCGTCAGTTAAATTGGTAGGCGGTTGTGAGGATAGATATCGCCAAGCAGGTTGCAAGTGGCAGAGTTGTCAGTAAGTGGAAGTTCAGTAATGCAGACTCAGAGGATTTTAACATCACTCGAGAGTCCAGAGTGGGGATGAAAGTATATCACAATGGGACATTGTGATGAGCTTACTAAGGATTCAGAAGTTTCCTGATACCATTTGAGGATAGTGGTCAATTGATGGAAGGAGTTAGTCCGCTTTGGTATGATACGAATGGATCTTGTTTTGGGTGTGCAACATCCAGGTTTATGGATTCTGACTTTGATTGGATAAGTTGGGCATTTCATCGGCGCGACTTTAGTGTTTTTCTCTGAGTTGGCCACTCACGAGATAACTAGACTAGCTAGGGTGAGTCATTAAGGGCTTCAAGGCAAATTGACTTGACGATTCGACCAGGAATCGACTTCTCGACCATGTTCATCTTTAGAGATCATTGCGGCACAATATAAAATCGAATTGAGATCAGAGATAGGTCAGTTCGATTGAGATGAATGACCAATCGTGGGTGACCCCCTTTGAATTGGAAAACTCTCATCGGCGGCACTACTTTGATTTTTTACGTCGTTTTGGTACCCTGTGTCCGTATTTGAATCCTCGAGATTTTCACGACAATCGAGAATCGACACTGTGTCGAGTGGGTTCATTGTGGCTCGAAGGAAATCGACCACGGGTCATTTATCCTAAAAAGTTCTGAGAACTACCTAGTAGCCTAGGTCACACCAAAAGTGTGTCAGAGTGAAATTAACCGCTAATCTAAGTTCGATTTCAGAAATTTGAAGATTTTGTTATGTTATGGACGGAGTATACCGAAGTGTGGGGGCATCAGATAATTCACCGGCATAGAGTGCCGGGGGTGATTTATATCTCAAATTCAGATCAGAGATTATAAGTTTGGCAGAGTTTTCAGAGGGGTTCTTTCAGGGGGTTCTTTCTTAATCAGTGCTTAACAGAGGGTATAGAATTCAGTGGTAAAAAGAAAGTGAAGAGAGATCACGGACCGAGTCGGCTCGAAATCGGTGTTTGCGGTGGTCGGATCGGTGTCGAGTGAATGCTAGATAGAGAATCGAAATTTTCAGTCATTGAGCTTCAAGGGTTCATTGGGGAGTTGAGAAGAAGAGGTCAGATGTGAACAACAGGGTGTCATGTATGAGGAGTTCAGTGAGTGGCCAGTTCAGAAAGAGCAGATTTGGTATACCAAGATGGTATCCTTGATCAAAATGGTCGGACGACACCATGAGAATGAAGGGTTAGTTTGGAATAATGAGACTCAGCGAAACGAAAATATCCCCACCTTTTTGTCTAAGGATTGGTAAAGATTTAAATTTCGAGGACGAAATTTTTATAAGAGGAAGAGTTGTGACATCCCGATTTTGGGCCCTAATTTCGATTTGGATAAATAGGGTCGTTTTCGTTGATTAAAGCCGGGGATTGTGAAATTGAGGAATATGAGGGATTTTTGGATAAAGAAAATAATCAATTTGATAAGTGAGACATCAATTGATTTTATGGGAGTCAATTTGAATTGAATCAAGAGAAATTAGTAGGTCCGCTTTTGGTTGTGCTTTTAGGATTTAAATTGGTTCTATGGACGAGCCAAGGTGTGAATTAAAATATGGGGACATTGAATTAATTTCATGGACTTCAATTGGACTTAATTGAAAGAAGAATTAAAGAAAATTGAGATGTACAAAGTTTTAGGCCCCAGCGGAAAAATGAAACGCACCCATTGAAGAAAGTTGTTGAGGATTTGAGGTAGTGGACCATGACATGATTGATGATGTCATGGTGGGCCATTGTTGGTTTAAAAGAAAAGGAGAAAAAGGAAAAGAAAAGGAGAAAAAGGAAAAGAAAAGGGAAAAAGGAAGAGAGAGAAGGTCTCTTCTTCCTCCCCCTCCCCCATCCGTGCGACACCCCCTCCTTCTTCTTCTTCTTCTTCTTCTTCTTCTTCTTGGACGCCACAGCCACCGCCGGAAACCGGCCAAAGCTCGCCGCCGCATGCCGTCGCCAAGGCTCGCCGCCACCGCCGTTGTCCGTGCGCGCGCTCCGTTCAGCTCGCCGTTCCAGCGAGCTATTCAGCTTGTTCGGCCCACCTCCGGCCGCCTTGAGACCCCGCCGTCGGCCACATGACACCGCCGTAGCTCCCCCGCCGTTCCTCCGCCCAAAATCACCCCGAATCTCCTCATTTTGGCCTCAAATTGCAGCAAAACCAGATCTGGAATTTGTGGGTATGGCAGCCCCTTCGTGGGCCGTTTTGGCCAGCTTCCCGGCCCCGGATGCTAGGCCCGCTTTGGAGTTTATCGTTCCCCTCGTCGCACTCGTTGTTTTGGTCCGTTCGGTGTGTTAATCGGGTGAGTTACCTCACTAATCCTTGATTAGCCGGTTAATTATGCCCTAAGTATGTTTAGTTTGAATTAAGTGTGTTTAGGTGGTTAGATTAGATTATTTTATTATAAGTTGGATTAAGGAAATTAGATTAAGCTTAATGGTGTTTAATTAAGTTTAAAAGAGATTAATTAAAGTTAAGTGGTGATGTGACATAATTGGATTTTAATTTATATTTATTTAAATGGTCTGAAATTTGGCTGATTAAAATAATATTAAAATATTCCGAAATTAATTAAATATTATTATTTATAAAAAAACGGAAAAATTTATTTTTAGCCCCGGTTGCTCAGAATTTCGTGCTGATCGCTGTTGTGATGTCAGAATTTAAATTTGATGCTTGATTGGTGGCGAATTGAGTGTGATTGCGTAAATTAGGGGTTTTGTGTAGAAATTCCAATTGTAGAAATTGTGAGGATTTTGGCTGTAATTGACCGCCTATTAGAGGCCGTGCCGAGTGGGGCCGTGATGCCACTAGTTTTTGACCGCCTTTGAGAGGCCGTGCCGAGTGGGGCCGTGATGCCACTAGTCGTTAACCGCCTATTAGAGGCCGTGCCGAGTGGGGCCGTGATGCCACAGTGTTGAACCACCTTTTCGAAGGTCGTGCCACGTGGGGCCGTGATACCACCGATTTATTGAGTCGACCCTTAGGGTTGTGGTTGGGAGCATTGATTGGTTTGTAGAATGACATGTAATCGATCGAGCCGATTGATCGCTGAGACGATCCAAGTGGTTGATTGGTTGATGATGTGATTGCGCCTTGGTTTATTTAATTGTCATGTTTGCATGTGATTGAATGATATGAACTGTACTAACCTGCAGGCGCGGACTATTGCGAGGTAAGTCTTCTTGATGAGTGGTTAGGTCATGCTTGGGGTGTATTTTCTTTCTAATAGGGGCTTAGGAGGAGTGAACTTGCTGAGACAATGTCTCACCCCGTTGTGGGAAACACATTTCAGGGTCGTAGATGATGATTCCAGCGGAGTCAGGTGGACTGCCGGTGCAGTTGGGCAAGGAGTCGCAGAGCCAAGAAGATGGAGGATCGACGATCGAGTCCGACTAGAAATTTTAGGACCGTCCCTTGTTTTTGGTTTGGTCGATCCTTAGTGTGTAGACTCCGACCCATTTTGACTGCATGTAAATCTTGATTGATTTTGTGACAGCATGTTGGTTTGTATTAAATTGATTTTTGTTCTTGCTCCTATCCCGTTTTTAAATTGTCAGGGGTTTATTAATACGTTCCGCATGCGCTTATTAAATCAAATTGGGTCGGCGACACTACCTGGGAATGTCGCAATATCATGACCATGGCGGGTTGTTCACGTGTCTCGGGGTTCGGGGCGTGACACACGGTGCCTAAGAAGGGTTCGAGTTCGGAAGGCTCGGGGATAGATGAGGACTGACCACAGTAGAGACGGTGGAACTTCATTGTGTACTTTGACCCCTTCTAGTTAAGGCGGAAGCTCTCGATAGATTCAGGATTGATAGTTTTTATACCGTGGATCTTTGGTTCGAGCCAAATGATGATTAAAAAGAATTTTGTTATGCTTTCTTGAGGTGTCTTTCTTATTCATTAGCAGTGTTACACCAAATTTTAACTCAATGAATTGGATATGACCACATGGTAAATTTTGGAGGAGTGCGGGGTGGAGATTTCGTTCTCGGTATTTTTCTCTACAAATGTTTGTGACTTGTATTCCTAAAACATGGAGGAAATTACTTCTTCCTATTTTAGACTTTTCTTGCAAAGATGAGAAAGTTTTACTTTAAAAAGTATGAGAAAATCGACATGTCAATGTCTATTTATTCTGGAACGATATGAAAAGTTTTAGCTTGGGAAAATTGCTAGGTTTCTAAAATGTAAAGCTAAAATACATCGTAACTCTACATAAACACTTGTTTCACTATTTCTTGTTACTAATTATTTTTTAAGCTAATAAAAAAATGGCATCATAAAAACCTTTGGCTTTACCCGTCCGCTCTGTTCCCCATGATAAACAAAAATATAAAAAAAATCCTATATTGAGCCCGATTCTCGAAGTCTACCTACACTTGACTTTGTTGCAATATACCTTGAATTTTGATTATCGTGACTCAATAAGTTCCCCGTACTCGCCCCGATGAAATAATTGCCCGTCAATCAACACATGCCTGTCATGCTCGTAATGAACATTTCATTAACTGAGCGCGAAGGACCCGCGTGAGGCCTTCGTCGAACTTAAGTGTCGAGGACTAGAGCTCAAGCATTGAGGACATGAGCATTGCCTTTGTGGACGTAGGGTAAGGTGTTGAGGCATTGGGGAAAGGCACTGGGGCTTCAGGCCCAGCCTCAACGGACTCAAGCATGGGCGTTGGTGACTTGGGCTCAACTTCTATGGACCCAAGTCCGGGCGTTGGAGGCCTGGTCCTAAATGCTAGGGACTCGGGAGCTAGCGTTTGGGTTATCGTGTCCAAGCATAGAGTTTCAAGTCCAAGTGCAAATATCTAGTTATATTCCAACTTTTTTAGAAAGGAAGTCTCTTTTCTAGATTTTGGCATAAATTTTCCATTAACCATGAAAACATTTTTTGTCGACTAATTTTTCAAAGCACACCAAACACAGAAAAATGAGAAAAATGTTTTTCGCAAAACGAATGAAGCCTAAAAATTAAATATTTTTTCTCTGAGCATTCGATTGCACAAGAGTATCATGGAAAAAATTGTGATTTATTCATTAGCGAAATGCCCTTAGAAAGGGTGTGAAATGTGTGCATAATGAGTACTGATTATTGTGTGTTCGTGTTTTTTTTTTTTTTTTTTTTTTTTTTTTTTTGAAATTTAAACTTCATTCATTCAATACTTTGGTTCATAAAAAGGAGGAAAGCTAAATTCAAAACACAACAAATCTCACAAGGGTTGGGGGGGGCGCTTGCATAGCCAATTAGGAGGCTGACTTCCTCTAAGATTGGCTTTTGCAATTCAATGTGCAACTTAGTTAGTGTTACATGAACAATGGATTATTGAGAGTTTTTTTCGTTTGAGTTATTCAACTATTGCACTCTTCAAATAGGCATTTGAGGACCCATGGACTTTGAGATTATTGTTGGCCAGCGATTAGTATCATTGAAGATGAGCCGAGAGAGATAATCGATTCGTAATGATCAAATTTAAGGATATTTTGTAACAAAATCGAAGTTCGAAAAAACTTTGAGAGACGAACCCGGGGATGTTTAAAAAATTTCTAGGATTTATTATTATCCTCAAAGGAGTCCGACATCAGTTGCTCTCCACATATTAGCCAACGTTTGACCCTCTGCGGCAATTAAGAAAGCTCTCTCTCTTTCTCTCAATATTTAAATTTTCAAGTAATTTCAGAGAAAGAGTACAATGCCCACAATGAGAGATCCCTACTATTTTTTTTTTTTGGGTCAAAACCGGAGAAGATGCATTAATTGGCAAGAAAAATACAAGTGTTCAACGCGTCTTTACATAGAAGATCAAATAGAAAGGGAGGGGGAAATTCAGGCCAATTGGAGGGGAGGAGATGAAGCCCATGGGCCCTGACGGCCCAGTCAGCCACTTCATTCGCGTCCCTTCGACAGTGTGTCACCACTAGGGTTAGGAAAAGATGAAGCCGCACAGCCGCTTTACCGAAGAGAGCTCGAGTGTCCCAAGGGGTGCGATTCGGGTCTTGAAGCGTCACAACCAATTGCTGGCGGTTTGATTCGAGAAGAAGGTGATCTGCAGATCGTCCCTTTTGTAGCAAATAACGGAGCAAAGATATAAGGGCTTGAACTTCCGTCTGCAGGGCAGAGGTAGAGTTAGTGGTAAGGGAAAAACTGTTGATCAACCTTCTTGATGAGTCTCGACAAATGCCAGCGACAGCGCCTTCATGAGAGCTTGGATAAAAAGAGCCATCGATGTTTACCTTCAGCACACCCAGATCGGGAGGATGCCAGCCATGAAACAAGGAGTGCAGTCGTGGAGGGCGACATAGCATCGAAATGGAGGATGAACGAGTAGATCTGGCCATGGTAAGAGTGTCTGGGAAAGGCTGAGTCGGATTTGAACAATGGTAAAAATTTGGTTGATCTATCTGCTTGTTTTGATGTAGGGGCTTCAGGAGGCAGCTCTGGTAGGATCAAGCATGGGCGATGGCAGTAAAGACAACCTGGTCAGGGTTGGGGATTCATTGGCGGAAGATGAAATCTTTGCGAGCCTTCCAAATGTGCCACAAAACAAATGCTACAGTTGCTAGATCCAGTAAGAACTTCTTCTTGTTCAATATTTGTAGGAGCCACACATCAAATCTATGTGTCTGAAATTGTCGCATGTTGAGTTGAATCTGTGGATGGGACCAAACTGGTTTTGTCTGTTGAAGAAAAATCCCTAGGAGTTTTGAAGTTGACAAAACAAGCCTCAACAAAGTGTGGTCTAAGGATTCCAAGACTCGATCGCCTACGTCGAAGTTGTTAAGGTCTAAAGGTTTTCAAAGACAAATGTCGGACCCAGAATTTCGGTCCGAAGTTTTTCCGTCCGAAGTCGAGTCAAGACTCGGTTTCCGTCGAAGACCTTCAAGACTCGGTTTCGGCCCGACGACCCTCGAGACCCAAATCTAAGTCCGAAGATAGTTCGCGATTTTTTACGGGCTGGCTACGGGTTATTCTTATGGCTACGAGATATTGGATTTCATATTTCCTAATCCTAACCATGGAATATCTCTCGGGCCGTGATCAAGAGCTTCGAAGATTTGATTCTTCGGATTCTATCCGTTGAAGATCAAGTTTATTTTTGGAAGAATCTAATTTTGGAAACTCAAGATCCTGATTGTATGGGCGAACAGGATTGACGAGCTATTGTCTACTTACGTTTTCAGGGCAAGGAGATCACTTAAATTGATTCAGTCCAACGGGTTGATTAGATGAATTTTTGGAATGTGCCAAAGGGTATGATGGCACGGAGATTATTTAAGTTGAATCGACGTTGCTTGGAAATAAGGAGAGGCTGGTAGAGAAATCTTGATGTTAGAATCTCCAAAATCACTTGTTCTCTAAAATCTTTCATGTTTACACTTTGTGTAACAAAGAGAGTGAAATATAAAGCAAAGACAAAGAGAAGGCTGTAGGAGAGACTGTCAATTGAAGAAGTCTAATCCGTCTACCGTAAAGGCACTCTTTTGCTACATAGTGATTACAGCCGGTTGGCTGCCAGCGTGGAGAGTGGACGTAGGCTTGGTCTAAGCCGAACCACTATAATCCTTGTGTCAATTTTCTCTCTCTACTCTATTTACTTTGTGAATACGTAATCTGTTTATTATTGATATATCCTTGACATTAACGTACTGCATTGAAAAAGATTCCAAAAGAATTGCGCAACAACCTATTCACCCCCCTCTAGGTTGATTCACTAGCCCATTTCATTGTCCACTGACAGTGTAAGAACAAGTGTTCTGTAGATTCAGGGATAGGGTGGCTTGTACTATGTTGACATAACTTGCATGTTGGATCCAATAGAACATGTTTGTGATAAAGATTTTCACCTGTTGCGAGAGCATTTTGGCACAAAGACCATAGAAAAATGCTTAATTTAGGGCTTGTCTGCACCTAGCCAGATTGTGGTCCAAAATCGTCTAGGGAGAATAAATGAAGAAGACGCCTGATTATGAACTATCTTGGGTTCGCCTGATCTGATACAATTATATCCACTTTTAACAGTATAAATGCCATTTACTCTCCCTGTCCATATCAGTGTATCATGTGTGTACTGTGGCCGTACCTGTATTATGAGAATTTCATCTGTTGTTTGATCATCGAAGTTGCCTCTAAGTAATGAAATATTCCATGATTGCTGTTCTGGGTTAATAAAATTAGCAACCATAGTAGGTTCGTTGTGAGGTGCAGGTCCGCCTATAGTGCCCATAGATAGCCATTTATCCTCTCTAACTCGAATATGCTGGCCATTGCCCACTGACCACTGTAGGTTATTTGACATAGAATCTCTGCCATGTAAAATGCTTTGCCAACCCCAAGAGGGCCTGGCACCTCTTTATGCATGCCGGAAGTCTTTTGAAGGGAAATAAAACCCTTGAAAGATACGACTCCAAAGGGAATCAAGTTGTTGAAACATACGCCAAGCTTATTTGGCTAATAGGGCTTTATTGAAAGTCACAAGGTCTCGAAAACCAAGACTACCTACATCTTTGCGACTCTTCAGTGGTTCCTAGTTTTTCCAATGCATTCTTGTTTTATTGCTCTGCGTTTGCCACCAGAATGTAGATATCTTCTTCTCGATGGCTTTGCAAAGTGAAATTAGAATTTTAAAGATAGACATAGCGTATTGAGGGACTGCTTGAACAATAGCTTTAATCAACACTTCCTTGCCTCATTTGGAAAATAAATTTTCTTTCCAACCATTCCAGTTTTGAATTCACTTTTGCTAACAACCAAGAAAACATCTCTTTTTTGGACTTTCCCCAGTCCGAAGGTATGCCAAGATATTTCCCCATCTTGTGCATCACCGGGACATGAAATTCTCTGGCCAGAAGTTCTTGAAAAGTTGCTGGACAACCAGTACTAAAAAATATACCAGACTTATTGCAATTGACTGCTTGTCCAGTTGCAAGACAATATTGATTTAAAATATTTGACAAGTTTTGGCATTCAAGTAGTTTTCCTTCTATAAAGAAGATGGCATCATCAGCAAAGAATAAGTGTGAAAGAGTAGGATATCTCTGGTTGAGTTGAATACCTTTAATGTTGCCCATAGCTACTGCTTGATGTATGAGAGTTGAGAGAGCATTCGCTACTAGGATAAATAAGTATGGGGAGAGCGGGTCACCCTGTCGAAGGCCTCGTGTCATAGAGAAAGGCTGAAGTGGTTCGCCATTAAATTTAATACTTAGAGAAGCAGTGGTGACACACTGCATAACCCTGTGAACCCATACTTCATGAAAACCAATCTGATGTAGATAATCTCAAAGGAAATCCCATTCGACGTGGTCATATGCCTTTTGCATATCGAGTTTGAGGACTCCCTGAAATTTTCTCTTCCTTCTTTGGATTCTAAGTTGATGTAGAACTTCCTGCACCACTAAGATGTTATCCTAGATCTAACGTCCACTAACAAAAGTGCTTTGTTCGATAAAGATGAGTGCAGGTAGGAATGACTTTAATCGATTGGCTAGGACCTTTGAGATGATTTTATATAGAAAATTGCATAGACTAATCGGTCCAAATTGGTCCAGCCTTTCAGGGTGAGAGGTCATTGGAATCAAAGTAATAAAAGTCCTATTGATATCAGGATCCAACAAACCAGAGGCAAAGAAAAATTTAACCGAGGTAATAACATCTTCCTTTAAAATATCCCAGTGTGATTGATAGATTTGACCGTTTAAACTATTTGGGCCAGGTGCCTCGGATGCTCCAAGCTGAAAAACTGCCCATTGGATTTCTTCAGAAGTGACTTCAGCAATAAGAGTGCTATTCATATCATTTGCCACAATGGCCGGGCATTGAGCTAAAAAGGGGCCATAATTTCGTTGTCCAACTGAGGAGTAAAGGTTTTTAAAGAAAAGTTGAGTCATTTCTTGTAAAGCTATTTCATCCCTAATCCAATGATTTTATTGATTTAATAGCAAGTTGATCCTATTTCGTTGACGCCTTTGGATGGTGGTTGCATGAAATAATTTAGAGTTCTTGTCACCCCATTTCAGCCAATTCACTCTAAAGCGCATGGCCTAATATTGTTCTTCTTGATTCCATAAAGTATGAATCTATTGTTTCAATGCATCCATTCTTGACTTATCAGACTGACTATTTGTTTTGTTGGTCAGGAACTGGAGCTGCTGTTGAAGCTCATATATTTTTTGTCAACCATTGGAAAATTTGGACTTACTCCAACTGGACAGTGCCACGGAAATGTTGCGTAACTTCTGAGTTAAGGTTAGATTATGTGATTGAGAATGTGCCTATGCATCTGAAATAACTAATCGACATTCCTGATCTTGAAGCCAAAAGGATTCGAAAGTAAAAAGCCTTCGACGTCTAGGTTGGACAGTAGTGGTTTGTAAAAACAGAGGGCTATGATATGAACCGATGGCTGGAAGAGTGAAGACCTCAGCGGCTGGAAGAGCGAAGACCTCAGCAGCTGGAAAGGTGAGTCGCCATGCTATATTGCAAAGGGCACTGTCAAGTCTTTCTTTGACCAGATCATCACCTTCTCTATTGTTGCACCAGGTAAAGGAGTAGCCCTTGCTGTCTAAGTCCAAGAGGGAACACTCACTCAAGAGTTCTCTAAAGGTATGCATACGCTGGAAATTTGCTGGTCGTTTACCCTATTTTTCCCAAGGATACATTACCTCATTAAAATCACCAATGCAAAGCCAAGGTAAAGTATTATGGTGCTAATGAGCTTCAATTTTTACTAGAAATGTAGAAGAAGTGAGACAAGGGCAGGCACACGGAGACAAGTGAGGCGCATAGAAATTCCACTTTCCTTGTCTTTGCAAATTACATCAAAGAAATCAGAGGTTTCATGCTCCAATGTCAGGTAAATATGATCCTGCCAGAAAATAGCAAGGCCTCTAGCTAGGCCTGAAAATTCTTCCAAAAAACTATTAGGAAACTTTAGACGTTTTGCAGTTTGCAAAGCACCATTGCTTTATTCTTAGTTTCCATCAAAAAGAGAATATCTGGCTTTTCTCGGGCCACCAACGCCCTAAGGGCTTGAACTGTTAGGGGATTGCCCAACCCCTAACAGTTCTAGCTTATTAACTTCGTTTGTCTGTTGGTAGCTTATTAGGGCCAGCCACCAGAGCCCATGTATCTAGACCAATTGCATCAAAGATCGGCATTTCCAACAATTGTGATTCATCGAGCCCCTCTCGTAACGGAGTCGAGACGTTTCATTTTTTTGATTGGCCCAGCCTTAGTGCTCAATCTGTGATTTTTAGATTTCTTTGTTTAGGGAGTTGGCTGACCCTTCTGCCACTACTGGTTTCTGATTGGATGCAGGGAAATGAAAAAGTCTAGCCTGTTGAACCAGCTGCTCCTCTGAATGAGGTCTCAATTCGAGCGGCCAAAGTAAAGGGTTGGCTATTATCATGGATCTGCAAAATTTCTTTGCCTTTGTTGATGTGGGAAGGCCCTGAAGGAAGCTCAGTCGTGGGGCTGACCTGCATCTCGGGAACAATCTCCTCGACTTCTGGAAGGGAGCTGGGTGAGGCATAAAAGGCGAGCCAGAACGGGCTGAACTCTTGGACCTCAGCCCTTAGCCACTGGACAAAATATAAGTTATCCCTGCTATCAAATTTCTTCTCATCGTAAGCATAATCTTTGGCGTAATGGCCGAGCTTACCACAGGAGTAACAAAAATGGCACAGACATTCATAACGGAAATCTAACAAAATATTTTTGCCCTCTAATCTGATAAGTTGGCCTGGCTAAAGAGGTTCCTGAAAATTGATATCAACTCTAGCCCTACCAGCGCGAAGTGAGGTACCCTCTTTGCTATCTATTTTAATTTCTAGAATTGTACCAACACAACGGACAGCTTTGCAAATCATTTCCTTTGTGCAGCACTCCAAAGGGAGACCAAAAACTTGGACCCAGAATGCACATGTCGAGAAGTCGTAGCAGTGCAAAAGTGTGTTGTGCATCCATAGTCTCAGAATGACAAGAATACCACAAAAAAGCTAGGGACTGATAGTAAGAACTTGAAGTTTCTCTGTTTTAGTTTTGAAGTTGATTACATATAAACCCCCACCATGTTGCGAAATGTCGACCTGATCCGTTCACCAAGCTCTCCTCATGGTATTCTGAAAGGCTTGTAAATTAATTGAGGAAGTTGACAGAAGCTTACCTACAAGCATGAGCTTACACTCTGCCAAAATTTCAGGTGATGGTGCATTCTCCCACACTTCGATGTTTTGTTCAGACCAAAGACGACCTAGGTGATTGCACAGAGCTGCCAGACGTGCATCCTCATAAGGGTCTGTTCGTGGGGTGTCTGGGCTAGAGGGCAAACTATCGGGATCTGGATGAGCCATAAATGTAACTGAGAGAAAGGCACGACTAAGGCTCGTGTGAGGGGTTTTGAAATTGATACCCAGGTAACTCAAGAAATCTATAAACAGACATGTCAAAACAGGTAAAAAAGCAACAATAGCTTCAAGGGCTTAGAAAGTTAACAGGATCCATTGCATGCAGGAATCGATGGAGCCGGGGCATTAAGGAAACGTAGTAGTGAAGTCATCATCGAAAGAAAAGTAGAGAAAACAAAGAGGAAGAAGGAATTGGGAAGGAAACACTGGGTGAAAGACAGGGTTTTAGGATGACGGAAGTAGAGTCAGACCAGTGGATAAGTAAAAGGGGAAGGGAATTAGGGTTAGGGTATTGAAAACTACCATTGTCGGTAGGCAAGAGCTCGACAAAACGAGAGAGAAAACCGGGAAGTACCATCTAAGATTCTAATCGATCCCTACTATGAATCTGCTCAATTCTTCAAGGTAGTCACTAATCATCACCTAAAGACAAAATTGCAATATGGGAATTTTCTCTTGCGTGAGGAAATATGATCTCTTTCTTTTTTATTCTTTGATTCCAAACTCGAAAGAGGGGATGCAAATGTACTTTTCTCTTCTCCCACCTCCTTTTGCTCTGTCGCTATTTGTAGCATTGAGTCATCGTGAATGCTTGGTCTATTCATCCTATCTAACCATCTTCTCTTTGTCCCCCACATCAAATACAAGTATTCTGATATGACTTGTTAGATGATATCTAATTCATTAATAATATCAAGTGCCTTGTTAGATGTGATATGAACAAGCATTTTACTAAACTAATAATGAATGAGATACTTTTTTTTTTGTTATTTAATGCATGAGATACTTTGCTTATGTTCATTCACAAATGGTTGATTCACAATTCTTGTACATTCTTCTTGGGTTTTTGAATAGATTCTTTTTTCTAACAAATAAGCAAAGAACCGTCTTAACATATACATACACATTTCCAAGTGCCTTGTTAGATGTGATATGACCAAGCATTTCACTAAACTAATCATGGATGAGATACTTTTTTTTTTTTGGTTATTTAATACATGGGATACCTTGCTTATGTTCATTCACAAAATGGTTGATTCACGATTCTTGTACATTCTTCTTGGCTTTTTGAATAGATTCTTTTTTTCTAACAAATAAGGAAAGAACCATCTTAACATATACATACACATTTCCAAGTGCCTTATTAGATGTAATAGGACCAAGCATTTCACTAAACTAATCATGAATGAGATACTTTTCTTTTTTTAATGTTATTTAATGCATGAGATACCTTGCTTATGTTCATTCACAAAATGGTTGATTGATAATTCTTGTACATTCTTCTTGGGTTTTTGAATAGATTTTTTTTTTCCTAACAAATAAGCAAAGAACCATCTTAACATATACATACACATTTCCCACCACTCCTAAACAAGCTAAAATTATATTGAGAAGAGTGATAAAGTTCAAACTAAGTTAAAACATGGCATTTAGCTTCAATTTGGATTTATGGAATAAATGGAACATCTGAGGCTCCGTCAAATTGAGCCTCTCACTTCAAGTCTTTCTCATTCTATTTGCACACCTTAAAAAAAAAAAATAGCGAATCACTGTGTTGTTTTCCTCGTGATTGGCCTATATGATGGCTGACTGGATAGTTGTATATGGGATTGGGCTCGATGTTGGAACTTCATTGTGTAATTTGACCCCTTCTAGTTACGGCAAGAGTTCTCGATAGGTTTAGGATTGATAGTTATTAATACCGTGGATCTTGGTTGGAGCCAAATGATGGTTAGAAAGAATTTTGTTATATTTTCCCGAGGCGTCTTTCTTATTCAATGTGTTGCACCAAATTTGAATTTCAAGCATTGGACATGGCCACATGGTAACTTAGACAAAGTACGAGGATGGAGATTTCATTCTCATTCCATTTTTGTTATGTCATTAGGAGGGGAATGAAGATTTCGATCTGACTTCATTTTCCCTAGTCCTTGCTGCTATACAAGATCTAGGTCATAAAGGGATATGTAGTATTTTCCTCTACGTATATTAGTAACTCATTTTCCTAAACACGCAGAAATGTACTTTTCCCTATTTTAAGCTTTTCTTGCAGCGATTAGAATGTTTCAAATTTTACAGAAAATGAAAGAGTCAACATGTCAATATTTATATATTTTGGGATATTATGAAACGTTTAAGCTAGGGAAAGTGGCAAGGTTTTAAAAATTTAAAAGTTCAAATTTAAAGTAACTCTACACGCACCCTTAGTGCTATTTTTGTTATTAATAAATATAAAACCAGATCAAGGCGTCATCAGAATCGACACCTTACCTATAAATCTCAATTCCCCCAATCAAGAAAGAACATCCAAAATTTTCCTGCGGTGAGCCCGATTCTCAAAGTTCTCTCAAGCTTGATTTTATTATGAGATGCTCCAAACTTGATCACTTTGAGATAATAATTCCCATGAACTTATCGTCGGTAAAATGACTATCAGACAATGAATACTATCTCGTTGCACGTAAATTTTGCACCAAGCGGGGATCTGCTTACCCTTAAATTGACCTTACTTTGAACTTCTTTCATGCAAGTAGCACCTAGTTGTGATAGAGGCTAGTGAATACACCTAGAGGGGGGTGAATAGCTGTTTTTGCAATTCTTTACCGAAATGAATTAAGAGAATGACATCCGAAATAAATAACTCAAGCATCCATAAATTAAATAGAGTAGAGTAAGAGAAAATAGATACAAGGATTATAGTGGTTTGGCTTATTGCAAGCCTACGTCCACTCTCCACGCTGGCAACCAACTGGCTGTAATCACTATGTAGCAAACGAGAGCCTTTTACAATTCATGAGCTAGACTTCTTCAGTAGAAAGTCTCTCTTACAGCTTCTCGCTGTTTCACTCTATAAGTGTCTCTCTTTGATACAAAATTTCAAGCATCAGAGATTATGAGAATAAGAGTTTTCAGAGGTTCTAACTTTGAAATTTTTTCTATTTGTTCTCTCTTATTTCCGAACAACTTCGATACTCCTTAAATATCCTTCGTGCCTCCATAGCTGTTAGCACTTTCCAAGAATTCATCCAATCAACTCGTTGGACTGAATTAATTTAAGTGATCTTCATGTTGTTGAAAATATAAGTAGAAGATAGCTCATCAATCCTGGTCGCCCATACGATCAGGATCTTGAGTTTCCAAAATTAGTTACTTCCAAAAATTCGCTTGATCTTCAACGGATGAAATCCAAAGAATAAATCTTCCGAGCTCACGATCATAGCCAGAGATATTCCATGGATAAATTAGGGAATATAATATCCAAATCTTAATTTCCTTAATCATAAAGATAACCTGCTGTCAGCATGGCAAAATCGCAAACTGTCTTCAGACTTTGATTTGGGTCTGGAGATCTTCAGACTGTAACTAAGTCTAACTGCCTTTAGACGGAAAAACTTCAGACCGAACTTTGGGTCTTGAACTCTTCAAACTTAACCGACTGAATCTTGGATTCTTTTGACTTTGCTGACGAGGCTGTTTTGTTAACTTCAAAACTCCAAGGGATTTTTCTTCAACAATCTCCCTCTTTTTGATGGTGACAAAACACCTCAGCAGATTTGTGAATTTAAAGCATGCAAGGAAAAACTTATATATATATATATATATATATATATATATATATATTGAGGATTACTTCCGCAAAACAAAAACATGTTAGTCCAATAACAATTATCCTCAAATATAATGTTCCTGCAAATTCACAAGTCTAATAATCCAAACATTAAATCAGCATAAAGTCATAGAGTTCAAATAGACAATCCAAACCAAGAGTTCAAAGTCATAAACAGTCTAACGAAATATAAAAGTAAACGAAATCCAAATAAAAACAATCTCAAATCTGCAAAACTCTCCCCTTTTTTGTCCCATCAAAGGAGGTAGAGTGGTTAAGAGTGGTTTAAAAAAAAAATCAGGGCTCTTCTAGAATGCGAACAAGATGAAATTTGCTGAGTGTCTGCACAGTCTTCTCAAGATTTGCAAGAGCTTCCTTCACTGAAATCAATTCTGCACCCTTATCACTTGATTCCACTTGTTGCTTGAGTCATTGATTTGATCTTGCATGCTCACGGAAGTACTCAGCATCGCCTTTTTAAGATCCCTTAGCTCATAGTCCATACCAAAGATCTGCTTCTTGAGGTCTAGCATAACATCCAACAGATGTGTAAAGGTTGTTGAGTTAGCATTACCTGTGCTAGGACCAGCAGAATCAGTTCTTGGAGTTTGAAAACTTGGCGCATCCTTCTCAGCCCTTTCCCTTCTTGGTGGAGAGGATTCTTCCATTTTTGAGAAATGAATGCATATATGTCTTCAGCATTAGCACCTGACCTACTCACATCACTATAATGTAATGGCGATAAAGTTCCCTGATCTACAGCAACTCCCCCTGTCTTGATGCCAGTGGGTGGAGTCAAATATTCTTCGCCATACTCCATTCCAGCATTTTGATGTTTCTCGGTCTCTTCCCCAGAATAACCAAGTGATGGCTCAAATCCTTCACCCATATCCTCCTGCATTTTGCTTTCCTCTTCATCTCTCTTTGTTCTTTCTTTCTCTTCTCTTCTCACCTCTTCTTCTTCTCTTCTCCGTGCTTCTTCTTCTTTCCTCTGTCTCTCCTCTACTTTCCTCTGTTCATCCTCTACTTTCCTCGGCCTTTCTTCTTCTTCTTCTTCTTCTCTTCTCTTCCTTTCCTCTTCTTTCTTCTTCTGCTCTTCCTCTCTTCTCTCTTTCTCAACTTTCTCTTTTTCCTCTGCTTCTTTCCTTGCTCTCTCTCCAGCATCAGCTCTTAAGCTAACTATGCTCCTCATCCTTGAGAGAGTAGAGAGAGTCATGGCATCATCGATATCTTCTTCATCCTCTTCGTCCTACAGGATAACTTTCCTTCTTTTCTTTTCAATGACAGCTATGGGCTCTTTGCCCTTTCTCTTTGAAGAAGTAGTGGCGATCTCCTTGAAGGGTGTCTTCACCTTCAACCTCTCTAGTGCTACATTTAGCTCTGGAATCTTCATCTTCATCATCATCTTGTGACCAACAAGCATCAGACTTAAAGTGGTCAGGCATAAAGGTGCAGGGATCTGAATTTCAAAATGCCTGAACAACTTGGTGATGATAGACGAATAAGGCAATTGACCCTTGTCCTTAACCACAGTTCGATACATGTGGAACAGGATTACGTGAGGGAGTGAAAAAGGCCTGCCTTGGTTGAGAGCAA
This sequence comes from Eucalyptus erythrocorys, assembly GCA_014182555.1. NCBI lineage: Eukaryota > Viridiplantae > Streptophyta > Magnoliopsida > Myrtales > Myrtaceae > Eucalyptus > Eucalyptus erythrocorys. The sequence continues at coordinate 2,208,769 of CM024597.1, read as the reverse complement.
ACATCAGCTTGGCTTCAGTTTTGGAGACATCGGTCTTTGAGGTTGTCTTGGGCCTGATACAGTTGATGATGATCTTGTGCAGCAACATGTTTGAGGCATTCATCCTTGTATAGGATATTTTGCCTTCCACTTTTCGATCACACACAATTTCTAGGGTTGCAAAGGATGTGGACACTTTTATTGGTTGGAAGCTCCTTCTTTCCACCCCAATAACATCAGCCAGTGTGTCAACATCAACAATATATTCTTTGTCCATTTAAGTAAATGACAACCTATTCGCATCCAAAAATGACAAATTCGAATAAAAATATGTCGTAAGTTCAGGGTAGGCATTTGTCGTGTCTGTGCAAAATTTCTCCAATTGCAGCCTCGCAAATTTCTCCCTTAGATTTACCTTCAGTAAATCAAGGAAATTGAAGTCCACACACCTCGGATTTACAACACCTCTTTTCAACAACTTGGTGTACATCCATTCATGTTCTCGCGACCGAAAAAGACTACCTTGAGGACAAACTGAGTTCACAGCCACACCCATTCTCGGTTGGAATTGAGAGAAAAGTCTCTCATCATCATCCAACGGTTGATTTACAGTATTATCAAACGGATTACTCGTAATATTCTCAAGAGCTCTTTGAGCAGTCCCTTCTTCAGCAATTTTTTAACTCCTCCATCTCTTTCAAAAAGAGATACTCACTCTTAAATCCCCTTTCTTTCAAAAAATCCTCGATCATCTTAAGACTTGTACCCCCAATCTTTAACCTTTGATACAACTCATAAGCAACTTTGGGTTTTAGGTTATTACCGGTGCTGCTTCAGTAACTTCTTCTTTGAAATGCTGACTTTGAGTCTCCCTTTGTGGAGATTCTTCGCCTGTGAGGTCTACCCTTGTAGGACCTTCTTGCTGCCTTTGTGGCCCCCTACTAGTGAGCCTTGAAGACTTTCGAGACGACATTCTTGAATCCCAAGCAAAAGCTCAACTTGTTCGCAAGCAAAAGATGGGATTTTGCCGAGTAAAATAATGGAACAGGAACGGTAATGGAGTTTTTAGGGTTTTTGAAATCGAGAGAAAACGAGATGGATTTGTAAAACGTTGTAGCGGATGAAGATGATGATTTGAAAGTATAAATAGTAAGAGAAAATAAAAAGAGATACTGAACCGTCGCAAATAAAGAAAATAGAAAAACTGCCAATTTGAAATAGTAAACTGCAATTTTGAAAAAGTAAACTGTCATAATTACTTCTGACAATGAATAAAAAAAAGAGATATCGATAATTCAAAAATCAAATAATAAAGATTTGATGCAAAAAAAAAAAATAAATAAATACGAAATATCGTAATACGTAAAAAGACTTTAAGTCAGAGTCTGAAAGTGTTCAGACTTTATCTTAGAATCTGAACTCTATCAGACCTTACCTTTGAGTCTGAGTACCATCAGATCTTTCATTGAGTCTGAACGCTTTCAGACCTTACGTTAAGTTTGAATCTCTTCGAGTCTTGCGATATTCAGTCTTGAGCGAATTGATTCAAAGTGAGCCTTCTCTAGGGGCTTTGTGAATATGACTGCCAATTGGTTCTTTGAATCAACAAACTGAATCACCACTTCTCCATTTTGAACATGATCTCTAATGAAATGATGCTTGATTTCAATATGCTTTGCTCTTGAATGAAGTATTGGATTCTTTGTGAGGTTGATTGCGCTTGTGTTGTCACATTTGATTTCTGTGCATGATTCCTCAACTCCAAAGTCTCTCAGTTATTGTTGCATCCATAGAATTTGAGAACAGCAACTTTTAAGAGCTATGTATTCTGCTTCAGCGGTTGAGAGAGCTACGGTACCCTGTTTTCTTGAGAACCAAGATACCGACTTGTTTCCTAATAGTTGACAAGTACCTGTAGTGCTTTTTCTATCCACTTTACAACCAGCAAGATCAGCATCAGAATATCCAAGGAGAGTAAAATCTCATTCTTTGGAATATCACAGATCTAGCTTAGATGTAGTTGTAACATATTTAATTATACGCTTTACAGCAGTCATGTGAGATTCTTTAGGATTATATTGAAATTTAGCACAAATACAAACACTAAATAAAATATCAAGTCTAGATGCTGTAAGGTAAAGAAGTGAACCGATTATACTTCTGTATAGCTTTTGGTCTACACTCTTTCCTTCTTCATCTTTATCCAACTTTAATGAGCTTGACATAGGAGTTTCTGTTTTCTTGCAATTCTCCATTCCAAACTTCTTGATGAGGTCTTTTGCATACTTTTCTTGGTGGATAAAAATTCATTCTTTTGATTGTTTGACTTGAAGTCCCAAAAAGAAGTTTAATTCACCTATCATGCTCATTTCAAATTCATTCTGAATACAACACGGAAAATTTTTGCAAAGATTTTTGTTAGAAGAACCAAATATTATATCATCAACATAGATTTGAACAAGTATGAAATCCTTGTTTTCTCTTTTGATAAATAAAGTAGTATCTACTTTATCTTTAGAGAAACTACTTTGAATTAAGAAATTACTTAACCTTTCATACCAAGCTCGAGGTGCTTGTTTTAAGCCATACAAAGCTTTCTTCAGCTTTAAGATAAAGTTTGGTTTTCTTGGATCTTCAAATCTTGGCGGTTGTTCCACATAGATTTCTTCTTGGATAATTCCATTTAGGAATGCGCTTTTCACGTCAATTTGGAATAACCTGAAATTTTTAAAATAAGCAAAAGCAAAAGGTAATCTTATAGCTTCTAACCTTGCTATCGGAGCATAGGTTTCATCATAGTCGATTCATTCTTCTTGTGTGTAACCTTTTGCTACAAGTCTTGCTTTGTTTCTCATCACTTTTCCTTATTGATCAAGCTTGTTCCTAAAAACCCATTTGGTACCAATAATTGATTTACCTTTTGGTTTAAGAACAAGTTCCCAAACATTGTTGATTTTGAACTGATTCAATTCTTCTTGCATAGCTTCAATCCAGCTTTCATCTTTCAATGCATCTTCTACGTTCTTAGGTTCGATCTCAGAAACAAGTGCTAGAGCACTAGATTCTTCACGCCTTTTGGATCTTGTATGAACTCCTTCATCAATGTTACCAATGATGAGTTTAGCAGGGTGACTGGATTTATGCTTCCAATTTGTTATTGGTTTGTCATTTTGATGAGATTCTGTTTCAGTTGATGTTGCTGATTTGGCTTGCGGCTGAGCATCTGAGATTTGATTTTCTTCAAGAGAATTTGTAGACGCTTGGCCAGACTCATATTCTTCAGGTTGAGTCTGAATTTGAACTGAATCTTCAAACTTCACATTCATGGATTCTTCCATAGTCTGAGTACGTTTGTTGAAAACTCTAAAGGCTTTGCTTGTCATTGAATAGCCAAGGAAAATTCCTTCATCTAATTTTTCTTCAAACTTACCAATTTGATCACTAGTATTCTTTAAGATAAAGCATTTACAACCAAATACATGAAAATAAGAGACAATAGGTTTCTTACCTTTAAACAGTTTATAAGGTGTTTTCTTTAAAATAGGTCTTAGAAAAACTCTGTTTATTATATAGTAAGCAGTTGAAGTAGCTTCAGCCCAAAAATGAGGAGAAATATTATTTTCAATTAAAAGAGTTCTTATCATTTCTTGCAATGAACGATTTTTCCTCTCTACAACTCCATTTTGTTGTGGAGTGTATGGAGATAAAAAATTATGTTGAATATCATGGTCATTACAATATTTAGCAAAATCATTATTTTCAAATTCACCACCATGATCAGTTCGAATACTTGAAATTGCATAACCTTTCTCAATTTGAATTTTCTTTACAAATTTAGTAAAATAAGATAAAGCTTCAGATTTATTTGCGAGAAAGAATACCCAAATAAAACGTGAATAATCATCTACTATAACCAAACAATATCTTTTACCTCCAATGCTTTGAGTTCTTGTTGGACCAAACAAATCCATGTGTAATAGCTGCAAAACACGATTAGTGGATACCTGATTTGTAGATTTGTAAGAATTTCTAACCTGTTTTCCAAGTACACAAGGAGTGCATAATTCATGCTTTTGATACTTCAGGTTAGGAAGTCCCCGAACAAGTTTTTTGGATGAAACTTTTGCAATTTGCTTCAAGTTGACATGTCCAAGCTTTCTATGCCAAAGAATAGCTTCATCTTGAATTGATATCAAGTATTGAGAACTGTCAGGCTTTATATCCAGCAAATAAATGTTTCCATGTCTTCGTCCAGTAAACGATTGAGTGAGATCTTTGCTTGTTCCAGAACAAGTGTCTTCTTGAAAGTTGATCTTGTATCCAGTGTCGAATAGTTAACTAATATTCGAAAGATTATAGTTCAGCCCTTGAACTAAAGAAACATTGTTGATTGTGAGGTTTCCAATTTTTACGGTTCCTCTACCAACAATTCTTCCTTTATTGTTGCCATCAAATGAGACATTTCCTCCTTTTACATGATAGAGTTTTGTGAGATAATTTGAGTCTCCCGTCATGTGCCTTGAGCAGCCAATATCTAAATATCATTTGATTTTCTTCTTGATAGTGAAATAGGCTAGTGAATCAACCTATAGGGGGGTGAATAGGTTGTTGCGGAATTCTTTTGGAATCTTTTGCGATGGAATACGTTGATATCAAAGATATATCAATAATAAACAGATTACGTATTCATAAAATAAATATAGTAGGGTAAGAGAGAATTGACACAAGGATTATAGTGGTTCGGCTTAGACCAAGCCTACGTCCACTCTCCACGCTGGCAGCCAACTGGCTGTAATCACTATGTAGCAAATGAGAGCTGTTATAGTAAACGGATTAGACTTTTTCAATAGACAGTCTCTCCTACAGCCTTCTACTGCTTTCACACTATATCTCACTTTCTTTGATACACAATTTGAATATGAAAGATTTTAGAGAACAAGTGATTTTGGAGATTCTAACATCGAGATTTTTCTACCCAGTCTCTCCTTGTTTCCAAGCAACGTCGATCCACCTTAAATAGCCTCCGTGCCTTCATACCCGTTGGCACTTACCAAAACATTCATCCAATCAACCCGTCGGACTGAATCAATTTAAGTGATCTCCTTGTACCGAAAACGTAAGTAGACAGTAGCTCGTCAATCCGGTTCGCCCATACAATCAGGATCTTGAGTTTCCAAAATTAGATTCTTCCAAAAATAATCTTGATCTTCAACGGATAAAATCCGAAGAATCAAATCTTCCAAGCTCTTGATCATAGCCAGAGATATTCCATGGTTAAGATTAGGAAATACGAAATCCAATATCTTACTTTCCTTAGCCATAAGAATAACTCGTGGCCAGCCCGTAAAATTGCGAACTATCTTCGAGACTTAGATTTGGGTCTTGAGGGTCATCGACCGAAACCGAGTCTTGAAGGTCTTCGACGGAAACTGAGTCTTGACTAACTTCAGACGGAAAAACTTCAGACCGAGATTCTGAGTCTGACTGTCTTTGAAAACCTTTAGACCTTGACAACTTCAGACGTAGCCGATTGAGTCTTGGAGTCCTTAGACCGTACTGTTGAGGCTGTTTTGTCAACTTCAAAACTCCAAGGGATTTTTCTTCAACAATCTCCCCCTTTTTGATGGTGACAAAACCCTCGACATGATTTGTGAATTTAAAAACCTGCAAGGAAAAACTCATATATATTTTGAGGATTATATCTACAAAACAGAGTGTTAGTCCAATAACAATTATCCTCACAAAATATAATAATCCTGCAATCAAATTCACAAGTCTAAATCCAAAACATCAAATCATCATAAAGTCATAGAAGTTCAAACAACCCAATCGAAATCCAAAATGAAAACAGTCTAAATAAACTTCAAAATAAATCAAAATAAAAACTCTCAAAGCTTCCTCAGCTTCAAAAACTTCAAATCTTCAAAACCTGCAATCAAATATGTGCAACTCTCCCCCTTTTTGTCCCATCAAAGAGGTAGAGTGAAATGAGATAAAGTTTTGAAAATATTTAGGGGCTTGCAGGGAAACGAACAAGTTGAAACTTGCTAAGCTCCTGGACTGACTTGTCAAGTTTGGCAAGATTTTCCTTCACTGAAGCTAATTCTGCACTGGTCTGATTCGACTCCACTTGTGCTCTCAGTGCATTGATCTGTTCTTGCATGTTCACTGAAGTACTCAGCAGTGCCTTTTTCAAGTCTCTCATTTCGAAGTTCATCCCAAAAACCTGCTTTTTGAAGTCCAGCATAATATCCAACAGTTGTGTGAATGCTGTGGAATTGGCATTGCTTCCACTTGGACCAGCGGAGAATGGGTTTGAAAACTAGGAGCTTCCCTTTCAGCCCTTTCCTTCTCAATCGGTGAGGATTCTTCATTCTCTCGGGAAGTGAGATGCATAAATCTCCTCAGGGTCAGCACCAGACCTACTCACATCACTAAAGTGTAGTGGCGATAGCGTTCCTTGCTCTGCGGCAACTCCCCCTAAATGAATGCCGGTGGGTGGAGTAGAAAATTCATCGCCAACATCCATATCAGCACGTGGATGTTTCTCGGTCTCTTCCCCAGCAAAAGATGGCTCAAATGCAGCAGCCATATCCTCCCGCATTTTGCTTTCTTCCTCAGCCTTCCTTCTTCTTTCTTCTTCTTCAGCTTTCCTCTCGTCTCTCTTCTTCTCTTCTCTGTTCTTCTACTCTTCTTCTCTCATCTTCTCTTCTTCTTTATTCTTCTCTTTTTCTCTCCTCTTCTTCTCTTCTTCTTCTTTCCTCTTCTCTTCTCCTTTCTTTTTCTTCCTTCTCTTTCCTCTGTTTCTCTGCTTCCTTCTCCTCTGCTTCTTTTCTCGCTCTCTCCTCAGCCTCTATTCTCAGGATTACAGGGCTCCTCAATCTAGAGAGAGTGGACAAAGTCATGGCATCTTCTTCATCCTCCTCGTCTTGCAGGATGATCTTTCTTCTCTTCTTCTAAGCCATGGGCTCTTTGCCCTTCCTTTTCGATGAAGCAGTGGGGATCTCCCTTGAAGGTGTTTCCCTCCTCAACCTTTCCAAAGGTCTTTGCCGATCGGTTCTGAAAATTTCATCTTCATCACCATCTTCTCACCAACGAGCATCAAATTCAACTTTGTTAGGCACAAAGATGCACGAACTTGAATATCAAAATGCCTAAACAATTTGGTGATGATTGATGAATAAGGCATCTGACCCTTATCCTTAACCACAGTTCTATACATATGGAAAAGAATGACATGTGGAAGTGAGAAAGGTCTGCCCTGGTTGATGGCAAACATCAGCTTTGCCTCTGTTTTGGAAACATCGGTCTTCGAGGTTGATTTTGGCCGGATGCAGTTGATGACAACTTTATGCAACAAAACATTGGTGGCATTCATCCTAGTGTAGGATATCTTGCCTTCAACAGTTCTGTCTCGTACAATATCCAATGTTGCATAGGCTGTTGAGACTTTGATTGGCTAGAAACCCCTTCTTTCCACACCAATAATGTCAGCCAGCAAGTCAACATCAACAACATAATCTTTGTCCATGAAAGAAAAGGACAAATGATTTGCATCCAAGAAGGATAGATTCGAGTAAAAGTAAGCCGCCAATTCAGAGGGGGCCACAGTCATATCCGTGCAGAAATTCTCCAATTGCAACCTAGCAAACTTCCCTCTTAAATTAATCCTTATCGAATCTAGGAAGTCAAAATCCATACTCCTTGGATTGACCACACCCCTCTTTAACAACTTCGTATAAACTCGTTCATGCTCCCTCGACCGAAATAAGCTCCCCGGAGGACAAACAGTATTAGCAACCACACCAAAACGAGGTTCAAAGTGAGAGAAAGGTCTCTCATCATCATCTAAAGTCTCAGCAGGAGCATTCTCAAGTGGATTACTCGAGATATTTTCTAGCGTCCTCTGTGCGGTGCCTTTACCAACGACATTCAGCTTCTCCATCTCCATCAAAAATGCATACTCACTCCTAAACCCCCTCTCCTTCAAATATTCCTCGATCGTCTTAAGGCTAACCTTCCCATCCTTAAGCCTTTTATAGAGATCGTAAGCAACATTTGGCTTAAGAGTTCTTACCGGTTCTGCTTCGGTAACAACTTCCTCAGAATGTTGACTCTCTGCTTCTTGTTGAGGCGAATCTTCCTCTGTTGGGTCCACCCTTGTAGGACCCTCTTGCTGTCTCTGTGGTCCCCTGCTGGCAACTCTGGAGGACTTGCGAGACGACATTCTTGTAGAGCAAGCAAAATTTCAACTTGAACGTGAGGAAAAATGGAAACTTTGTGGCGAAAAAGGGATGAAACGGAAGCGGCAAAAGGAAATTTTAGGGTTTTGAGAGTGAAAGAGTATGAGGATGAATCGCAAAGGAGTAGCTGAGAGTAAAAGTAACGGTTCGAGAGTATAAATAGTGAGAGAAAAATCATCGGAATACGAATCGTCGCCAAAAAGCAAAAGAAAAGAACTGCCAAAAATAAACCGTAAAAAGAAAACTGCCCTTTTTGAAAATATAAACTACCATTAATGCGTGTCAGAAAAAGAGCAAAAAGAGATTTTGAAATACTGAAAAGTAATTACCAAAAATATGTTAAAGAGAGAATACGAAAAAGAAATTCATAAAGAGATTAAATAAAACAGAGTCTGACGGATGTTCAGACTTTACCTTTGAGTCTAAACCCTTTTCAGACCTTACCTTTGCGTCTGAGCACAATCAGACTTTACGTAGAGTCTGAAACACTTTCAGACCTTGCTTTGAGTCTGAGCCGTCTTTAGACCTAGCGTTGAGTCTGAACCACTTCCAGACTTAGCGATGAGTCTGAACCACCTTTAGACTTTAGCGATGAGTCTGAATTTCTTCAAAATTCACAATTCCCAGTCTTGAACAAATTGATTCAAAGTGAGCCTTCTCCAGAGGTTTTGTGAATATATCCGCCAATTGATTCTTTGAATCTACATGCTGAATCACAACATCTCCATTTTGAACATGATCTCGAATGAAATGATGCTTGATTTCAATGTGCTTTGCTCTTGAATGAAGTATTGGATTCTTTGTGAGGTTGATTGCGCTGGTATTGTCACATTTGATTTCCGTATGTGTTTCATCAACTCCAAAGTCTCTCAATTGCTATTGCATCCATAGAATTTGAGAGCAGCAACTTCCAAGAGCTATGTACTCGCTTCGGCGGTTGAAAGAGCCACGGTACCCTGTTTTCTTGAGAACCAAGACACCATCTTGTTTCCCAATAATTGACATGTACCTGTAGTACTTTTTCTATCCACTCTATAGCCAGCAAGGTCAGCATCAGAATATCCAAGAAGAGTAAAATCTCCTTTCTTAGAATACCATAGACCTAGCTTAGATGTAGTTGCAACATATTTAATGATACGCTTAACAGCAGACATATGAGATTCTTTAGGATCGGATTGAAATCTAGCACAAATGCAGACACTAAACAAGATATCAGGTCTAGAAGCTGTAAGGTAAAGAAGTGACCCGATTATACTTCTGTATAGCTTTTGGTCTACATTCTTCCCTTGTTCGTCTTTATCTAGCTTTGATGAGCTTGACATAGGAGTTTTGTTTTCTTGCAATTCTCCATTCCAAACTTCTTGATAAGGTCTTTTGCATACTTCTCTTGATGGATGAAAGTTCCTTCACTTGATTGTTTGACTTGAAGTCCCAAAAGAAGTTTAGTTCTCCCATCATGCTCATCTCAAATTCGTTTTGCATACACTTTGAAAAATTCTTGCAAAGTTTCTCATTAGAAGAACCAAAAATAATGTCACCAACATAAATTTGAACAAGTATGAAATCCTTGCCTTCTCTCTTTATAAATAAGGTAGTATCTACTTTACCTTTAAAAAAGCCATTTTGAATTAAAAAATTGCTTAACCTTTCATACCATGCTCGGGGTGCTTGTTTTAAACCATATAAGGCTTTCTTCAGCTTGAAAACAAGGTTTGATCTTTTAGGATCTTCAAATCCTGGTGGTTGTTCCACATAGACTTCTTCTTGGATGACTCCATTTAGGAATGCACTTTTCATGTCCATTTGGAATAACTTGAAATTTTTAAAGCAAGCAAAAGCAAGAAGTAATCTTATAGCTTCTAACCTTGCCACATGAGCATAGGTTTCGTCATAGTTGATGCCTTCTTCTTGTGTGTAGCCTTTTGCTACAAGTCTTGCTTTATTCCTTACCACTTTTCCTTGTTAATCAAGCTTGTTCCTGAAAACCCATTTGGTGCCAATGATTGATTTTCCTTTTGGTTTAGGAACTAACTCCCAAACGTTGTTGATTTTGAATTGGTTTAGTTCTTCTTGCATTGCTTCGATCCAGCTTTCATCTTTCAATGCATCTTCTATATGTTTTGGTTCGATCTTAGAAATTAGTGCAAGAGTACTAGAAGCTTCTCGTCTTTTAGACCTAGTACGAACTCCTTCATCAATATTGCCAATGATGAGGTCTGGGGGATGACTTGACTTTTGCTTTCAATTTGTAGTTGGTTTGTCAATTTGGTGAAGCTCTTCTTAGTTGAAATTTCTGAATTTGTTTGAAGCTCAGTGTCTGAGGCTTGATTTTCTTCATGAGAATTTGTAGACGCTTGATCAGACTCAAAATCTTCAGGTTAAGTCTGATTTTGTAACGAGTCTTCGAACTTCACATTCATGGATTCTTCCACAGTTTGAGTACGTTTGTTGAAGACTCTGAAAGCTTTGCTTGTCATGGAGTAGCCAAGGAAAATTCCTTCATTTGATTTTTCTTCAAACTTACCAATTCGATCACTGGAATTCTTTAGGATAAAACATTTGCAACCGAATACATGAAAGTATGAAACAATTGGTTTCTTACCTTTGAGCAGTTCATAAGGTGTCTTTTCCAATATAGGTCTTAGAAAAATTCTATTTATAATATAACAAGCAGTAGAAGTAGCTTCAGCCCAAAAATGACGTGATATATTACTTTCGATTAAAAGAGTTCTTGCCATTTCTTGCAAAGAACGATTTTTCCTTTCTACAACTCCATTTTGTTGTGGAGTGTATGGGGATGAAAAATTATGTTGAATATCATTGTCATCACAATAATTGGCAAAATCATGATTTTCAAATTCTCCACCATGGTCAGTTTTAATACTTGAAATTGCATATCCCTTTTCAATTTGAATTTTCTTTGCAAACTTAGTAAAATGAATCAATGCATTAGATTTATTTGTAAGAAAGAAAACCCAAGTAAATCGAGAATAATCATCAACTATAACCAAGCAATATCTTTTACCTCCAATACTTTGAACTCTTGTTGGCCCGAATAAATCCATGTGTAATAGCTGCAAAACACGATTAGTGGATACTTGATTTATAGATTTAAAGGAATTCCTAACCTATTTATCAAGTACACAGGGAGTGCATAATTCATGCTTTTGATACTTGAGGTTAGGAAGTCCTTGAACAAGCTTTTTGGATGAAACTTTTGCAATTTGCTTCAGATTGACATGTCCAAGCTTCCTATGCCAGAGGATGACTTCATCTTGAATTGATATCAAGCATTGAGGACTGTCAGACCTTATATCTAGCAAATAGATATTCCCATGTCTTCGACCAGTAAAGGACTATGAAAGATCCTTGCTTGATCCAGAACATGTATCTTCTTGAAAATTGATTTTATATCCAGAATCGCATAATTGACTAATACTTAATAGATTGTAGTTCAATCCTTCAACAAGAGAGACATTGTTGATTGTGAGATTTCCAATCATCACAGTTCCTTGACCAACAATCTTACCCTTATTGTTACCACCAAAAGAGACATTTCCTCCTTTTATATGAGAGAATTTTGTAAAACAACTTGAGTCTCCTGTCATGTGTCTTGAATATCCACTATCCAAATACCACTTGACTTTATTCTTGAAGGTAACCTGCAGTTAAAAGAAAGACTCATGTCTTCTTTGGTACCCAGATCTTCTTGGGTCCATCATTGTTAGTAGTATAAACAGTCTTTGCCCAGACTCTTCTTAACAGTCTCCAAACTTTGGGACATTCCTTTTCAAAATGATCTACATTTTTACATTTTGAACAAGTAAGAGCATTTCTACCGACAGGCTTTACAAAAACCTTTTGGAAATGATTTTTATAAAAAAATTTTGTTGGCCTATTCCTAATTCTTTCCTTTACTTTTGGGAAATCGATCAAAGGGACAATTTCTTGTGTCATTCCTAAATCGGATTTATTAAAGTAAGGTCTTTGGATAGAAAGAATTTTATCCAACTTTTCAGAACCTATTGAAAATTTCTTTGAGACTTTCAATAAGACTTCTTTCAAGCAAGCATTCTCTTTTGAAAGATCATTCTCATTTTCTTTCGAAACAGCAAGAGACTTGTCTAGACTTTCAACTTTTTCATGTAAAATTTTTTCTTGTTGCTTCAGTTTGGAATTCTCCCTTTTTAGTTCGAAATCCTTTTAAGAGAGCCTTTAAGAGGCGAGACAAAGTTCATCAATGTATTTTGATACTTTGGTAGGAATTTTTAGATTTCTAACCTTGATACCATTGTTTGAGTCGAGATTTGAATCGACGAGTCGAGTTTGAATCGAGTCTGAGTAAGAGTCTGAGTTTGTCATAAGACATATATTTGCATATTCTTCATCACTCTCCTCACATTCAGTGTCACTCCACGTTTCAGCTTTGAGTGCTTTCTTGAACTTTTCAGGTTTTCCTTTCTTTTTCTTCAATAAGGGACATTTGGGTCTGATGTGTCCTTTTTCTTGCATTCAAAGCAAACAACTTCTTTGCTGGTATCTTCTTCTTCATTTGATCTCCTTTGAAAACTTTGATTATTTTGTTTCTTTCCGTTGAATTTTCTACCTTTTCTATTCAACCTTCTGAACTTTCTAATCAGAAGTCCCAATTCTTCATCATCCAAGTCTTCTTCTGAATCTGTAACATCAGAATCATCATTAGATTTTAAAGCAATTGACTTCTTACCTTTTGTGTCAAATTCCTCATTGAATTGCTCGACTTCATAGGATTGAAATGTGCCAGCCAATTCATCTACCGAAAGAGGCATGATCCTCTCGTGTTTCTCTTATAGATGTTTTGACATGATTCCAATCTTTGGAGAGCCCTCTCAACAATTTATTGACCTTCATAGGTCCCGAGATTGGCTGTCCTTGGTATGCCAAGCCGTTTACAATTTCTGTAAATCGTTGAACATATCCGTGATGGTTTCTCCCGGCTTCATTTTGAAGGCTTCATATTGACCAAGAAGGATGTTGATCTTGGTTTCTTTGACTCGATCTGTTCCTTCATAGGTGACGTGCAATCTGTCCCAAACTTCTTTGGCTATTTCACAAGATGAAATTCTATTATACTCAGTAGGAGATAATGCACAATAGAGAGAGTAAATAGCCTTTGCATCAAGAGCATGTCTCTTAGAAATTTCTGCTTGTGGTAATCCTGCTCCATCAGCTATTTCTTTTCCTATGCTTGATGTAGCTTTAGGAATAATTCCGTTCACCACTACATCCCATTCCATAGAATCTTTAGATCTTAGGAACGCCTTCATCTTGTTTTTCCATACGTTGTAATCCTTGCCATCGAAGTAGGGAGGTCTGGTATTGCTTTGCCCTTCAATTAACCCTAGAGCCAAAACACTAGCGATAGATCTTTAGCTTCAGAAGTAATAACACTTCTAACAAATAAGCAACCTGCTCTGATACCAATTGAAATAGGCTAGTGAATCAACCTAGAGGGGGGTGAATAGGTTGTTGCGGAATTCTTTTGGAATCTTTTGCGGTGGAATACGTTGATATCAAAGATATATCAATAATAAACAGATTACGTATTCATAAAATAAACAGAGTAGGGTAAGAGATAATTGACACAAGGATTATAGTGGTTCGGCTTAGACCAAGCCTACGTCCACTCTCCACGCTGGCAGCCAACTGGCTGTAATCACAATGTAGCAAATGAGAGTCATTACAAGAAATGAGACTAGACTTCTTCAATAGACAGTCTCTCCTACAGCCTTCTCGCTACTTTCGCACTATATCTCACTCTCTTTGATACACAATTTGAATATGAAAGATTTTAGAGAACAAGTGATTTTGGAGATTCTAACATCGAGATTTTTCTACCCAGTCTCTCCTTGTTTCCAAGCAACGTCGATCCACCTTAAATAGCCTCCGTGCCTTCATACCCGTTGGCACTTACCAAAACATTCATCCAATCAACCCGTCGGACTGAATCAATTTAAGTGATCTCATTGTCCCGAAAACGTAAGTAGACAGTAGCTCGTCAATCCTGTTCGCCCATACAATCAGGATCTTGAGTTTCCAAAATTAGATTCTTCCAAAAATAATCTTGATCTTCAACGGATAAAATCCGAAGAATCAAATCTTCCAAGCTCTTGATCACAGCCAGAGATATTCCATGGTTAAGATTAGGAAATACGAAATCCAATATCTTACTTTCCTTAGCCATAAGAATAACCTGTGGCCAGCCTGTAAAAATCGCGAACTATCTTCAGACTTAGATTTGGGTCTTGAGGGTCATCAGACTGAAAAACTCAAGTCTTCTTTGGTACCCAAACCTTCTTGGGTCCATCATTGTTAGTACTATAAACAGTCTTTGCCCAACTCTTCTTAACAGGTCTCCAAACTTTGGGACATTCCTTTTCAAAATATTCTACACTTTTGCACTTTGAACAAGTAAGGGCATTTCTACCAACAGACTTTACAAAAACCTTTTTAAAATGATCACTGTAAAAAGATTTTGTAGGCCTATTCTTAATTCTTTCTTTTACCTTTGGAAAATCAATTAAAGGAATGGTTTCATGTGTCATTCCTAGACCAGATTTATTAAAGTAAGGTCTTTGAATAGAAAGAATTTTATCCAAAATTTCAGAACCCATTGAAAATTTCTTTGTGACTTTTAACAAATCTTCTCTCAAGCAAGCATTTTCTTTTGAAAGCACAGTTTCACTTTCTTTTGAAATAGCAAGACTTTTATCTAGATCTTCAACCTTTTCAACCAAAGTCTTTTCTTGTTGTTTTAATTTGGAATTCTCCCTTTTTAGTTTAGAAATCCTTCTAAGAGAGCCTTTAAGATTAAGACAAAGTTCATCAATGTAATTCGACACTTTGGTAGGAATTTTTAGATTTCTAACCTTGATGCCATTGTTTGAATCTGAGTCTGAGTCTGAGCTTGAGTCTGAGTCTAAGTCTGAGTCTGAGTCTAAGTCATCCATAAGACAGATATTTGCATACTCTTCATCACCCTCTTTACATTCAGTGTCACTCCACGTTTCAGTTTTGAGTGCTTTCTTGAACCTTTCTGGTTTTCCTTTCTTTTTCTTCAACAAAGGACAGTTAGGTCTGATGTGCCCCTTTTTCTTGCATTCAAAACAAACAACATCCTTATTGGTGTCTTCTTCTTCATTTGGCTTCTTTTGAAATCTTTGATTGTTTTGTCTCTTTCCATTGAACCTTCTTCCTTTTCTATTTAACCTTTTGAACTTTCTAAGTAGAAGTGCCAACTCCTCGTCATCCATGTCTTCTTCCGAATCTGTAGCATCAGAATCATCATTACATTTCAAAGCAACTGACTTTTTACCTTTGGTGTCAAAGTCCTCATTGAACTGCTCGACTTCATATGATTGAAGTGTGCCGACCAACTCATCTACCCAAAGAGGCATAATCCTTTGTGTTTCTCTTATGGATGTCTTGACGTGATTCCAATCCTTGGAGAGTCCTCTTAACAGTTTATTAACCTTCATTGGTCCTGAGATTGGCTGTCCTTGGTATGCTAAGCCATTTACAATTTCTGTAAATCGACTAAACATATCCGTGATAGATTCTCCCGGCTTAATTTTGAAAGCTTCATATTGTCCAAGAAGGATATTGATCTTGGTTTCTTTGGCTCGATCTGTTCCTTCATAAGTGACGTGCAATCTATCCCATACTTCTTTAACTGTTTTACAAGATGAGATTCTATTATACTCAGTAGGAGATAAAGCACAATATAGAGAGTAAATAGCTTTTGCATCAAGAGCTTGTGTCTTTGAGATTTCAACTTGTGGTAATCTTGCTCCATCAGCTATTTCTTTCCCTGTGGATGATGCAGTTTGAGGAACAATTCCTCTTTCTACTACATCCCATTCTCGAGGATCTTTCGATCTTAGGAATGCCTTCATCTTGTTTTTCCATACGTTGTATTCCTTTCCATCGAAGTAAGGAGGTCTGGTATTGCTTTGGCCTTCAATTAAACCTGGAGCCAAAATACTAGCCATAGATCTTTAACTTTAGAAATAAACACTTCTAATAAATAAGCAACCGAGCTCTGATACCAATTGATAGAGGCTAGTGAATACACCTAGTGGGGGGTGAATATGTGTTTTTGCAATTCTTTACCGAAATGAATTAAGAGAATCACATCCGAAATAAATAACTAAAGCATCCATAAATTAAATAGAGTAGGGTAAGAGAAAATAGACACAAGGATTATAGTGGTTCGGGTTATTGCAAGCCTACGTCCACTCTCCACGCTGGCAGCCAACTGGCTGTAATCATTATGTAGTAAACGAGAGCCTTTTACAATTCACGAGCTAGACTTCCTTAGTCAGAAGTCTCTCTTACAGCTTCTCGCTGTTTCACTCTGTAAGTGTCTCTCTTTGATACCAAATTTCAAGCACCAAAGATTATGAGAACAAGAGTTTTCAGAGGTTCTAACTTTGAAATTTTTTCTAGCTGTTCTCTCTTATTTCCGAACAACTTCGATACTCCTTAAATATCCTTCGTGCCTCCATAGCCGTTAGCACTTTCCAAAAATTCATCCAATCAACTCGTTGGACTGAATCAATTTAAGTGATCTTTACGTTGTCGAAAATATAAGTAGAAGATAGCTTGTCAATCCTGGTTGCCCATACAATCAGGATCTTGAGTTTCCAAAATTAGATCCTTCCAAAATTCACTTGATCTTCAACGGATCAAATTCGAAGAATAAATCTTCCGAGCTCACAATCATAGCCAGAGATATTCCATGGATAAGTTAGGGAATATAATATACAAATCTTAATTTTCTTAACCATAAAGATAACCTGCTGTCAGCATGGCAAAATCGCAAACTGTCTTCAGACTTTGATTTGGGTCTGGAGATCTTCAGACTGTAACTGAGTCTAACTGCCTTTAGACGGAAAAACTTCAGACCGAACTTTGGGTCTTGAACTCTTCAGACTTAACCGACTGAGTCTTGGATTCTTCAGACTTTGCTGACGAGGCTGTTTTGTTAACTTCAAAACTCCAAGGGATTTTTCTTCAACAAGTTGTGTTCAATTAAGTCACTTATCTTGTCACATCTGGAGTGGTACTTTATCTCCAATTTTTCAATTTATGCTCGAGAATTCCCAACCCTTTCTTTCCAATTTTAAAAATTGAGGCAAAATTATGGTTTTTTTTTTTTTTTTTTTAATCGTGCGAAGGAGTAGCATGGAGAAAGCGTGTTTTTCTAGACAAAAATGTCCCTAGAAAGTTTTTGTTTTTTTTTTCTACCATTGTTACAATATCACTAAACATTTCACTTGACCAATTATGAATGTGATACTTTTCTTTTACCATTTAATACAAGAGATGCCTTGCTTGTGTTTATTCATAAAATGATTGGTTTTGGATTCTTCTACTTTCTTTGAATAGATTCTTCTTACTAACAAACAAAAGACCATCTCAATATGTACATATATATGTCCCATTTTTCCTTCTATACAAACCAAAATTATATAGAGAAAAGTAGTAAAATTCAAACTTAGTAAAAACAATAGCATTTGTTTCCATTTGGGATCTATGGAACAAATGGAACATCTGAAACTTCATCATGCTAAATTAATCATGGATGAGATACTTCTCTTCTACCATCTAATGCATGAGATACCTTACTTATGTCTATTTGTGAAATGGTTGGTTCTTGATTCTTTTATTTTCTTGGGTTTTTGAAGAGATTCTTTCTTCTAACAAATAAGCAAGGAACCATCTCAAAATGTTTATATACATTCCCCACGATTCCTCTTATTCAAGGAGAAATTTTATAGAGAGGAGTGATAAAAAATTCAGACGAAGCAAAAGCATGGCATTTAGCTCCATTATCGATTTGTGGAACAAATGAAACATTCAAGGCATCCTCATACTGAGCCTCTCGTTTCGGGTCTTTCTCATTCTATGTGCACCCCTTAGAAAGAAACTATCGAACACCCTCATTGTTTTCTTCTTATGGTTGGCCTACTTGATGGCTGATTGGGTAGCTACATTCGGGATTGGATACATCTCTCGTAGCCAAGGCAAGTTGTTCATAGAGAAAGCACTTGGGCATTCGGACCTCATTTCGTTGTTACATCTTGGTGGTCTAGACACCATTACTGCATTCTCTCTACAGGATAGTTCGCTTTGGCGACGGCACCTGCTTAGTCTCTTCTTCCAAGTCAGTGTTTCCATCTATGTTTTTGTGCAAACATTTCCTAGTGACAAGTCATTAGTAGTCCCAACGATGTTGGTGTTTTTTGCCGCGCTCATAAAAAATGTGGAGAGGATAATTGCCCTTTTTCTCTCAAGCCTCCCAGTATTGAGGTTATTAGGGGCCCTAAATGGCAAGGGAGATGTTGCACTGTTCGAGTTAAATAAAGAACTCAATGTTCTAGAGTGTGGACATTCTTATGAAGAAAGAGCAAAGCTTGCTGAGAGTATTGTGGTGAAGCATGCTTACTTCTTCTTTAATATCTTTAAGGCCTTCTCCTGGGATTTCTTTTGGATTTGTGAAAGCCGTCGTGTAAGCTGCAAATATTTCCACAAAGTTTGTGTAGTAGATGCATTAATGTTGATATCAGTGGAACTCCATTTCATGTATGAGGTGCTCCACACAAAAGCGCTAGTAATACGTTCCAAGTGGAGTTACATTTTCCGCTTCATAGCCTTCATTGAGATTACGGTGGCTTTTGTCTTGTTCAATCGCTTCAAGAAGCATCAGCTCCCCAAATTCGATGTGGCAATTACCTATATCCTTCTTTTTGGAGGGATTGCTCTTGATGTGATAACTCTCTTCATATTCGTTTTCTCCGATTGGACTATTGCCGAAATCATGCACCACGAAACAAGACCATTTGAACCAGATTCATTCCTCCTTCAACAAAAAATAAAACTTCATTCATTTCTTCTCAAGTTAATATCCGCCATGGTTGACTTGTGGAAGCCTCGACTCACCACACGTAAAATTGAGTCTAAAGCCAGTGCTACATATCAGGTCTTAGGTACACCATTTATATTCCAAAGGTGGTTAGAATCCATCTCTGCTTGTAATATTTTGTCTGAATCTTTGACAATGAGGTTCAAAATTATGGACAAGATGAAAAAGATGCAGAAGTTTAAAAAAATGGACAAGTTGAAAAAGATGGACAAGTTGAAAGAGATGGAAGAGGGCGTTCAGTGCTGGGACGTCATCATCTTTATGTTCGACGTCATCATCTTTATGTTCCATTCAATTTACAAGATATTCATCTATCTTTTCTGTCTCATTTGCAGGACATTCATCGAAGGGAAATTACCATTGCTTATACTAATTCCCCAGCGCAGGCTCAAGAATCCCTTTATTAATAAGTTATGGATGTTTATCTTCGAGGAGATGAGACGTAAATCTGTGAATGCGCGTAATCCGATAGAGACAAGGAAGATATTTGAAGCCAGAGGTAATCTGTTTCTCCAAGGTGGATCGAGGGCAGTTGATCTTTTAGAATTTGTCACCAAGCATGCTTACGTCACTGGTGTTATATTGTGGCATATTGCTACTGAAATCTGCTATAGGCAAGAGAATTTGACAAAAAGAAATGATGAAAGGGAATTCAGCAAGATCCTTTCTGATTACATGTTTTATCTTTTACTTAATCAGCCTAATATGATGTCCACTGTGGCGGGGAATGCCTACCTCCACATAGGACTGTCAATAAGCAGTTTAGGTGACATTATGTATGACGAGGATGAAAAGGATTTCAAGGATGTGGAGGAGCTGTGCGAGGCAATCTACAAGAAAAAAGTCGAAGTCTTGGATTGGGTGGATCTGCTCGGCTTGGGGATCGCACTGGCCCAAAAGATGGAAAGCTTCGGGGAAAGGAAGTGGAAAGTGATGAGTGGAGTATGGGTTGAGATGTTGTCATATGCGGCAGGTCATGTCAAGGAAGAGGCACATTTACAAGTGTTGAGCAAAGGTGGAGAGCTTCTTACCTTCGTTTGGCTGTTGATGGCTCATTTAGGTTGTGTCTACAAACTTGAATGGGGCACCACTATGGATTATTTATTTGACAAGGAATCGGAAACAGAGCTCAAAGATGAAAACAGAAATCAAGAGGAAGATGTTAGTACAGTGGAAGCAGGACTCGTCTAATTGATTCCGACTAAAAATTTTCATTCATCACTGACTTATCTCGAGTATTGCCAAAAGCCTAGCTTCACTTTCCATTCCATTCTAAAGTATTTTGTTTTATCAATAAGTAGATTCAAGGATTATTATTGGACAACCAGTTAATAAATTATTCTTCTCTTCCATGACAATAATATGCTTCTTCTTTTCCTTTTTATTTCTTTGACGCCAAATTTCAAAGGGGAGATCCGAATGTACTTTTCCTCTTTTCCCTATTTGTCAATGAAGATGATTTTTATGGTAATAGGCGTATCCGTTATTAAGGACATGACCTGAAACATTAGTCATGCCTTGTATCCAATACGCCACTTGTACGCGTATAAAAATTCAACCAATTTTCCCTTTGTTGATCTTAATCACATGGATAATGCCATTTTAGATGAACTAAAGCATTGAATTATTGCTGTTTAATTTCCTGGTTTACGATTGATGGTAAGTAGTATGACAAAGGATTTCCCATAACATCAATCAGCTCATCGGAAATACAAGACAAGACACCACATAGATTACATCATTACTCCTTGGAGAATTAGATTGGAAATGGATTGTGGCCACTCATACATGTATATGCTGGGGCCCTCACCTCATCAATGGTGAACGAGGGCATGGAGGCCCTTGCCGGCAGCCAGTAGGGGCCGTGATACACTTGTTTGGATTTGGGCGAGGGTGCGAAGGCCCTTGCCTATGGCTGACAAGGGTCAGCGGGTGACCTTGCCTGCCTAGAGTTGTAAAAAAAAGGGAAAATGAAAAGTGAAAAGAAAAAAATTTAGAAAAATTTTAAAAATTTACAAGACGACTGATTATGAACTATCCTGGGTTCGCCTGATTTGATACAATTATATCCACTTCTAACAGTATAAATGCCATTTATTCTCCCTGTCCATATCAATATATCATGTGTGTATTGTGGCCGTACCTATATTATGTGAATTTCATCTGTTGTTTGATCATCGAAGTTGCCTCTAAGTAATGAAATATTCCATGATTGCTGTTCTGGGTTAATAAAATCAGCAACCATAGTAGGTTCGTTGCGAGGTGCAGGTCCGCCTATAGTGCCCATAGATAGCCATTTATCCTCTCTAACCGGAATATGCTGGCCATTGCCCACTGACCACTGTAGGTTATTTGACATAGAATCTCTGCCATGTAAAATGCTTTGCCAACCCCAAGAGGGCCCGGCACCTCTTTATGCATGCCAGAAGTCTTTTGAAGGGAAATAAAGCCCTTGAAAGATATGACTCCAAAGGGAATCAGGTTGTTGAAACATACGCCAAGCTTGTTTGGCTAATAGGGCTTTATTGAAAGTCATAAGGTCTCGAAAACCAAGACCACCTGCATCTTTGTGACTCTTCAA
Organism: Eucalyptus erythrocorys; assembly: GCA_014182555.1. Lineage (NCBI taxonomy): Eukaryota > Viridiplantae > Streptophyta > Magnoliopsida > Myrtales > Myrtaceae > Eucalyptus > Eucalyptus erythrocorys. Next base: position 2,187,000 of record CM024597.1, on the reverse strand, counting down.
TGATTCCCAGTTTTTCCAATGCATTCCTATTTTATTGCTCTGCGTTTGCCACTAGAATGTAGATATCTTCTTCTCGATGGCTTTGCAAAGTGAAACTGAAATTTTAAAGATAGACATAGCGTATTGAGGGACTGCTTGAACAACGGCTTTAATCAGCACTTCCTTGCCTCCTTTGGAAAATAAATTTTCTTTCCAACCATCTAGTTTTGAATTCACTTTTGCTAACAACCAAGAAAACATCTCTTTTTTGGACTTTCGCTAGTCCGAAGGTATGCCAAGATATTTCCCCGTCTTGTGCATCACCGGGACACAAAATTCTCTGGCCAAAAGTTCCTAAAAAGTTGCTGGACAACCAGTACTAAAAAATATACCAGACTTATTGCAATTGACTGCTTGTCCAATTGCAAGGCAATATTGATTTAAAATATTTGACAAGTTTTGGCATTCAAGTAGTTTTCCTTCTATAAAGAAGATGGCATCATCAGCAAAGAATAAGTGTGAAAGAGTAGGACATCTCTGGTTGAGTTGAATACCTTTAATGTTGCCCATAGCTACTGCTTCATGTATGAGAGTTGAGAGAGCATTCGCTACTAGGATAAATAAGTATGGGGAGAGCGGGTCACCCCGTCGAAGGCCTCGCGTCATAGAGAAAGGCTAAAGTGGTTGGCCATTAAATTTAATACTTAGAGAAGCAGTAGTGACACGCTACATAACCCTGTGAACCCATACTTCATGAAAACCAATGTGATGTAGATAATCCCGAAGGAAATCCCATTTGACGCGGTCACATGCCTTTTGCATATCGAGTTTGAGGACTCCCTGAAATTTTCTCTCCATTCTTCGGATTCTAAGTTGATGTAGAACTTCCTGCACCACTAAGATGTTATCCTGGCTCTGACGTCCACTAACAAAAGTGCTTTGTTCGATAGAGATGAGTGCAGGTAGGAATGACTTTAATCGATTGGCTAGGACCTTTGAGATGATTTTATATAGAAAATTGCATAGACTAAGCGGTCTAAATTGGTCTAGCCTTTCAGGGTGAGAGGTCTTTGGAATCAAAGTAATAAAAGTCCTATTGATATCAAGATCCAACACGCCATAGGCAAAGAAAACTTTAATTGAGTAATAACATCTTCCTTTAAAATATCCCAGTGTGATTAATAGATTTGACCATTTAAACTGTCTGGGCTAGGTGCCTTGGATGCTCCAAGCTGAAAAAATGCCCATTGGATTTCTTCAGAAGTGACTTTAGCAATAAGAGTGTTATTCATATCATTTGTCATAATGGCCGGGCATTGAGCTAAAAAGGGGCCATAATTTCGCTATCCAACCGAGGAGTAAAGGTTTTTAAAGAAAAGCTGAGTCATTTCTTGTAAAGCTATTTCATCCCTAATCCAATGATTTTCTTGATTTAATAGCAAGCTGATCCTGTTTCGTTGACGCCTTTGGATGGTGGCTGCATGGAAGAATTTAGAGTTCTTGTCACCCCATTTCAGCCAATTCACTCTAGAGCGCATGGCCCAATATTGTTCTTCTTGATTCCATAAAGTATGAATCTATTGTTTCAATGCATCCATTCTTGACTTATCAGACTAACTATTTGTTTTGTTGGTTAGGAACTGAAGCTACTGTTGAAGCTCAGATATTCTTTGTCAACCATTGGAAAATTTGGACTTACTCCAAGTAGACAGTGCCGCGGAAATATTACGCAACTTCTGAGTTAAGGTGAGATTTTGTGACTGAGAATGTGCCAACGCATTTGAAATAACTAATCGACATTCCTGATCTTGAAGCCAAAAGGATTCGAAAGTAAAAAGCCTTTGATGCCTAGGTTGGATAGCAGTGGTTCGCAAAAACAGAGGGCTATGATCCGAACTGATGGCTAGAAGAGCGAAGACCTCAATAGTTGGAAAGGTGAGTCGCCATGCTATATTGCAAAGGGCTCTGTCAAGTCTTTCTTTGACTAGATCCTCACCTTCTTTATTGTTGCACTAGGTAAAAGAGCAGCCCTTGCTGTCCAAGTCCAAGAGGGAACCCTCACTCAAGAGTTCTCTAAAGGTATGCATACACTGGAAATTTGCTGGTCGTTTACCCTGTTTTTCCCAAGGATACATTAACTCATTAAAATCACCAATGTAAAGCCAAGGTAAAGTATTATGGGTGCTAATGAGCTTCAATTTTTCCCAGAAATGTAGACGAAGTGAGACAAGGGCGGGCACACGAAGACAAGTGAGCTGCATAGAAATTCCACTTTCCCTGTCATTGCAAATTAAATCAAAGAAATCAGAGGTTTGATGCTCCAATGTCAGGTAAATATGATCCTGCCAGAAAATAGCAAGGCCTCTAGTTAGACCTGAAGGTTCTTCCAAAAAACTATTAGGAAACTTTAGACGTTTTTGCAGTCTGCAAAGCACCATTGTTTTATTCTTAGTTTCCATCAAAAAGAGAATATCCAGCTTTTCTCAGGCCACCAACGCCCTAAGGGCTTGAACTGTCAAGGGATTGTCTAACCCCTGATAGTTCCAACTTATTAACTTCATTTGTCTATCAGTGGCTTATTAGGGCCAGCCACCAAAGCCCAAGTATCCGGACCAACTGCATCAAAGATCGGTGTTTCCAACAATTGTGATTCATCGAGCCCCTCTCGCAATGGGTCGAGACGTTTACTTTTTTTTATCGGCCCAGCCTTAGTGCTCAATCTATGATTTTTAGATTTCTTTGTTTTGAGGGAGCTGGCTGACCCTTCTGCCACTACTGGTTTCTGATTGGATGCAGGGAAATGAAAAAGTCCAGCCTGTTGAACCAGTTACTCCTCTGAATGAGGTCTCAATTCAATTGGTGCGGCCAAAGTAAAGGGTTGGCTTTTATCAGGGATCTACAAAATTTCTTTGCCTTTGTTGATGTGGGAAGGCCCTGAAGGAAGCTCAGTTGTGGGGCTAACCTGCGTCTCGAGAACAATCTCCTCGACTTCAGGAAGGGAGCTAGTTGAGGCATAAAAGGCGAGCCAGAACGGGCTGAACTTTTGGACTTCAGCCCTTAGCCACTGGCCAAAATATAAGTTATCCCTGCTATCAAATTTCTTCTCATCGCAAGCATAATCTTTGTAGGACATGGCGTAATGGCCGAGCTTACCACAGGAGTAACAAAAATGGCACAGACGTTCATAATGGAAATCTAACCAAATATTTTTGCCCTCTACTCTGATAAGTTGGCCTGGCTGAAGAGGTTCCTGAAGATTAACATCAACTCTAGCCCTACCAGCGCAAAGTGAGGTACCCTCTTTACTGTCTATTTTAATTTCTAGAATTGTACCAACAAAACGGACAGCTTTGCAAATCATTTCCTCCGTGTAGCGCTCCAAAGGGAGACCAAAACCTGGACCTAGAATGCACATGTCGAGAAGTCGTAGCAGTTCAAAGGTGTGTTGTGCATCCATGGTCTCAGAATGACAAGAATACCACCAAACAGCCAAGGACCAGTATTAAGAACTTGAAGTTTCTCTGTTTTAGTTCTAAATTTGATTACATATAAACCCCCATCATGTTGCGAAATGTTGACTTGATCCGTTCGCCAAGCTCTCCTCATGGTATTTTGAAAGGCTTGTAAATTAATTGATGAAGTTGACAGAAGCTTACCTACAAGGATGAGCTTACACTCTGCCAATCAGGTGATGGCGCATTCTCCCACACTTTGATGTTTTGTTCAAACTAAAGACGACCCAGGCGATTGCACAGAGCTGCTAGACATGCATCGTCGTAAGGGTCTATTCGTAGGGTGTCTGGGCTGGAGGGCAAACTATTGGGATCTGGATGAGCCATAAATGTAACTAAGAGAAAGGCACGACTAAGGCTCGTGTGAGGGTTTTGAAATTGGTACCTAGGTAGCTCAAGAAATCTGTAAACAGACATGTCAAAAGAGGTAAAAAAGCAACAACAGCTTCTAGGGCTTAGAAAGTTAACAAGATCCATTGCATGCAGGAATCGATGGAGCCGGGCCACTGAGGAAACGTAGCAACGAAGTCATCATCGGAAGAAAAGCAGAGAAAACAAAGAGGAAGAAGGAATTGGGAAGGAAACACTAGGTGAAAGACAGGGTTTTAGGATGACAGAAGCAAAGTTAGACCAATGGATAAGTAAAAGGGGAAGGGAATTAGGGTTAGGGTATTGAAAACTACCATTGTTGGTAGGCAAGAGCTCGACAAAATGAGAGAGAAAACCAGGAAGTACCATCTAAGATTCTAATCGATCCCTACTATGAATCTGCTCAATTCTTCAAAGTAGTTACTAATCATCACCTAAAGACAGTATTGCAATATGGGAATTTTCTCTTGTGTGAGGAAATATGATCTCTTTCTTTTTTATTCTTTGATTCCAAACTCGAAAGAGGGGATGCGAATGTACTTTTCTCTTCTCCCACCTCCTTTTGCTTTGTCGCTATTCGTAGCATTGAGTCATTGTGAATGCTTGATCTATTCATCCTATCTAACCATCTTCTCTTTGTCCCCCACATCATATACAAGTATTCTGATATGACTTGTTAGATGATATCTAATTCATTAATAATATCAAGTGCCTTGTTAGATGTGATATGAACATGCATTTTACTAAACTAATAATGAATGAGATACTTTTTTTTTTCTGTTATTTAATGCATGAGATACTTTGCTTATGTTCATTCACAAAATGGTTGATTCACGATTCTTGTACATTCTTCTTGGGTTTTTGAATAGATTCTTTTTTCTAACAAATAAGCAAAGAACCGTCTTAACATATACATACACATTTCCAAGTGCCTTGTTAGATGTGATATGACCAAGCATTTCACTAAACTAATCATGAATGAGATACCTTTTTATTTTATTTTATTTAATGCATGGGATACCTTGCTTATGTTCATTCACAAAATGGTTGATTCATGATTCTTGTACATTCTTCTTGGGTTTTTGAATAGATTCTTTTTTTCTAACAAATAAGCAAAGAACCATCTTGACATATACATACACATTTCCAAGTGCCTTATTAGATGTGATATGACCAAGCATTTCACTAAACTAATCATGAATGAGATATTTTTCTTTTTTTAATGTTTTTTAATGCATGAGATACCTTGCTTATGTTCATTCACAAAATGGTTGATTGACAATTCTTGTACATTCTTCTTGGGTTTTTTAATAGATTTTTTTTTTCTAACAAATAAGCAAAGAACCATCTTAACATATACATACACATTTCCCACCACTCCTAAACAAGCTAAAATTATATTGAGAAGAGTGATAAAGTTCAAACTAAGTTAAAACATGGCATTTAGCTTCATTTTGGATTTATGGAATAAATGGAACATCTGAGGCTCCGTCATATTGAGCCTCTCACTTCAAGTCTTTCTCATTCTATTTGCACACCTTAAAAAGAAAATAGCGAATCACCGTGTTGTTTTCCTCGTGATTGGCCTATATGATGGCTGACTGGATAGTTGTATATAGGATTGGGCTCGATGTTGGAACTTCATTGTGTAATTTGACCCCTTCTAGTTACGGCAAGAGTTCTCGATAGGTTTAGGATTGATAGTTATTTATACTGTGGTTCTTGATTGGAGCCAAATGATGGTTAGAAAGAATTTTGTTATATTTTCTTGAGGCGTCTTTCTTATTCAATAGCAGTGTTGCACCAAATTTGAATTTCAAGCATTGGACATGGCCACATGGTAACTTAGACAAAGTACGAGGATGGAGATTTCATTCTCATTCCTTTTTTGTTACGTCGTTAGGAGGGGAATGAAGATTTCGATCTCACTTCATTTTCCCTAGTCCTTGCTGCTACACCAGATCTAGGTTGTAAAGGGGTATGTAGTATTTTCCTCTATGTATATTAGTAACTCGTTTTCCTAAACACGCAGAAATTTACTTTTTCCTATTTTAAGCTTTTCTTGCAGCGATTAGAATGTTTCAATTTTACAGGAAATGAAAGAATCGACATGTCAATATTTATATATTTTGGGATATTATGAAAAGTTTAAGCTTAGGAAAGTGGCAAGGTTTTAAAAATTTAAAAGTTCAAATTTAAAGTAACTCTACACGCACCCTTAGTGCTATTTTTGTTATTAATAAATATAAAACTAGATCAAGGCGTCATCAGAACCGACACCTTACCTATAAATCTCAATTCCCCCTAATCATGAAAGAATATCCAAAATTTTCCTGCTGTGAACCCGATTCTCAAAGTTCTCTCAAGCTTGATTTTATTCCGAGATGCTCCAAACTTGATCACTTTGAGATAATAATTCCCGTGAACTTATCGTTGGTGAAATGACTATCAGCCAATGAATACTGTCTCGTCGCACGTAAATTTTGCACCAAGCGGGGATCTACTTACCCTTGAATTGACCTTACTTTGAACTTCTTTCATGCAAGTAGCACCTAGTTGTGTTCAATTCAGTCACCTATCTTGTCACACATGGAGTGGTACTTTATCTCCAATTTTTCAATTTATGCTCGGGAATTCCCAACCCTTTCTTTCCAATTTAAAAAATTGAGGCAAAATTATGGTTTTTTTTTTTAATCGTGCGAAGGAGTAGCATGGAGAAAGCGTGTTTTTCTAGACAAAAATGTCCCTAGAAAGTTTTTGTTTTTTTTCTACCATTGTTACAATATCACTAAACATTTCACTTGACCAATTATGAATGTGATACTTTTCTTTTACCATTTAATACAAGAGATGCCTTGCTTGTGTTTATTCATAAAATGATTGGTTTTGGATTCTTCTACTTTCTTTGAATAGATTCTTCTTACTAACAAACAAAAGACCATCTCAATATGTACATATATATTTCCCATTTTTCCTTCTATACAAACCAAAATTATATAGAGAAAAGTAGTAAAATTCAAACTTAGTAAAAACAATAGCATTGTTTCCATTTGGGATCTATGAACAAATGGAACATCTGAAACTTCATCACGCTAAATTCATCATGGATGAGATACTTCTCTTCTACCATCTAATGCATGGGATACCTTACTTATGTCTATTTGTGAAATGGTTGGTTCTTGATTCTTTTATTTTCTTGGGTTTTTGAAGAGATTCTTTCTTCTAACAAATAAGCAAGGAACCATCTCAAAATGTTTATATACATTCCCCACGATTCCTCTTATTCAAGGCGAAATTTTATAGAGAGGAGTGATAAAAAATTCAAACGAAGCAAAAGCATGGCATTTAGCTCCATTATCGATTTGTGGAGCAAATGGAACATTCGAGGCATCCTCATACTGAGCCTCTCGTTGCAGGTCTTTCTCATTCTATGTGCACCCCTTAGAAAGAAAATATCAAACACCCTCATTGTTTTCTTCTTATGGTTGGCATACTTGATGGCTGATTGGGTAGCTACATTCGGGATTGGATACATCTCTCGTAGCCAAGGCAAGTTGTTCGTAGACATAGCACTTCAGGCATTCTGGACCTCATTTCTGTTGTTACATCTTGGTGGTCCAGACACCATTACTGCATTCTCTCTACAAGATAGTTCGCTTTGGCGACGGTACCTGCTTAGTCTCTTCTTCCAAGTCAGTGTTTCCATCTATGTTTTTGTGCAAACATTTCCCAGTGACAAGTCATTAGTAATCCCAACGATGTTGGTGTTTTTTGCCGCGCTCATAAAAAATGTGGAGAGGATACTTGCCCTTTTTCTCTCAAGCCTCCCAGTATTGAGGTTTTCAATGGTCCTAAATGAGAAGCTACAAAATGTTGCACGGTTGGAGTTAAATAAAGAACTCAATATTCTAGAGTGTGGACATTCTAATGAAGAAAGAGCATAGCTTGCTGAGAGTATTGTGGTGAAGCATGCTTACTTCTTCTTTAATATCTTTATGGCCTTCTTCTCGGATTTCTTTTGGATTCATGAAAGCCGCCGTGTAAGCTGCAAATATTTCCACAAAGTTTGTGCAGTAGATGCATTAAGGTTGATATCAATCGAACTCAATTTCATGTATGAGGTGCTCCACACAAAAGCGCTAGTAATACGTTCCAAGTGGAGTTACATTTTCCGCTTCATAGCCTTCATTGAGATTATGGTGGCTTTTGTCTTTTTCAATCGCTTCAAGAAGCATCAGCTCCCCAAATTTGATGTGGCAATTACCTATATTCTTCTTTTTGGAGGGATTGCTCTTGATGTAATAACTCTCTTCATATTCATTTTCTCCGATTGGACTATTGCCGAAATCATGCACCACAAAAGAAGACCATTTGAACCAGATTCATTCCTCCTTCAACAAAAAATAAAACTTCATTCATTTCTTCTCAAGTTAATATCCGCCATGGCTGACTTGTGGAAGCCTCGACTCACCACACCTAAAGTTGAGTCTAAAGCCAATGCTACATATCAGGTCTTAGGTACACCATTTATATTCCAAAGGTGGTCAGAATCCATCTCTGCTTGCAACATTTTGTCTGAATCTTTGACAATGAGGTTAAAAAATATGGACAAGATGAAAAAGATGGACGAGGGCATTCAGCTCTGGGACCGCATCATCAGCGTTTTCCATGCAATTTGCAAGTTATTTATCATTTTTTTCCGTCTAAGTTGCAGGACATTCATTGAAGGGGAAATACCAATCCTTGTGATGATTCCCCAGCGAAGGCTCAAGAATCCCTTTATTGATAAGTTATGGATGTTTATCTTCAAGGAGGTGAGACGTAAATCTGTATATGCGCGTAATCCGATAGAGATGGGGATGATATTTGAAGCTAGAGGTAATCTGTTTCTCCAAGGAAGACCGGAGGCAGTTGATCTTTTAGAGTTTGTCACCAAGCCTACTTACAACATCAGTGTTATATTGTGGCATATTGCTACCGAAATCTGCTATAGGCAAGCAACTCTGACAAAAAGAAATGACAAAAGGGAATTCAGCAAGATCCTTTCTGACTATTTATTTTATCTTTTACTTAATCAGCCTAATCTGATGTCCAATGTGGCGGGCCATGCCCAAATCAACATAGGACTGACATTAGGCAGTTTATTTGATATTATAAAGGACAATGATGTCAAGGATGTGAAGGAGCTGTGCGAGGCAATCTACAAGGATGTTAAAGTCGAAGTCTTGGATTGGAAAAATCCGCTCGACCTGGGGATTGCATTGGCTCATAAGATGGAAAGCTTTGGGGAAAGGAAGTGGAAAGTGATGAGTGGAGTATGGGTTGAGATGCTGTCATATGCGGCAGGTCATGTCAAGGAAGAGGCACATTTACAGGTGTTGAGCAAAGGTGGAGAGCTTCTTACCTTCATTTGGTTGTTGATGGCTCATTTCGGTTGTGTCTACAAACCTGAATGGGGCCCCACTATGGATGTTTTGTTTGACGAGGAACCGCAAACAGAGCTCAAAGATGAAAATGGAAATCAAGAGGAAGATGTTAGTACAGTGGAAGCAGAACCCGTCTAATTGATTCTGATTGAAACATTTTCATTTGTCACCGACTCATCTCGAGTATTGCCAAAAGCCTAGCTTCACTCTCCATTCCATTATGAAGTATTTTGTTTTAACAATAAGTAGATTCAGTGATTATTATTGAACAACCAGTTAATAAATTATTCTTCTCTTCCATGACAAGAATATGCTTCTTCTTTTCCTTTTTATTTCTTTGACGCCAAATTTCAAAGGGGAGATCCGAATGCACTTTTTCCTCTTTTCCCTTTTTGTCAATGAAAATGATTTTTATGGTAATAGGCGTATCGGTTATTAAGAAACATTAGTCATGCTTTGTATCCAATACGCCACATGTACGCGTATGAAAGTTCAATCAATTTTCCCTTTGTTGATCTTGATCACATGGATAATCCCATTTTAGACGAACTAAAGCATTGAATTATTACTGTTTAATTTCCCGGTTTACGATTTACGATAAATAGTACGAAGAAGGATTTCCCATAACATTAATTGGCTCATGGGAAATACAACACAAGACACCACATAGATTGCATCATTACTCCTTGGAGAATTAGATTGTAAATGGATTGTGGCCACTCATACATGTATATGTTGGGGCCCTTGCCTCATCAGTGGTGAACGAGGGTGTGGAGGCCCTTGCTAGCAGCCGGTAGAGGCTATGATGCACTTGTCTGGATTTGGGTGAGGGCGTGGAGGCCCTTGCCTATGGCTAAAAAGGGTCGGTCGGTGACCTTGCCTGCCTAGAGTTGTAAAAAAAAAAAAAAAAAAGAGAAAATGAAAAGTGAAAAGAAAAAACTTCAGAAAAATTTTAAAAAATTGCAAAAGTTGTCCATATTAGTATCGGCCGTCTATCGGCCGTGTCATATAGGAAGGCCAACATCAACATCAGCGATTTTTGTTCAAAATTGGCCAAATGATTTAAATTGGTAAATTGTCAAAATGTTTAAGGTTAAATTGACACAATTGCAATTTTTAGAAATGAATTAACCACTGTACAATAAATTTAAGACATTTTGGACAATTATCCCCTTTCTCACGTTGTTTTCTTTCTGTCCCTAGACATATATATTTAAAGATAGCTGCTCTTGGAAAAAAAAAATACATAATTCCATGATCATAGCATACAAAGAAAATAGGCGATTGCTATTCAATAGAAATGGAAAGTTCTTCCAAAAATATGAAGCTATCCATCGGTGTAGGTCAAAGCTTTATTTAGGCATTTAGTTGGCAAATAAAGAATAAGCTATCTGCAAAAACTTTCGAGTCGAAAAAAATTCGTGAAGCAGGGCCACTGAAAGGTCAAAAGCAACTTTTCATCTCTGAGATATGAACAGAGCGTCACATGCAGATGCTTCACAAAACAGAAGAGCGGCTCTTGTATTACAGATCTATCTGCTCCCATGGAACATGCATGAATAATTGGCATTCGGGGTGACCACAGCAGACGTCTGGTGTGGATCAATTCTTGACAGTAAGCTAACGACCTGCGAGAACCTGCTTCAATAGTCAAATTTCCATTTGTGCAAACACCTCAAATATACTGCAGAGGATCCAAAAGCCGATCAATCAAGAATGCAAATATCCTGCACAGAAGTGCAAGACAGAGAGAGTGCTAGAGATTGTTGATTGATGCCTTCCCTATCAATGAAGTTATACACGAGATTGAAGGTGAAGAAGGCATACAATCTTTTAATTGATGCGTGAAAAATCGTAACCCTTTCTTTTCGATCTGAAAAAGTGGGACAGGATTGAGGGTTTTTTTTTTTTTTTTTTTTTTTTTTTTCTTTCCCAAGTTTTCCATCGTGCACGAGAGGGGCATGGAGGAAGTGCTTTTCTTCTGGGATAGAAATGCCCCAAGAAAGGGCGCAAAGTGTATGCATGATGCGCACGCGAGCGTTGGCCATTAATCAATTTCACCCAGGGATGAGCTCATGGAGATAATTGTGTCAAAGTGATCAAATTCAGAAACATTCTTTAGAACAAAATCAAGTCTGGAGCAACTTCTGGAAACGGACCCCACTTCAAGAGGAATTTTGGAATTTTCTCACGGTCAACAATGATCCTCCCCAACAATGGTCCTCCAATGAGTCAACATTAGTTGCCCTCCACAAATTAGCCAATGTAGGACGCACTGCTACAATTCACAAAGCGCTCCTCTTTCTGAATTTTTAATTAATGAAGTATGTTTAGAGAGGGGAAAAAAAAAATGTCCGTGATGGGAGATCTCTATTTGAAGATGCTGCAATTTTCTCTTTCCGACCGTCGAATGCCAAATTGTTTTTCTCCTCTTTAAATTGTTTTTAGCCCAATCCTTCAAAGGAGTCACCCCTCATCACGAAAAGGAAAACAAAGGAGAATATCAATTTGGGAATTTTCTCTTTCGTAAGCAGAGTGTGCTTTATCTTTCGAATTCTTTGATGCCAAACTTAAAAGGGGAGAGATGCAAATGTACTTCTCCTCTTCTCTCACTCCTTTGCTCTGTCGCTATCGGCAGCTCCAAGCCACCATGAAATGCATAAGATACTTTCTTTGGCCATTAAATGCATAAAATACTTTCTTGTGTTTATTCGCTTAATGATTGGTTCATGATTCTTTTACCTTCCTAGGTTCTTTGAGTAAATTTTTTCCATCTGACAAATAAACAAGAAAAACTATTTCAATATGTATACATATACATTCACTAGTGTTCCTTCTGTACGAATTGAAATTATATAGAGATGGATGATAAAATGCAAATTAAGTAACAACATGGTATTTTGCTCCATTTCGTATTTTATGGAACAAATGCAATATCTGAAGTTCCACTATATTGAATTAATCATGGATGAGATACTTTTCTTTAGCCATTGCATACATGAAATACTTTGCTCATGTTTACTCGTGGAATGATTGGTTCACGATTCTTTCTCCTTTTCAAGTCTTTGAATGGATTATCTCTCCTAACAAATAAATAAGGAACCATTTCAATATGTATGCATATACATTTCTCATTATTCCTCCTTACAAGCTGAAATTATATATAGAGGAGTGATAAAGTTCAAATTAAGAAAAAATTTGGCATATTGCTCCATTTCGGATATGTGGAACAAATGGAACGTCCGAAGTTCCGTCATATTGCACTAACCATGAAGGGATACTCTTCTTCTACCATTTAATGCTTGAAATACCTTGCTTGTGTTTATTCGCAGAATGATTGATTAATAATTATTTTACCTTTTAAGTTTATGAATAGATTCTTTCTTTCGACCGTTGACACTTGAATTATAAATCAAATATGCATATGTTGTAATAAACATAATAAATTAATAAAAATAACAAAAATAGGTAATGATAAATAAAAAGACAGCCCAATTCGGCCATTTATTCATTGGCATTGGCGCAATTCATTGAAACCCAATTTACCTCACTTAGATCCATAAAAACCCATGAAATTAAAGCCCATGAGACCTCATACGACGAAACAACTTCTTTCTCTCGGGCCCAAAGCTTTAAGGGTGCGTTTGGTAACATTTATGTTCAAAAATTGCTTTTGGGAACAGAAATAGAAAAAAAGTATTTCTGCTCCAGGAAACAATTTTTGAACAGAAGAAAGCGTTTGGTAAATTTATTCCAGAAATAGAAAAAGAACATAAACACGTTTGGTAAATTTGTATAATTTTTTTTATTTCTTTTAATTTTTTTATTGTATTTTTCCTATTTTCTTTCTTATTGTTCTTATTTGTTTTTCCTTTTTTTCTTTTGGCCGGTCACCGGCCTCGGCCATAACCGGCGACTAGCCGACGAGGGCTGGCGGCCTCGCCCAACGGCCGACAAGGCCAAGCCTCGCCAGGGGCTGGCGACGCTCGACCTTGTCGGGGGCTGGTGACGCTCCGGCGAGGTCGCCGGCCCTCAAGGGCATCGAGGGTAGTGAATGGACCTAAGCTTAGAACTAGTGAGGATAGAGTCAATCTTTCTACAGGTATGTTTTCCCACAGTGGGCGAACCTTTCTTCGTTCAAGCCCTTCAGGGACAGCCTTTTAGCATAAAAATCACTCACACCTTTAGTTCAGACCCTAGTGACACCCAAATGGAACCAGGAATGGAAACATTTCTAACTATCTGAATTGCATTTCTTAGAGGATTCTACCAGGCTAGAGAAGAAAGGGGAGTTTAGAAAGCCATGAGAGAGTTACAAAACACTCACTTTACTTCAAGGGACTCCGCCCAACACAATACATCCTCTTCGCCTTATATAGCAAAAGAGGTCACAAAACAACAAAAAAGAAAGGACCAAAGTCCTTTGAACCAACAAAGGCGCTAGGAAAGACGCAAACACCGAAATTCCCGGTAGGGAATTATTTGCACTCCTATGAAAAAAGACTTCCCTAGCCTAGTAGCCCTATGCTACAGTAGCCTATTACAGTGACATGAACTTTCAACGGTCTCTTTCATCACGAGCATTGTAGTCATAGTCTGAGTCATCTAAGTTGGGCACAGTTGCTAGGACATGTTCATCATATTTTTGTTTAAGTGCTTCAAGGTCTTCTGGTGATAAAATCCGATTCAGTTGATGTGACGAGGATGCTGTTGCTGATTGTGGCATCCAAGAATTTCGACAACCTCCGAGGATGTGATGACTGTGGCCGATCGATAGAGACGCTAATAGACTTTAGTCAGTGGTTTAATAAGTTACAATTGAGCCAAAAGCCGAGCATTCGATGAACTATAGTTTTGTATGCTCATGTATGACCACGATGTGTACTAGAGAATGAATTGATAAATCGTGAGACTATGAGGACTAATGAGCTACAATTGAACTATCCTTGATTGACATTGTAGTCATGTGATATGGCCGAAGATTGTAAGGCATTTATTTGAAGGAAAAGACTATGGCTATGTAAGGTACAAGGTTGGAACTTATACCTCAAACTAGACTCAAGCTTATAGGTTACTTAAGCTTATAAATAACTTAACCAAGATTTAATTATTTAGAGGATTAAATTTAGGAATCTTGGGCCTAAGAACTTGGGCCGAGTGTGGGCTTTAGGAGAATGGAATTGGGCCGGCCAAGCAAGCCCATGGAGAGCCCGGCCGAGCTTCCCACGCACGCCAAAGGGAGAAGCCAAGCTGTCCATGCATCTCCAAGTGTCCACCGGTTTTGCCAAGTGTTAAGCTGCATGAAAATTCATCATTAGACCCAAATGATGAAGGCTTAAGGAACTCTAAAAAGAGGGAATGGCTGGTGGTGAGGGTCTTCGATGGGCTGAGAGTGAGAGAGAGAGAGAGAGAAAGGCAAGAAGGAAAAGAAGAAGGAGGAAGAGAAGGAGGAGCCGTGGTTGCCGCCCGTGAGTCGTCGCCGTTTTCGCACACCTAGCTGAATTTTTAAGGCAAGATTGGTCTCTCAACTACTCATGCATGCTGTGGTGTTGCTGTGGTGTTGTTTATTGGTCGAAATTGTGGGTTTGATGGGTAGAAATTGAGGTTTTGAGAGTGATTTTGCTGTGGGTGTAATCTGTCTGAGTGAACTTGCATGCGCCAGGACTTTGTGAGGTTCTGTAGGTGATCTTAGGGTTAGAATCTGACTTCAGTTTCTTCATGGAAGTTGTAGAGCATATCTTGAAGTATAATATACTCAAATTTGAAGCAAAATGATTGAGATTTAAGGGGTCAAATCGATTTTCTATGAAACCGGGTAAATATCGGCTTGCATGTCGACCTTTGATGCTTGTTGGATGTTGAATGTGACTTTCTGTTGGATATTTCTCTTCGACTTCTTTATATGAAATGTAGAGAACATCCTGATGAACAACATACTAAAAATTGAGACAAATCTAACCGGTATAGCCTAGTGAATTGCGTATTTTCTCACGGATATGGATTCTGGACAGTCTCTGTGGAACGTCAGTAGGTTGTGTGGGTCATAAGATGACTTTTTCTTGGGAATCTTGCTTCGAACTCTAAATGAAAGTTTAAGAAAACATATTAAACTAGAAAATATCCAAAAATCAGAAGAAAATAAGGAGGATAAGTTGCTCAAATGATGAAATTTAGTTGATGGTTGATTCTGTACAGTTCGGTGATTGTAAACAGAAGCTTGTGATTTTTATAACAAATTATGTAGGACGAATCTGATGTTCATGTCTTCATGAGAAATGTACTTTAGACTCTTGGCTATAACATAGTGAAATTTCAAAAATTTTGAATGATGTTTGTGTATTTAATTTAATGAAATTTCAAAGCTGTGTAAACTGGAAAGTCCGCAACTCTGATTTGTATTGCTGAGTGTATATCTTTTTATGTGAGGACTGTTTGAACATGGTTTCTTAATGAAAGTTGTACTTTTATGTTTTAATATTGATGTGGTAAAGTTTCATGATTTTTAGTGGACAATTGGATATTTAATTTAGGATTTTTCTACAACTGTGTAAGCTGTAATGTTCGAAAATCACTGTGTTGCAATGGCTGAGTGATATCTTTTTGTGTGTTGACATTTAGATCACACATTATTCATGAAAAATGTGACATTTTGTCGTGACTGTCATGTGTGTGAGTTTCACAATTTTTGAGAGTCATTTGGTATTTAATTGAAACGTTTTCAGAAAACTATACATGCTGAATTTTATGAATTTATAAGAAAAGGATGAGAATTTATTAAATAGAGTTGTTTCATGTAAATTTCATGCCATATGAGCGAAAATGTTTGGCATTGCACATAGTTATGAGTGGTGAGAATCATGTTACATGCCATGAACCATGCCTGTGTTTGTAATCATGATAAATGAGAAGGCCATTAGATGGTATGAGCCGATGATGCCCCGGGAGTGTCGGGATGCTCGACTAGGGAGTGAAAATGCCGGATGCCCAGTAGCCCTGTGAGTGTAAATTTGGATGGCCTCGGAGTTGAGATGCCCGGAGCGTAGGGGATGCCGGGGGATGCGAGATGCCCGGCCGGGGAAGCACGGATGGTGTGTGCCGTGAATTCCTCGTGATGCCAGTTGGGGTGCAAGATGCCCGGAATGTGGGGGGCCGAAAGCTCGGATGTTGTGTGCCGGGAATGCATTAAAAGCTCACTAATGTTGTGAAAACTGATAATGTGATATGCATCTGGTGAAATTTGGTATGCATGGGCATTGAATGGTATATATGTGCACAACTGGTGAAATGTATGCATGGGCATTGAATGTTATATATGTGCATATGATGATATGTATGCCTGAGTATTGATGATTTGTGTGCATGGTACAAGCATGAGCACTGGATAGTAAGTGCATGAATGATTGAGTGTCTATGGCTTAATGGTTGGCATATGCATGATTTTACCTGTTGATGTTGTATGATGTCATGATATATCTGTTGCTATTATGTGACGATGTGACATGTTTGACTGTCTTGTGTGATATATGATTGGCCATAGAGATCATGTATTTGCTAAGTTGTTATACTCACCCCTTTTTGGGGAATAACTTTCAGCCTAGTCATGCCGCTCCAGCCAGTCTCTCCAGGCACTTTCTATGGCATCCCTTCTGACGTAGAGGTGGGGGTGACCCAGATCGATAGTCCAAACGTTCCTGGACTGATATTCTTCCGAGTGCGGGTGATAGTTCGTTTTGAGGTGGGTCTAGAGGATGGCCCCGTATTCCAGGAGTTCATTTCCGTCTTCGTGCAGCGAGACGGGGTTATGCGAGGCATGCTACCACCACCGCCATCCGACGCACCAGGGAGGAGGTAGGGCCTGAGGGGGAGCTGGGAGCAGAGAGCTGAGATTTTTTGGACAAACCGAGAAAGAGAGATGGATGAGCCAGTTTTTGAGGGTTTTTTTTTTTTTTTAGGGGTAGATGAGTTTTCTCTTTTTGAGTATAAGCCTTGTTAGTATGAGCTGGCTTTCTGTTGATATGTACCTACCTTGAAAGAATCCATCTTATAGTTATGTAAATAAAAGAGGTCCGGTTTCATTATCCTATGATGTTTAGTTGTGTGCATTGCCCTTTTTGGTTATGTGAAGGGAGATTTGGTGAGATGTGATTTCGCTTCCGCAAATCAAGTGCGTTGGGACCATTTGTAAAAAAAAAAAAAAAAAAAGAGAGAGAGAGAGAGAGCCTAAGAATTTACAGCTCAATTTAAAATGCGAAGTACAAAGGACAACTGTGGCGACCTTAAGGGGGTTTTGGGGTGCTACACTGATGCTAACTCCTACGCCCAATTTTTAGTGTCATCAGTGTTTTCAGTGTCAGCAAGGATACTTGGCTGAGGCCAATTGGATGGTTGTGCATAAAAAGATGTGTCACTTTGGGATAAGATCAAGGGTCCATGATCATAAGGGTCTTGAGAGAGGGGACCTCCCCATCTAGCGTAGGGGTCTTGAGTGGACTATGCAATCTGAGAAGATTGTGCAATATCACTTGTGTCTGTTGATTGGTGGTCCTGTGATGATGATGCCTATCTGAAATCCTGGAGTGCTTCCTTAACTTCTAGTGCTAGGCTATAATGACCCCATTCAGTGGGTACATTATAATTCCATACATTCTAAGAAATGGTTTTGTTTTCGTGGCATAAAATTCTCTAGAGTTCTCGATACTGATATTCACAACATCCAATTGGTCCTAGGTAGGATTTGTGGATTCGAGTTTCTATGTTGAGTGGCTAGGGTTTATAGGATGTGGTTCCTATAATTTGAGGAGCTTTGATAATGTTGCCATTATTGGTGACAAAATTCCATGGGAGATGGAAGAAGAGGATAGTATGGACTTCAAGGTCTGGCTGTATTATTGCAGTTCTTTTTGTAGGATATATTTCCAGTGAGTGAGAGGATAAAACCAATTAAGAAAATCTAAAAGATTTCTATCACTTTCTTTTTCGCTTTTACCTCTACCCAATTGAAATATCCTGGTGAGATTGGCAATGAACCTTCTGGTTGGAATTTCAATGGCTATCAAGTACTTATTGGTTAAGTACCATAATAACCATTGAAGTTGATCGGGAAAATCATCTTCCTTTCAAATCAAAGGATGGATAAATGGATAATCTGCATTTAATCCAAAAGGATAAATAATTGAACCTCCATTGGATCTGAATAGTTCTGTGTGGCATTGCCACATAAGTTTGTCTAGATTTTCAGTGAGACTATCATTCTGGATGTACTCGATGATTTCTTGAGGGAATTTCCAACTTGGCTAATCTTTGATCTTCTGGATTTTATATTTCTCATTCCAATGGGAAGTATGAAAAGCACACCTCATGATATACATGTTGATTTCTATTGGTGCCTTTGGTCTTGACAAAAAATCAGCAAGCACATTCTTTTTTTCTAGCAATGTGTTTGGTTTTAAAAGAGTTTTATAAACCATTCAGCCCATCGAAGCAGTTGAGAGTTTGGAACTTGCTTCTGTTTGAACTTGGTCATCTAAGGAAATGATGCCATGTCTAGTTCAACCATGAAATGATGGCTAATAAGATGGAATTCAAAATTTTTTATGCCATTTTTTATCGCCAAGATTTCTTTAAAAGTGGAATGATAATGCATCTCAGCTTGAGAGAATTTTCCACTTTTGTAGGCACACAGATGCCTCTTACCATCAATTTCTTCAAACAAAACGGCTACTCAATATTCATCACTAGCGTCAGTTTGGAGAATTCTTTTTCCTATTGATAGAATCTGAAGTGGGGGAAGAGTTTGCATGATCTCCTTAAGTTTAGCGACTGTGTTAGTTTGAGATTTTCCCCAAGGTGGAGGATTTTTCTTCAGCATTGTCTGCAATAGAATGAGCAGCTTTGCAATATTTGGAACAAAATCCCTAAGATAATTGATTATCCCAAGAAATTGCTGAACTTGCTTTGCTATGAATTTTCTTCAGGAAATTTTAGCAATTCCTAAGCAATATGTGGCCCTGGGTAATATGTACCTTTGTTAAGATGCATACCAAGAAATTCAATTTCTGTCTGGGCAATATTCATCTTTCTTTGAGAAGGCATAATTCCATGTTTCTTCACAATTTCTGCAAATTGTGTAAGAAGCTGGTAGTGTGTTTGCTCATCAGGGCTGTAGAGCAGGATATCATCAATATATATTGCCACACTTGACAATATTGGTTGGAAAATTCGACACATGGCCTTCTGGAATAAGGATGTTGCTACTTTTAGGCCAAAATGAAGAACTTTTCACTGAAAATGCTGGTTAGGGATACAAAAGCTTGTTTTGGGTCTGTCTTCAGGATGGATGCCCAATTGCCAAAATCCAGCTTTGAGATCGAATTTGGAATAGATGTGGGCCTTAGTTAATCCAGCAAAGAGGGAATCTCTAGATGGTAAAGGAAATTTGTCATCCTAGAAGAAAAGATTAAGAGGCTGGTAATTAATTACCAATCTCATTTTTCCTCTATTTTGCTCGGCATGCTTGTTGACATAGAAAGCTTCACAAATCCATTGAGAATTGGAATTTTCAATAAGGCCTTGCTATAATAATTCCGAGCATTCCTTTTGAGCCAAAACTAGGTGTTCTAGCTTCATTCCCACGTGACTCGCCTTTGTGGGATTGATGTCTTCATTCTTCTTGAAAGGAAGACGAACAAAAAAGACTGGATTTGTCCATAAAGGATGGGAACATTTTTGGACAAATTCAGAGATTCTGAACATGATTCCAACAACTTTTGCATGAATGAATCTAATGTATTCATGTGAATGGAAAAGAGTCTTTGTATATTGACAAAGTCAGAAATTTTGTCTTTATATTTAAGACATTTTCCAGGAATAATGCTAAGTTGAGGAATTTGAGTCATGATGTCCCAAACAATGATCAAATCTTTGTTGGGGAGACTGGACCCAAAGATTTTTGTAGTTCTAGAGCATTGAGGGAAGAACTGAACAGTTACTGGAGTAGTTCTAACAGTTGTAGAGAAAGTATCTCCTGAAGCAGAATTGAAGTATCGGATACAGGAAGTCCAATATTCTTCAGGAAGAACTTTAGTGTCTAAAATAGAAGAAGCTACTCCAATATCTATGAGAGCAATAACAGTGATTGGTTTGGCAAATTTAGAAGTGAAGATTTTCACAGGAAAATGGGGACAATGAGTCTGACTCGAAAATATATCAATGCTCTGTTCTGGAGAAGTAGGAGATAAATGGAAAAAATCTTCAGGGTCTGAATCTGAATCAGTGTCACTAAGAGTTTGGTCACAAGGAATGACACAAAGAGTTTGTTCATATGGTTTTTCATCCGCAGAAAATGAGGATTTGATATCATCATTTTCAAGAGAAAAACCAGTTTCATTCTCTATATGATGTATCAAACGATTCTGTCATTTTTTCGCTTGAGGACAACTTTTTCCAAAATGTCATTTCTGATTGCAGATGAAGCGTCGATTTGATTTCTTGTGGCCTGAACGATCTTTCCTTTTGCGTAGATAGCGCCATTTCTTCTTTCTTTGGAAATGCTTGGATCTGTGTTTGGAATTCTTTTTCCAGAGTATTTTGAAGTACTTCTTCTTTCTAGAAGATCTTCCACAAGAACCATCACAATCTCGCTTGGAACATTTGATTTTGAGCTTCTAGCAAGAACAGGTTGTGTCAAGTCCTCTATTGTCATGGACATAAGCCTGGATCATTTGACACTTTACACACAATTCTTCTAAGCACAAATGGATTGCTTGCTGAATTTCTCCTCGTGGAACATCTTGGACTCTTCTTTGTTTGGCTAGAAAAGTTTTTTCTACCATTTGAGACAATTCTTTGGGAATGGAGGATAGAAAGACATATTTCAGATTTGCATCAGCTCCAACATGATATAAGAGTTTAAGCATTTCTCGATAATGCTTATCAAGATCTTTTCTTTGAAAAGAGCAACATCTTCACTCAAAAATTCTCTTCTTCTGAATTCTACAAGGTTAATAGGTCTTCCTACAAAGAAATGATATAGAAGAGTGGTGGCATAGGTGAAATTTGGTGAGAGCAAGAAATGATTTTGGTCTTGTTCTGAGAGAGATTTCCAACCACATTTTAAGACTACCGGTAAACCTTGTAACAAAATTGAAGAGAACAGCATACTTGTCCTGGTTGGTTATGGCTTGGGTATTTAACCAAGTATGGAATTCTTCAATTCTCTCTGGCCATTTATAATAAGGAAGATCATCAAAAGTGAAAAACTGCTTTGATGAAGTGGGAATATTTTGAGAGGAGTTATTCAGCTAAACAACTTCTGGTTCAGAAGAATTTGATTCCATATCATAATCTGGTGGATCAGCCTTGAAAATTGGAGAAGTCATAGGCCTAACGGGAGAAGAATCAATCTATGGTATTGAAACCGATGAAGACGAGAGAGATATCAAATCTGATTCAGTGTCAACAATATTTGGAGATGCAGGTGATGCTAGAAATAGAATATGGTCTGTTAGAATGATAGGATCAGGCTGTTGAGTAACAGGATTGGGCTGCTGTTCCTGATTACTCAAATCTCTTAAAAAAGATTCTAATGGGTTTGACAGTATCATTTAGTCTGGTTCTCTTATAAAAAGAGAAGATTCTGCAAGCTTCTTCTCCTTTCCTTTTTCCTTCCTTATTCGATCCAGTTCTTTGAGACGATTTCTCATTTCAGTAATCTTTGTCTTGTTTTATGGGACAGGGACATTTGCAATGCTAGCAAAAATGGATGTCTGGGGTGGCGAAGGAATAATAGAAGTATGGGATGCTTGAGATGTTAGGAAAGAAGGGTATTCTATTCGTGGAGTGATTGAAAATGGATTGAGTCTCCCTTCTTGAAGGATCTGGATCTGCTTTTTAAGCTTTTGTATTTCCGCATCAGGGCTTTCAAGATAATGATATCCTAAATGTTGTCCAGATTCCAAGGCATGTAGCCTCTTCTGGAAATCTAAGAGCATCTTCTTGGTGGCTTCATTATATCGGTGAAGATCTTGTTGCACATTCCCAAGCTTGGAATCAATTGCTGTAAAAGAATTGTTATGTGCTAAAAGAGTCTCCAATTGCCAATTTAAGACAGTTTCAGCGATCATAATTTTTTTATGCCTACCATGCTCATCCACATCTGTAGGGGTAGGTATTTTCGGAATATGCCGATATCTACCTTGTGGATCAATAAATTCCTCTAGAGCAGGAAAAGAGAGTTTTGAATTTTCTCGTACAAGAGGAGGAAAATCCGCTCGATGGAACATGGCCATGGAAGAGGTTGATGGAGTTTCTTTTGGAGTAAAGAGTAGGTCGGAAGAAATTGGTGAGTCTTCCTTTGGAGTAACAAGTGGGTCGGAATGTCTCTTTGCCCACTTTTGGATTGGCTTGTAGAATGGGGAAAGACTTGCTTTTTTGTGAGGAGGAGATGGAGGAGGTGATGGAGGAGGAATTGATGCATTTGGAGATGGAGTCACAAATTGTGGGGGTGGGGTCGGTATGTAGGAAACCATGAATTGAAACTTGTCACTTTCTCTAAGAGTATCAACGGAGAAATCTCCATTAAGATACTTTTGATACAAAGGGTCCTTTGGCTTTTTTGATTTTCTTCGTCGAGGTCTATCATATCGATATATCTCGTCGGGAGAATTTAAGCAATAAGAGCATTGACAAAAAGGATCCCAAAAACAATGGCTATGCTTGTCTTTATAATAATGGACAGGATGTCCATCACTTTTAAAATATTTGACAAGTTTTTTTGGATCTGGCTCGAAAATAAACTTAGGAACACATGGTTCAATGATAAAAAGAGTTTGCAAGATAGAAGGATTTCCTCTCTTTTCCTTACCAAATTTGATGGAAACAGTTCCATCATTTTTTCTGACAAATTCAGAGTCCGTAAACTGGAAAGGCTTGTTATTTTGATGAAGCTTTTCATAGTTGGTAATCCACGTTTCTGGAAGAAGAGTGGTCAACTTTTCCTTTGGAATTTGTCTGGGAACATAGATGCAAGAAGCTTGGTCATTTTGCATGGATATGAATAACGTATCTTCATTTCCATTGTTGAAATTTAAATCAAGCGCATGATTTTGTACTCGATAAACCATCTGATAATGGAGTGTAGCCGCAATAGAGTCTGTAGTTTGGGGTGCTCCTATGAGCTGAACTTAGACCTTCAAAAAAGAAAGCAACTATGGATCCAAAAGAGCTATGTTTAAATTTGGATACAAAGTCACAAAGACTGTTCCAGCATTCAACGTAGTCTGAATAGTGCCAATACAAGAATGCTGGTACTCGAGAAATCGGGTATCCAATAATGCTATTCTTGCGACAACTGGCAAACCTTTTTGGTCATGAAAAGTAAGAGCAAGACGAACAGCTCCATAATGGACATGAGAGTAACCTTGTTGAGCCTATTGTCTGGGAAAGTCAGGAGGGATTTGAAGAGTAACAAAGTACTCATTTTCAGTAGCAGGGATGGGATGTTGATCAAACTTGGAGGATTGCACGTACTCTTTTACTTCCTTTGGAGTTTAACGAATGAGTTGACGTATGGAACGGATGGGAGAAAAAGATGAAGTGGGTTTGGCAAAAGCAGAATAAGGGTTCATAAGGGAAAGTTGGGTTTCAGAGATTTTGGTTTAATCACTAAGAGAGAGTTCATAAAGATAGTTTATCTTAGACACATTTGAAACGCGAAAATCCGAAAGGGTGGAAGAAGATGGAGATGTAGCGAGAGTAACAGGTGCTTGAATTACTTCTAGATCTATCATGGTGTGAAGAGATCTTCTCAGCACTAGATTCTCCTACT
Source organism: Eucalyptus erythrocorys (assembly GCA_014182555.1). Taxonomy (NCBI): domain Eukaryota; kingdom Viridiplantae; phylum Streptophyta; class Magnoliopsida; order Myrtales; family Myrtaceae; genus Eucalyptus; species Eucalyptus erythrocorys. The sequence goes on along the minus strand of CM024597.1, from coordinate 2,162,890 downwards.
AAGCGCATGGAACAGGCATGGTTAGAAATGAAACCATGGCTCTGATACCAGTGAATGGACCTAAGCTTAGAACTAGTGAGGATAGAGTCAATCTTTCTACAGGTATGTCTTCCCACAGTGGATGAACCTTTCTTCGTTCAAGCCCTTTAGGGATGGCTTTTTAGCAAAAAAATCACTCACACCTTTAGTTCAGAGCCTAGTGACACCCAAACGGAACCAGGAATGTAAACATTTCTAACTATCCAAGCTGTATTTCTTAGAGGATTCTACCAGGTTGGAGAAGAAAGGGGAGTTTAGAAAGTCCATGGCCGAGGCTGGCGACCAGCCAAAGAAAAAAGAAAGAAAAAAGAAAAAGAAAAGAAGAAGAAAAAAGAGAGAAGAAAATAGAGGAGAGAGAATATCTGTTCTTAAATTTTGTTCCGAAACAAAAAACAAGATTTTTTTTTTTGTTTCTTGTTTCTATTTCAAATGTGTCTCTGGGAACAAAAAAATAGATTTGGAACAAAAACGCAAACAAATACGTTTCTATTCTTTTTTTGTTCCCTAGAACAAAAAAAACAGAAATTTTGTTTAAAAACATAAATAAAGAACATTAGCAAACATGGCCTAAATCAATTAGAGAACACACTGCAAAAAGCCTTCTCTCTCTTTTATTCTCCGTGCTGCCCGTGTATCAGAGCGGGAGCCAGAAACAATATGAAGGGCGTGAGAGACGGAAGCAGAACGAGACAAATTGGAGTGAGAGAGACGTCTGCAATAGTCTTCCTTCTCTCTCTTGTCCCTTCTCTCTCATCCTTCTCGGTTGTCATCCAACGCAATCCGATGTCACCCTCGTTGCCGGCAAAGTCGAGCTCAGCTCTCCCCGGTTCTATTCTGTTTTCCAAGCGAAGAAAGCTCGTGGTACTTGGATTTCGTTCGAGGCTTGTTCACTAGTATCAGCCGCAGATTTATTTGTTGATTTCAGGCCATCATAGCCTTCTCCGACCTATGCCGTTCACCGTTCTTGAGTCGTGCAGCTTCACCCACCCCTGATTTGCTCTGTATCCTGACCCGAGATCTCGAAGGGTTTCGTTCTAGCTCGATCAGCTTTTCATCAAGGACGATTTTCATCACTGAAGTATCTAGGAACTCTATTCTTCGATCTACTCGCCGTTTGAAGCTAAAACCCATGGTATGTTGAGTATGAGCTCAGGTTCTATCTTCAGATGCTCTTCGCGTTGGACAGTGACCGAGAATTCTAATTTATATTTGTGAAAGATTTAATTGCTATTGAAGTTCACTGGATAATCCGAACCTGTACTATTGTCTCCGTGACGGTGTGGTAGCGATTTTATGTTTTGCTGTTGCATTTGGACCCAGGGCTGAGATGCCTACCTTCTACTTGATGAAATGCTCAATTTAAATCCGAGTCACTTAGTTTGTTCTCGGGCGTGTCTTCCACTTATTGATTGCTAGATGTAGTCGAGTCATATCTGAAACTAAAAATTTGATGAAATAACTTTTCCAAAGTCGAGTACAAGACAGAGAGAGTTTTGGAGATGATGCCTTCTCTATCAATAGATGTTACATGCGAGACTGAAGGTGAAGAAGGCATACAAGAGGGTGATGTGGTCACGATTCAGGCTTGGGTTACACTCAAAAGAGATAACGGACTCGTCGGTGCCCTACCTCACACACCACGGTATCCTTTCCACAAAGAAGAAGGTTTCTGGTTTCTTCTGGCGGACCCAAGTCCAATGACGTTTGGTTTTCTCAGAAGTTTCATGGATGAAATGGCCGCTGTAAGTGCTGCCTCTAAGGCAATTGAGGAGACTATGGAGGGATTGGGAGCAAATGCAAAGGAAAAAAGTAAGGCCGTCAGAGAAGCAGTGGAGAAGGTGAGGAGTGGCTCGAGGTTGGTCATGGGCAAGTTTTTGGGCCCCGTGGAAGGGAACTACAATTTGATGTGTTACTGCTTGTGTGATTCGTGGATTGGTTGCGACAAAAAAGTGAACTTGAAGGTCAAAGTTCTCAAAAGGACTCGTGTAGGCACTAGGGGTGGCGCTACACTGGAAGAGTCCATTGTGGAGGACGGGATCGAAGAGGAAGAGGAGAGTGATGAAGAGGAGTATGATTATGAGAGCGAGTACAACGAAGATGAGGCTGATGAGCAGCACTCGAAAAAGAAAGGCAAGACTGCTAATGGCACAGTGCCTAAGAAGGGTTCGAGTTCGGAAGGCTCAGGGACAGATGAGGACTGACCACAGTAGAGACGGTGGAACATCATTGTGTACTTTGACCCCTTCTAGTTATGGCCGGAGTTCTTGATAGGTTCAGGATTTGATAGTTTCTATACCGTGGATGTTGGTTCGAGCCAAATGATGATTACAAAGAATTTTGTTATGCCTTCTTGAGGCGTCTTTCTTATTCGATAGCAGTGTTACACCAAATTTTAACTCAGTGCATTGGATATGACCGCATGGTAAACTTCAGAGGAGTGCGAGGGTGGAGATATAGTTCTCAGTATTTTTCTCTACAAATGTTAGTGACTTGTATTCCTAAAACATGGAGGAAATTACTTTTCCTGTTTTAGACTTTTCTTGTGAAGATGAGAATGTTTTACTTAAAAAGTATGACCAAATCGACATGTCAATATATATTTATTTTGGAACGATATGGAAAGTTTTAGCTTGGGAAACTTACTAAATTTCTAAAATTTAAAGCTAAAATATATCGTGACTCTAAATAAACACTTATCTCACTATATTTTGTTACTAAATATTTTTTTAAGCGTGTGAAAAAAGGGCATCATCAAAACCGATACCTTACCTGTCAACTTAGTTCCCCATAATCAAGAACAATATAATAAATTATCCTGCAATGAGCCCGACTCTCAAAGTCTACGTACGCTTAACTTTGTTTAAATATACCTTGAATTTTGATTATTTTGACTCAATAAGTTTCCTGTACTCGTCGTGGTGAAATAATTCCTGGTCGATGAACGCATGCTTGTCATGCTTGTAATGAACATTTCATTAACTAGAAACTTGAGTATGAGCATAAGGACCCCGTGAGGCCCTTATGGACCCGAACCTAATTGTCGAGGACCAAAGCTCAAACGTTAGAGACATGAGCATTGTCTTTGTGGACTTGGGGTCGGTTGTCGGAACATTGGGCAAGGGCTCCAGGGCTTTGGGCCTGGCCTCAACAAACCTAGGCATTGGCATTGGCCGCTTGGGCTTGGCTTTGATGGACTTGAGCCTGGGGGTTGGAGATGTGGTCTGGAATGTAGTGGACTCGGAAATCAGTATTGGAGTTTCCATGTCAAAGCATAGAGTTTTGGGTCCAAGAGTTAATATAAGGTCATATTACTTTTCTGAAATTATTTTCTTGAATTTAAGTATAAATTTTTCATTGACTGATTTTTCAAAGCACACCGAACGCCGAAAAATGGGGAAAATGTTTTCCACGAAGCAAATGAAATTGAAGAATTAAATTTTTTTTGAGTGTTAGATTGTGCACAGGAGTGGCAGGGAATAATGTGTTTTATTCATAGGAGAATGCCCCAAGAAAGGGCGCGAAATTTGTGCATGATGAGCACATGAGTATTGTTTCCCGGCAATCAATATCACCAAAAATGAGCCGAGAGAGATTGTCTATTCAAATTGATCAAATTCTAGGATATTTTGAAACAAAATTAAAATTCAAAAGAACTTTGAGAGACGAACCCACGAAGTTTTGGAAAATTTCCAGAATCGATTATGATCCTCAAACGAGTCCAACGTTAGTTGCTCTCTAATGGGGAATGATGTGTTAAATGTACAATTTCCCATACGGTGAACAAGTCGCCACCAATGTTGGGAATAACGGATCCCCAAAAAACGGATTCGACACTAAATCAAACCCCTAAAACAAATGCGGAAGCGAAGCCCGGGAAAATCACGTATCACCGATCGTAAAGCACACCACGGATTCGAGCGTACCTTGTTAGCCACAGATTAAACACCAATGCCGAAGATTGAGGAAGAAATTCTGATCCGATGATGTCAATTTGCCTTGAAGGGAGTAGAGCGTCGCCTTAAGCGTTTTGAGAGAAAGAGAGCGTGGGAAACGTACGTACGTTGTTCTGTCCAAGAGGTATCATCTCTCTCTCTCTCTCCTCCCTTTTATACCTTCCCCCATCCACGGGCCTTATTCCCGTGGGCCGGGCTTTCTGGGCCCAGCATGGGCGGACGGGCCTTAAGCCCATCACCAATTAAAACCATCATCTCCCACTCGCACATGGTGGTCCAAAACCAACATGGGCGGACAGGCCCTACTCAACCCCATTAGAGAAAAATCCATCATAGACTCTCATTTAACATGGTGGGCCGAACAGAATCCTCTTTTCCTCTCTTCAACATTCATACCGGTGAATAATCCGTGCGACCAGCATACTTAGAGAGCTCGTTGCCATACATCCGTTAGGAATATATAGCAGCTCATAATGGGCATCACATCCCGAGTAGATTTAGTATGCAGTACCCTAGATCGATCGATCACATTTATATCTCTCTTGATCTCTTTCAAACAATGATATATATATATATATATATATATATATTGTATTCACAATTATGATTATCACAAAGACAGTCATAATTGGTTAATCGGTGAATACAAAACTACAATGTGATTCTCCAAATTCGATCTTCCTTTTTCCTTCAAACTCTCAATTTCAGTTTAGCTTGCTTTTCTAGAAATGCCCCATTAGATCGAATCAAACTCATGACCATTGGCAACATCCTAAGATAGCAAACACTAAATAGAAATCTTGAGAATAAGTAAGAGTCATGAGGGGACTAAAAATTGAGGAATTCTTTTCCTCAAGAGTCTCACACGACATAAAAGTTGAGATCAAACTTTTGCCACTCTTATTGGTCGTCTCATGCATACGTAGTATGAAATACGTATTACGGTATTAACTCCTTTCCCATGGAGCGTATGTCTATACAATCAATACCGTACAGATGATAGTTCAGACATACCCAATGTCTAACTTGAGTTCACGTATCTACTCATTCACATAATTCATCGAACTCACATCGGCATCTTAGACAGATAAAGTAAAATATGTGGGTTATTTTACTTTCAGACATAATATTTATCATGTCCTCATCTTAACACTTAGTTAAGGCGACATATATATTTTAAGCCCGAGCTCTCGATTATCACCTAGATAATAAGCTTAAAAACCGTCTCATCTCTATTTATCACACAAGTAAATAGAGGCGATTACCCGTATGAGTGGGCTAATCTCTTATCTGTCCGACATACTTTCTCAACTCAATATAATGCACCGAGCATTAAGATGCATAAAGATCACATAAAGATTCATAGGCATTAATGATGAAAAACACAATTTCATAAATGTGAATAACTCAGGGAAATCAAAATATCCAGTACATCAGACTCTACGCAATCCTAGAGATTTCTCATGACCACAAAAAAACACATCTCTAGGTGTTCACTTTGTCATAGGATCTGCAACCATTCTATGCGTAAATATGTACTGTAAGTTCACATCCATTCGTGCAACTATATCTTTGACAAAGTTATACTTGGTATCTATATGTTTGGTCTTGCCATGATACTTTGGATCTTTGGTGTACGCTATAGCTGCTTGGCTATCACAATTAACCAATAATGGATTTGCAGCTTTCTCAATAACACCTAAATGATCCAAAAATCTCTTAAGCCAAACGCTTCTTGTACCACCGCCGATAATGCCACGAACTTAGCTTCCATCGTGGACAAGGCTATACACGTTTGTTTCTTGCCGCACCAACACATGGCGCCATTATTCAGAAACAAAAACAAAAATAGAGGTAGATTTCCTTTCATCTAAATCTCCTTCTCAACTTGTGTCTAAATAGCCTTCGAGTCGAGATCCTTTCCTTGATATCTCGGTATATAATCGCAGTTCCCTTTAGATACCTTAGTATTCTCTTAACGGCTTTCCAATGTGCTTGACCTGGATTGAATTGGTATCTTCTCACCATTCCAACTGCAAAGCATATCGGGTCTTGTACACAACATAGCGTACATCAAGCTCCCAACAGCACTAGCATAAGGAACATGCTTCATTTGTTCCTTCTCTTGTGGAGTCCTTGGACACGTCTATGGCTCAATCCTTCACCTTTTGCAATAGGAGTGTCTATGGGTTTACAATCTTGCATACGAAATCGTTCAAGAACTTTACTTATATATGTTTCTTGCGAAAGAGATAATGATCTCTTTGAACGATCTCTTGAAAAACTTAACTCCAAGTATGTATGCAGCCTCACCCATATCTTTCATCTCAAAATTGGAAGATAACCAACTTTTGATGGTATTAACTAACTCCATATTACTTCCGGCAATTAGTATATCATCTACATATAATGATATGATCACAAACGATCTTTGGATCTTTTGATATATACACAATGATCCTCATCAATCATTGTAAAATCATATGCCATCATAGCATTATGAAATCGTATATACCATTGTCTTGACGATCGCTTAAGGCCATATATCGATTTGAAAAGTCGACATACCTTTCCTTCTTGGCCTTTTGTAATGAAACCAACAGGTTGTTCCATATATATTTCCTCATCTAATTCTCCATTGAGAAAAAGCAGTCTTTACATCCATTTGATGTAATTCAAGATCCATACTAGCCACTATTGCCGAATAATGCGAATTGAGGTAAATCTCACAACGGGAAAAATGTTTCCTCATAATCAATTCCTTCCGTTGATTATACCCCTTCGCCACAAGGCGAGCTTTATATCTTTCTATTGAGCCATCAGCTTTACGCTTTATCTTGAGAACCCACTTGTTCCCAATAGCTTTGCGTCCTTTTGGAAGATCAACCAGTTCCCAAACATGGTTTGACTTCATTGACTCAATCTCCTCTTTCATTGCATGAATCCATTTTTCCTTACTAGGGCAATTTAGAGCCTTATTAATATTTCTTGACTCATCCTTATCTAGCGGAGTAGTCATAAAAGTTTCCCCTTCAATGTTAAAACGTCGACGGGCAATACTTTGGCGACTTGTTCACCGTATGGGAAATTGTACATTTAACACATCATTCCCCATTATGCTCTCACTAGGATTAGATAATGATAACGACATCTCATCATATGGTTGCAATTGAGAATGAGTTGAAATTAATTCATCACTTCTCATATTACTCCCACTTGGACGAATTCCACTAATATCATTATCTTAATCCAAGATTTCAAAATAGGGAATAATCTTCACCTATTTCGCCCTTCTTAGGAAATTTATCCACTAAGAATGTAACATCCCGTGATTCAAATTCAGTTATACTCCCACTTTCCTGCTCACCTTTGAACACATACCATTTCGAGTGTTCGGAGTATCTCATGAAAATACTCTTATTTCCTTTGGGACCCAATTTCCCAAACTTGTGAGAGGACTCATGTGTATAGGTAGCATAACCCCATGCCTTAAGAAAACTTAAGTCCGGTCTTCTACCTTTCCAATAACTCATATGGAGTGGAAGCAACTGATTTGGAAGGCATCTGGTTAAGTATATAGGCAGCAATTAACAACACATCACTCCAAAAAGTGATAAGTAAGTTAGCATGTGCCATCATGGACCTAACCATTCCAGTAGGGTTCTGTTTCTTCTTTCCACAACACCATTTTGTTGAGGAGTATATGGAACAGACAACTATCTTTCTATTCCTTTTTCATCACATAATTTTCTGAACTCATCAGATAAATATTCTCGACCTCGATCGGATTTAAATACTTTATTTTTCTTGTCTAATTTATTTTCTATTAGGTTCATAAACCTTTTGAAACAACTTATTGCTTCAGATTCATGAGAAATCAAATAGACATATTCGAATCGAGTATAATCATATATAAAAGTGATGAATTAAACAGCCCCATGCCTTCCTCTCACATCCATTGAACCACAGACATCATAATGGATTAAATGCAGAGGAAATTCAGCTCTTTTATCTTTTTCTAAATCGTTTCATTGTTATTTTCCCTACTAGGCAATGCTGACATATGGGCAAATCGACTTTTTCAATGTCACCCAACAAGCCTTCTTTGGCTAGTCAATTCATACGTTGTTGGCCCATGTGACCAAGTCTAGCATGCCACATAATCACATCATTGTCATATAAAGAAGAAGACGTGAAACAAGGGAATAACAAATATTGACATCACATTAGTCAACATCTAGTACAATAAAACCATTCAGAAAATAATCACAACCATGGTAGTTTGTATCCAAATACAAATCTATACTTATATTATGGAAGTTTACACTAAAACCAAGCTTAACCAACATCAAAACAGATATAAAATTTCGACGAATCTCCGGAGCATATAAAACATCAAGATGCGTCCACCATGTATGTTCAATTGGCATGTGCCAATTCCTTTACTTCAGCTCTGGAGTTGTTTCCCATATGGATCCACTTAGTTCCGGTTGGGACTCGTCGAAATTCCACAAAGGATCCTCTATCCTTTGCTACATGGCCTGTTGCTCCCGAATCTGATTCACAAAGGATTGGATTCAGCCAACAATACAGAATTTGACACATAAGCAAAGTTCTCAAATGTACAAGAGGTGTTTACCTTTTGCAACTCACAACAGTTGCGAGCATAGTGACCTCTCTTGTCACAATTGTAACATCTCACCCTTGACATTTTCTTCACTTGAGGACGTTTTCCTCTCTTGTGTTGGTTAACTCTTGATTTCTTGCAATAAGGACTTGATCCTTTGCATTCCCACATATTGAACGAATCAATACGCTTGCGCTTAGAGCTCAAAGCCCTTTCTGAGCTAGAACCAGCTTTGCAAATGTCCGTTCTCGGCTCAAATGCCGTTAGGTGGTCCTCTACTAGCTCAAGGTGGCGCATGGCATCCTTAAGATCTTTCATAACATGGTCAAAAGCTTCTAGTGCTTCTTGCTTTTCCAGCACATATTGAATCTTCATATTCAATATTTCACAATTGTGGTTGTTCATATAAGCAATTACGTTCTTAGTTGCTGAAATCATCGATGAACACATCGGATATACATGCACGAATAATTAATGCCTTTCATTTATACATCCACTTTTACATAGACCCATCATATTAATGAATAATTTCAAGTAAGGCTTCAGAATCAAAAGGTCACTATGTTTCCAATCATCCTCCAAAAATCCTAACTTAAAGCTATCATTAATATGATTGTCATATGCAAAATCAATTCTATGAAGCTACAAAAACTTCTAAAAAAAAACTACCCACAGCTAATTACCCAAAGCAACCAGCAATAACAGAAAGCAATAGATGAATAACATCCAATAAAACAATAATGCTTTCACATAATACAACTATACATTACACTAAGCAATATATACAGAGAAATATCAACATGAAAAGAGATATTTACACCCATAAAACATCTCAAACTAATCTAAGAAATAATTAGGGAATGTCCTTTCTAATCTATCAGTCAAAAAATTTGAGAATTTTGAAGGCACATTTGCCAACCATGGAAAAAACTTTTGGAGAGTTTTCATGTCGCCTCCAAGGCGCATTTACTCGGCGCCATTTAGCGCTCAATGTAAGGGTTGAGGTTTTGGTTAACTCAATCCTATAGTACTCTCTAACAAAAGCTTCCACTAGCCTCTTATAACCCGGGACCACGTTGACCTCCCATAGCCGATCTAACACGCTTGCCATTCGGGTGGAAGAGTGTTTTTGAAGGTCGACACCTTCTCAAGATCCGGCATAAGATAACCATTCCAGATGATTTCTGTATCATCGATTGACCTTGACCACATGTGATACTAAATCACCATCATGCCACCGATAATTAGCTAACTCTTTCATCAGCCTTTTAAGTCTTGCACGTCCTTCGTCCGTTCTCGGAAATGCAGGTATCCGTGCATTGCGCATCATAGTTCCTGCAACAAATGCAGAACTAAAAATGGATTACTCATAATCCATAATTTACATAAGGGAAAATACATAATTTTCCTAAATTCATGCAACTAATGCAAAAATAAAAAAAAAAATGGATTACTTATAACCCACATAGGCATGATTGAAAAAAATTCTTTTTTTTTTTTTTTTTTTTTTTTTTCGGGTCCACGGTCAACGGTCAACGGTCGTCAACGGTCAACGGTCAACGGTCGCGCGGGACGGCGGGTCGGCGGACCGGTCGGATCGGTCGGGCCGGTTGGGCCGGGTCGGACAAACCGGCCGGCACGTACCGCGCGCGTGCGCGGGAGGACGTCACGCGAGCGTCATCCGGCACGTGCCGCCGCGCGTGCGGCCCAGGCGACGTGGACGCGAGCGTCGGCCCGGCACGTGCCGCGCACATGCCAGGCTCCCCGCTGGTCGGGTCGCCGTCGGGTCGGGTCGCCGGCCGGTGACCGGCCGGCCAACGGTCGACGTAGATGACGTCACCGATGACGTCATCCCCGATGGTTACCGACCGTTGGGTGACGCCACGATGACGCATCAAGTGACGCGCGCACGCGTCGATTCGCCCGACCGGCGCGTGCCGTTCGCCGGTCGCCGGCGCGCACGTGCCGGTTCGCTGACCGGCGCGTGTAGCGCACACGCTGGCCATTGCCGGCGCGCGGGCGCTGTCGCGCCCACGCGCAGCGGCTTTCGTCCGCGCGTGTGGGCGCGTGCGGCGTCTTCCGGCGGCGCACGACATGTCGCCGGACTCGTCTCGACGACCTCTTTCACCCAGTGTATTCAGAATTCGATTTCGACTTACGAAAACTCGAAAAAATGGTCGAATAGCGCTCGGGTGTCGGGATTTCTGCCCCAATCCGTACGGCCGAATTTCTTTCGCCAAAAATCAATCAAAAAACATCAAACAAGTCGGGAAAAACGTGAACTAGGGCTCGATACCAATGTTGGGAATAACGGATCCCCAAAAACGGATTCGACACTAAATCAAACCCCTAAAACAAATGCGGAAGCGAAGCCCGGGAAAATCACGTATCACCGATCGTAAAGCACACCACGGATTCGAGCGTACCTTGTTAGCCACAGATTAAACACCAATGCCGAAGATTGAGGAAGAAATTCTGATCCGATGATGTCAATTTGCCTTGAAGGGAGTAGAGCGTCGCCTTAAGCGTTTTGAGAGAAAGAGAGCGCGGGAAACGTACGTACGTTGTTCTGTCCAAGAGGTATCATCTCTCTCTCTCTCCTCCCTTTTATACCTTCCCCCATCCACGGGCCTTATTCCCGTGGGCCGGGCTTTCTGGGCCCAGCATGGGCGGACGGGCCTTAAGCCTATCACCAATTAAAACCATCACTCTCCACAAATTAGCCAACGTCGGACCCTCTGTGACAATGTAGGAAGTTCTATCTCTCTAAATATTTAATTATTAAAGTATTTTCAGGGAAAGAGGACAATGCTAGCAATGAGAGATCCCAACTATGAATCTGCTCAATTCTTCAAAGTAGTCACTTATCACCACCGAAAGAGGAGAATTTCAATTTGGGAATTTTCTTTTTGCGTGAGGATAAAATGCTCTCTTTTCTTTTTAATTCTTTGATTCCATACTTGAAAGAGGAGATGCGATTGTACCTTTCATTTCTCCCACCTCCTTTGCTCTGTTGCTGTTCGGGGCTTCGAGCCGTCGGGAGGTCTTTATCCATTCATTCTATGTAACCATCTCCTCCTCTTCCCCCGAATCATGTACATGTACTATGATATAGCTTGTTAGATATATCCAATTCATTAATAATTTCAAGTGCCTTGTTAGATGTGATATGACCAAACATCTCAATAAAATAATCATTGATGAAGTACTTTTCTTCTATCATTTAATACATGCGATCCCTTATTTATATTTATTTACGGAATGAATGGTTATTCTTGGAATTTTGAATATATTCTTTCTTCTAACAAATCAGCAAGGAACAATCTTAATATGTGTATATATAATCCCCACCGTTCCTACTATTCAAGGCGAAACTTTATAGAGAGGAGTAAAGAAACAATTCACACTAAGCAAAAGCATGACATTTAGCTCAATTTCCGAACCGTGGAACAAATGGAATATTTGAGGCATCATTATATTGAGCCTTTTGCTTGAGGTCTTTCTCATTCTATGTGCACCTCTTAGAAAGAAAATAGTGAGCCCCCCATCGTTTTCCTCTTGTGGTTGGCCTATTTGCTAGCTGATTGGGTAGCTGCATTTGTGATCGGGCTTATTTCTCACAACCAAGGCAATTTGTTCGCTCATGCAATTGAAATAGACAGAGCGCTTCAAGCATTTTGGGCCTCATTTCTATTGTTTTATCTTGATGGGCCGGACACCATTACTGCATTCTCTTTAGAGGATAGGTCGCTTTAGCGACGGCACCTACTCATTCTCATCTTCCAAGTTGATATTGCCATCTATGTTTTTGTGCAGATATTTCCTAGTGACAAGTCACTAGTGATCCAAACGATGCTAGTGCTTCTTGCCAGGGTCATAAAAAATGCAGAGAGGACACTTGCACTTTATCTCTTGAGCCTCCGAAGGCTCAAGGAATCGATGCTCATACAGAAAAATCTAAGTAAGCATGAATTGGTGTGCCTGGTTGAAGAACTCGAAGATCCAGGTTGTAAATATTCTAATGAAGAAGAAATAAAGCTGACTGAGAGCACGGTGGTGAAGCATGCTTACTTTTTCCTTCATATGTTTAAGGTCTTCCTCTCAAATCTCTTCTACTCAAATGTAGAACGCGGCATAAGCCATGAATACTTTTGCAAAGTTTCTATGGTAGATGCATTAAGGGTGATATCAGTAGAATTCCATTACATGTACGGGGTGCTCCACACAAAAGTGTTGGTAATGCGTTCCAAATGAAGCTACATTTTCCACTTCATAGCCTTCATTGAGGTTGCGATTGCTTTCGCCTTGTTCAGTCGCTTCAAGAAGCATCAGCTCCTCGAACTTAATGTGGCAATTACCTATATCCTTCTTTTCGGAGGGGTTGCTCTTGATGTGATAACTATATTTATACTCATTTTCTTAGATTGGACTGATGCTAAAATTATGCACTAAAAAACTAGGACATCTAAACCATATTCATTTCTCTTTCAACAAAAAATTAAACAACATTCATTTCTCCACAAGTTAATATCCACCACGGATGACTTGAGGAAGCCTCGATTCGCCACATGTAGAGTAGAGCCGAATGCCAATGCTACGTATGGGGTCTTAGATACACCATTCATACTTCAAAGGTGGTCAAAATCCATCTCTGCTTGCAACTTTTTTCTGAATTCTGGAAAGAGAGTCCAAGAAAGATGTACACGTGCGATTAATGCTGGGGCATTGTCGCTTTTTTCTGATATCTACAGTCTTAAATTCCATATGGCTAAGAAGATAATCTCTCGTTTCCATCAAACTCCCGAGAAATTCATCGGAAGGGAATTATCAACCCTTGCAATGATTCCGAGGTACGTGTCCAAGAAATTTATGATCTATGCATTTTTATCTTCGAGGAGGTGAGATGTAAATCCATAAATGCTTGTAATCCGATAGAGGTCAGGAAGATATTTGAGGCCAGAGGTGATATGTTTCTCCAAGGTAAATTGGGGGAGGTCAATCTTTTAGAGTATGTCACCAACCCTACTCACGACGTTAGTGTTATAATGTGGCATAGTGCTATCGAAATCTGCCACAACAAAGAGAAACCCACAGAAGAAATTGATGAGAAGGAATTCGGCAAGATCCTTTCAAACTACATGTTGTATCTTTTACTTAACCAACCCCATGTGGTGTCTGCTGTGGCGGGCTTTGCCCGAGTCTCAATGGTGGCCATAATGCTCAATTATGATTATATCAGTAGAGATGTCAAGGATGTGGAGGGGCTATGCAAGGCATGTTCTCTTTTATCTTCATTGTTGCAGATCTCTACATTTTCAACATGCAGCAACCTGACATTAGTACTGCTCTGTATCGTCATGATATTTCTAGTCTACTACATAAAAAAAATGGGCGGGGAGGTAAAATCTAGGTTGGGAACTTTTCTATTAACCTATCTATTATGCTGTTGTTGGTACCCATGCCAGTTACTTATGAGCTTTTTTTTTTTCTCCCCCCTTGGCATATGTATATGTCATCTCTTATTGCCATCATTGCCTATGAAAGTAAGTTTCCTGAATTTTGCTTTTCACTGAGTTGTCTTTTTCCTGGCACACATAGATTCAAGTTTTTGAGCCATTCAGCATTCTTGGCTTAGAACCTGGAGCTTCCTATTCAGAAATAAAGAAGGCGTATGGGAGACTTTCAATTTGATACCATCCCGATAAGAATCCTGACCCAGGATGATGGTTTTACAAGTATCTTCAAGGATGATTTAGTTAATTAATTCATGTATCCTAAGAGTTGACTTTGCATATATTTGTTATCAGAGGTGTCGCGACCCCTTTTTTTTGGGGGCGCCCGGCCGGATCGGGTACGAGCGCCTAAGGAGGCTAATGGCTTGGCTGGATTTAATTAAAGCCTGGACTCTCCCAAGTCTGCCAATTCACGACTTTAAAATATTTGGTTTGTAAATTGATTTTTAAAATGGAGTCGCCACTAATCAATTTGGGGTAGGTTGATTAGAAACCCAAGCAAAGTATCGGGAGAAATACTTGCTCCTGCACAACTAGAGAAATTAATTAAAGCCCGGACCCCTTTTTTTTTTTGGGGGCGCCCGGCCGGATCGGGTACGAGCGCCTAAGGAGGCTAATGGCTTGGCTGGATTTAATTAAAGCCTGGACTCTCCCAAGTCTGCCAATTCACGACTTTAAAATATTTGGTTTGTAAATTGATTTTTAAAATGGAGTCGCCACTAATCAATTTGGGGTAGGTTGATTAGAAACCCAAGCAAAGTATCGGGAGAAATACTTGCTCCTGCACAACTAGAGAAATTAGGATTGGGGACTTGATTACACTAGTTAATCACTAATGCCCTTTCGGTATCTAATCTTGTTTAAACTCTAAGGTTTTTTGGATGTTTGGGGGTTTTTCCATGCATTTTAGGAAAAATCACATTTTTTGGGTATTTTTCTCATTTTTTGGACATAAAAGGGATTTTTGGATTTTTGGGGTATTTTTGGGGAAATACAAGTCTTTTTGGTATTTTATGAAAATTTTGGGCTTTTTATGAATTTTGGCACTTTTTGGGATTTTTTGATATTTTTTTTTTTTTTTTGGAAAATATAAAATATTTTTTTATTTTTCTTGATTTTTGGAAAATAAAATATTTTTGTATTTTAAGTATTTTTGAAAATAATACTATTTTTATTTTGATTTTTAATCTTTTTTTTTTGAAAGATAAAACATCTTTTTTAAACAT
Source organism: Eucalyptus erythrocorys (assembly GCA_014182555.1). NCBI lineage: Eukaryota > Viridiplantae > Streptophyta > Magnoliopsida > Myrtales > Myrtaceae > Eucalyptus > Eucalyptus erythrocorys. The sequence goes on along the minus strand of CM024597.1, from coordinate 2,147,532 downwards.
TTTTCTGATTTTTTTAAATTTAAAATGATTTTTAAAATTATTTTGGAAATAAAATATTATTTTTTGATTTTTTTGAAATAAAAATATTTAAAAAAAAAAAAAAAAAAAAAACGACTCGGGTCGGATCCATGGGTCGGATCCGCCCGGGCCGACCGAAACGCGGCCAAGACCGCATTTTGGGGCAGGGTACCAAACGGCGTCGTGGTCGGGTTTGGATGCCCGACCCGGCCCAACGACCCGCTTTGTCGACCCGGCTCTTGCTTTACACGAAACGACGGCGTTTCTGCTCCCTCGTGAAACGGCATTGTGGTTGTTCGAACTGGAGACCCGGGTCTTGGGGCGAAACATTACCCGGATCCGGCCCGGCTCTCGACCCGGCTTCCCGTGGAGTGTGAAACGACGTCGTGGCGGCATATGAAACGGTGCCATTTTGCTTCTTGTGAAACGGCACCGTGGAGGGGTTGGGTCGTGCGCAACCCGCGGGTCACGTCCGACCCGCTCCATGACCCGGTTCGCGTGTTGGCAAAACGGCGCCATTTCCTTGGCGGCTTTACTCGGATCCGATCCGACCCGACATCCCATCCGTGCGACCTGGCGACCTGGACTGAAGATGGCACCGTTTTTACGGGAGTCCGACCCGGATCCGATCCACTCACGACCCGACTTCAAGCCTTTCCCCTAAACGATGCTGTGGCGGCTCGACCCGCTCCGTGAACTGACGACCCGGCTCCCGACCCGACCTCCAATCCTCTTTTACTCGTGGAACCCTACCCGGTTCCTGATCCGAGTCCGACCCGGCGACCCGGGATCGTGACCCGGAGAACCAGGAACCCCAGGGTTCCAAATTGGGGGAAAATGGAGGCCACGGCGACGGCGAGGATGATGGCGACGGCGGCGGTGGGGAGGAGATGATAGCAAGGGCAGCTGTGGCGATGATTACCTACGGCGGCGAGGTGTGGGCGGCGACGGCAGGGTTTTGGCCTTCCTCTCTCTCTCTCTCTCTCTCTCTCTCTCTCTCTCTCTCTCTCTCTGTTCCGCGGCCGACCTTAGATTTGTGCCGCTTGTCCTCAGCCCCCCTATCTGAAGTCTCTCAATTGGGGGGATTCGAGGATCTGCGACCCAAGATCCTTGCCGTTGCCCTTTGTGTTGAAATCGAAGGGGGAGGGGGCCTATTTATAGGCTGCGGGAGGCCGGCCGACGAGGGCTCGACCGGGGGGGACCGCCGCGGCTCCAGTTGGCCGGACCGGCGTCCCATCCGACGCGTCCCGTCGGCCGGCCACCCCCTGCTCCCCCACGTGCTCCATGCAGCTCGCGCTGCTCCCTCGGCCTGCATCGCGCCTCGGGCGCATGCATCGTACGCAAATCCGGGCGAGGACGATGAAGCTGCGGGTCGGGTGAGGAGAAACGGGTCAGGCGCGGGGGGGTCCGAGGAAGCCCAAGGGACGCGGCCTGCTTTTGTCTATTTTTTTTCTGTTTCTCCTGGTTTTTTTGTTTTTCCTTTTTTAGTTTTTTTGGTTTTTTGGTTTTTTCTTGTTTTTTAGGGTTTTTATGTGGCATCCTAAATTTTCGACAATCCTTGAAGATGCGATGATTGTGACCAATCCAATAAAGTATTGTGGGCTTTTAGTCATTGGACTATTGAGCTACAATTGAATTATTTTGGTTGACATGGTAGCCATAGTATATGACTAAGCTGGTATTTATAGTTGAACGTATATAGGTGTATATATATATAAGCTATGGTTAAGGATTAAACTTTGGGGGATTAAGGCATGATGGACTTGGGCTTAATGTGGGCTTAAGAGGAGGAATTTGGGCCGGCCAAGCAAAGCAAGCCCACGAAGCAAGCAAGCCACGCACGCAAGGGAGAGGAGGAGCTCGCCTAGGTGGCGTCCATGCTGTCCACCAGCCTTGCCATGTGTCGCCGTGCATGGAAGGTAATGATTGAGCTCAATTAATGTTAAGTGGAGGTATAAAAAGGGAATGGCCAGTTAATTGAAGCCCTTTCCGTCGACTTAAGAGAGAGAGAGATAAGAAGAAAATGAAGAAGAAGGAGAAGGGAGAGAAAGGGTGTTGTCTGAGAGCTAGCTAAGGAAATTTGCTGCCGTTTCTTTACCATTTCTGCTTGATCTTAAGGCAAGAATGATCTCTCATCTACCTATGCATGTTGTGGTGTTGTGTGATGGTTAGAATTGTGAATTGGATGGCTGGATTGTGGAGTTTTTGAGGAGAACGTGAGGTAGGAGCAATCGGGTTTGAGAAGAGGTTGTTTGCGCTAGTAGCTTGCATGCGTCTGTAGGTGCTCTTAGGGTTAGAATCTGACTTTGATGTCTTCATGGAGGTTGTAGAACATGTCTTGAGCTATAACATAGTTGAATTTGAAGTGATTTGAGTGAGATTAGAGGGGTGAAACCGAATTTCTTTGGAACCGGGTGTCTATCGGAGTTGCTTGCTGCCCTTTGATGCTTGTTGTCTACTGAACGTGTCTTTTTGTTTGGAATTCTTGTCCGACTTCTTCTTGTGAAATTTAGAACATCTTAATGAATAACATACTGAAAATTGAGCTGATTTCATTCGGTGTAGCCTAGTGAATTTTATGTTTTCTTACGGACTTGGACTCTGGATTGTCTTGGTGGAGGGTCAGTAGATTATATGGCATATAAAGTGATTTTTTCTTGAAGATCTTACTTCAACCCCTAAAGGAAAATTGTAGGAAACATTCTCAACTATAACATATCCAAAAATTAGGGAAAAAGAAGGAGGTTAAGTTGCTCAATTGAGGAGATTTTGATGATAGTGGAGTCTGTACGGTTCGGGAACTAAATCAGAAGCTTGTGATTTTTGTATAAAATTATGTGGGATGAATTTGATGATTTTACCTTCATGAGAAATGTTCTTTAGACTCTTGGCTATGACATACTGAGATTTGGTAATTTTTGAATGAGATTTGGTATTTTAAATTAATGAAATTCATGAGCGGTACAAACTGGGAAGTCCTAAACTCTAATCTGTTTTGGCTGAGCATATATCTTCTTGTGTGAGCATTGTTTGAGCATAGTCTCTTAATGAAAATGGTACTTCTATGTCTTAATGCCAATGTGGTGAAGATTCATCATTTTTAAAAGCCAATTGAATAGTACATTTTGATCTTTTCTGCGACTGTGCAAACTGTTTTGTTTTGGAATGTGTTGAGTGGACATGGCTGAATAATATCTCTATGTACAATGACATCCAGAACATGCTTTCCTCATGAAACATGAGTCATATTGCCTTGACTATCCTGTGTACGTGTTTCATAATTTTTGAAAAGGCATTTGATGTTCAATTGAGATGATTCCTGAAACTTGTGCATGCTGAATTGTTGGGAACTAATTGAATGGAGCATGCTAGGTGAATTTCATGCCATATAAGTGGAGACATGCGATATTGCTTGCTGTTATGTATGTTGAGCATCATGTAACATGTCATGAATCATGCATATGAAAGAGGTTATCGGTTGGTGTGTGCCGATGATGCTCCGGAAGTGTCGGGATTGCCCGGCCAGGGAGTGAAAATGCCGGATGCCCAGTAGCCCTGTGAGCGTAGATCTGGATGGCCTCGGAGTTGAGATGCCCGGAGCGTAGGGGATGCCGGAAGCACGGATGGTGTGTGCCGTGGATGCCTCGTGACGCTAGATGAGGTGCGAGATGCCCGGCTAGGGAGTGTAAATGCCGGAAGCACGGATGGTGTGTGCCGTGAATTCCTCATGATGCCAGGTTTGGGTGTGAGATGCCCGGAATGTGGGGTGGCCGGAAGCCGGGTGGTGTGTACCGGGATTTGCATTAAACATTGCAAGAATTTGATATGTATACATGAGCATTTCTAATAGGTGAAAGGTGCACATGATGATGATGAGTTATGAATGCATGAATCAAGCTGATTATGCAAAATGTGCACATGATGAGAAATATTGGCATTAGCATTTGCTGATTTGGGTGATGTACATATATGCATGAGAAATGCTGATTTGTGGAGAGTACATGTGATGAGGCATGAATGCATGAGTAATGCTTGACTTGTAAGCACCTATGCTTGGTGGATGCATGACTTGGGAATAATGTGAAAGCATGAGTGGCTGAATTTCTTACTTGTGATGATCATATAATATTCTAATGTTGTTTATTTGCTGTCATGTGATGTTATGATATGCTTGGTTGTATTGTATGGGTAGACATAGAGATTGTATCTTTGCTGAGTGGTTGTACTCACCCCTTTTAGGGACTAACATTTCAGCCTAGATATGTTGCTGCCTCCTGTTGCTCCTGGCTCATTCTACGGTATACCCTCCGACGTGGAGGTGAGAGTGCTGCATTTTGATAGCCCTACAGTCCATGGGCTGGTCTACTTCAGGGTGAGCGTGCTGGTAAAGTTCGATGTGGGCCTGGAGAACGGCCCGGTGTACCAAGAGTTCGTCTTCGTTTTCACCTGCCGAGATGGAGTCATGCTGGGTATGATGCCGCCGCCGTCGCCCCCTAGAGCACCTGGTCGGAGGTAGACCGTGAGCTAGAGCTGGAGGAGGATGGAGGGATTTTGGCATGACCGGATCTTGAGGGATGGTTAGAGTTTGTGTAGGGTTCCTTTGATGAAGGGTAGAAATTTTGAGGTTTTCTTTTGATGTAGTCTTTTGATGTATATTCTACCCCGAAAAGAATAGGAAACAAACATCCTTTGACTATATGAATAAGAGAACTGGTTTTCATTATCCTATATCGTTTAGTTGTGTGCATTGGCCCTTATTGTTTGGGAGAGTCGTGATTCCGCTTTCGCCATTTAATTGCGCTGGGACCATTCATTTGTTACCAAAAAAAAAAAAAAAAAAAAGAGCCTAAGAATTTGTAGCTCTCAAAGGATAGGCAAGTATGACCGTAATAGCCTCAAGGGGTTTTGGGGTGTTACATTTTATCAACATAAAACGAAATAAAATAAAACCTAAAGAAAAATAGTAATAATGATAAAAATTAACTAAAAACCCAAAATTAAAAATTAAAAATTAGGCGTCAACAGCTGTCCCTCTTTGAAGGTGAGCTCGCAGAGGTTGCATTCAAAGACAAACTGATGCCTAATTTTTACCTAGCGTAGGCAGCAGATTATATCTTATTTAGGACATATTACCCTATGGAAAAAGAGAAATATAACATTTCATATACTAAGGCAGATAAGAAGATACATGGAGTTACTTACCGGGAATGAGTGAGATAGGGTGTGAATCTCGGGTTTTGGTAAGTATCAAGGCGCCATCTTACCTGGTGATGTGAGGAGGCTACTTTTCCAGGACTCGAATCATTCTTCGGTTGCCTGTCAAAACAATAGATAATTTGTCTAGGATCCGAACCTTTCTTCAGTCGCCTTGACGGGGCATTACTTCTCCAGGACCCGAACCATTCTTCGGTCGCCTGTTGGAGCAATCAGAGGGGTGTCTCGAACCCGAACCACTCTTCGGTCGCCTTGATGGGGAATTACTTCTCCAGGACCCTTTGGTCGCCTGTTGGAGCAATCAGAGGGGTGTCTCGGACCCGAACCATTCTTCGGTCGCCTTGATGGGAGATGCGCCGACCTTTCTCAGGGCATCTCATTTGGGGGTGTCTGATTTGTATCAAGAACACTAGTTGGTACCTGACCTTTCTCAAGAGATGCGCCGACCTTTCTCATGGCATCTGTTTTTTGGGGGGTGTTTGACTTCTGTCAAGGACACCAGTTGAAACCCGACCTTTCTCGGGGGATGCACCGGCCTTTCTCAGGGCATCTGCTCTGGGGGTGTTTGACCTCTGTCAGGGACACTAGTTGAAACCCGACCATTCTCGGGGGATGCGCCGACCTTTCTTAGGGCATCTGCTCTGGGGGGTGTTTGACTTCTGTCAGGGACACTAGTTGAAACCCAACCTTTCTCGGGGGATGCGCCGACCTTTCTCAGGGCATCTGCTTTGGGGGGTGTTTGACTTCTGTCAGGGACACCAGCTGGAACCCGACCTTTCTCGAGGGATGCGCCGACCTTTCTCAGGGCATCTTCTGGGGGTATCTGGACATTCACAGACGCATTAAAGAGTACATGGATATTGACAAGTACTAACCTGACGGATTTTTGGGACTTGGCAGGCGTCATAAGCATTGAAATGGTACTCGGATGATCACAAGTACGAGTTTTTAGGGATACTCGAACGTTCACAAGTATCGAAGGGATTTTTGATAATTGAAAATATGGGGAGCATACCTTAGGTATTTGTGAAGATCTCTTGCTTTCTGGAAATAAGGAATATCGAGGACGTACCTGAGATATTCGTGAGGGTCTCTCATCTTCTGGTAATTGGGAATACCGAGGGCGCACTTGTGATATTCGCGGAAGTTTCTTACCTCTTGGGGATTGGGAGTATTGAGGAAATACCTCGCATATCCGTGAAGGTCTCTCACCTCCTGGTAATGGGAATATTGAGGACGTACCTTGGATATTCATGAAGGTATCTCACCTCTTGATAACTGGAAATACCAAGGACACGCCTCGTGCACTCATGAAGGTCTCTCACCTCCTGGTAATAGGAATGTTGAGGACGTATCTTGGACATTCATGAAGGTCTCTCACCTCCTGGTAATTGGAAATACCGAGGACATGCCTCGTGTATTTATGAATGTCTCTCACCTCCTGGTAATGGGAATGTCGAGGACGTAGCTTGGACATTCATGAAGGTCTCTCACCTCCTGGTAATTGGAAAAACTGAGGACATGCCTCGTCTATTTATGAAGGTCTCTCACCTCCTGGTAATGGGAATGTCGAGGACGTACCTTGGACATTCATGAAGGTCTCTCACCTCCTGGTAATTTGGGAATACCGAGGGCATGCCTCGTGCACTCGTGAAGGCCTCCCGCCCTTTGGACGTTGGGAATACCGGGGACGTACCTCGGCTATTTGTGAAGGCCTCCCGCCTTCTGGAATTTGGGGAACATTGAGGACGTACCTCGGGCTTTTGTGAAGGCCGCCCGCCTTCTAGGTTGTGGGGGACATCGAGGACGTACTTGAGATGTTCATGAAGGCCTCCCGCCTTTTGGATGTCAGGAACATCGAAGACGTACCTGAGATATTCATGAAGGCCTCCTGCCTCCTGGAAATTGGGAACATCGAGGACGTACCTGAGATGTTCCTAAAGGCCTCCTGTGTGGCATCCCAAAATTTTGACAACCCTTGAAGATGCGATGACTGTGGCCGATCAATGGAAGTGTTGTGAGATTTTAGTCATTGGACTATTGAGCTAAAATTGAATTATTTTGATTGACATGGTAGCCATATTATATGGCTAGGTTAGTAATTTTAATTGGATTTGTATAAGCTAGGATGAATAGTTTTATCTTGGAATTAAGGTTTAATGACTTGAGCCAAGTGAAGTGGGCTCAAGAGAAATGGACTTGGGCCGAATATGGGCCCAAGAGGAGGAGGAAATGAGCTGGCCAAGCAAAGCCCAAGAAGGACTCTCGGCCGAGGCTTCCCACACAAGCCAAGGGAAAATCCAAGCTGTCCAAGGAGTTGCCATGTGTCAAGCTGCATGCCAACTAATCATTGAAGCCAAATGATGATTAATTGAGGTATAAAAGGGGAAGCCACTGGTTTGTGAGGCTCTTTCGTCGACTTGAGAGAGAGAGAGAGAGAGAGAGAGAGAAACCGAGGAAGAAGAGAAGAAGAAGGAGAAAGGAGGAGAACCGAGAGAGTGCCGTGTCCTTCTTGCTGCCGTTTCTTCACCAATTTAGCTCAAATCAAAGGCAAGAATGATCTCTCATCTACCTATGCATGTTGTGGTGTTGTGTGATGGTCGAAATTGTGAATTTGATGGCTGGAATTTGGAGTTTTTGAGGAGGATTTGAGATAGGTGCAATCGGGTTTGGGAAGAGCTAGGTTGCGCCAATAGTTTGCATGAGATTGTAGGTGCTCCTAGGGTTAGAATTTGACTTTGATTCCTTCATGGAAGTTGTAGAGCACGTCTTGAATTATAACATAAACGAATTTGAAGTGATTTGAGTGAGATTTGAAGGGTGAAACCGAATTTCTTTGGAACCAGGTGTATATCGGAGTTGCTTGCTGACCTTTGATGCTTGTTGGCTGCTGAACATGTCTTTTCGTTTGGAATTCTTGTTCGACTTCTTCTTATGAAAGGTAGAGAACATCTTGATGAACGACATACTGAAAATTGAGCTGATTCCATTGGTGTAGCCTAGTGAATTGTATGTTTCCTTACGGACTTGAATTCTGGACCGTCTTGGTGGAACGTCAGTAGGTTGTATGGCATATAAAGTGACTTTTCTTGAAATTCTTGCTTTGACTTATAAATGAAAGTTGGAGAGTACATGTTAAACTAGAACATATCCAAAATTTAGATCAAATGAAGGAGGATAAGTAGCTCAATTGAAGAACGTGTGCGGATGATTGATTTTGGACAGTTGCGATTTGTAAACAGGGAAATTCTGATTTTTATAACCAATGATGTAGAACGAATTTGATGATTATGTCTGCTTGAGAAACGTACTTTATACTCTTGGCTATCACATAGTGAAAGTTCATAATTTTTAGAAGCCGATTGGATGGTCAATTTTGATATTTCCTACGACTGTGCAAGCTGTAATGTTTGGAAATCTCTGTGTTACAATGGCTGAATGATATCTTTTCATGTGTTGACAATTAGGAGATGCATCCTTCCTGAAAAATGTTCCATATTGTCTTGACTATCACGTGTGTGTGTTTCACAATTTTTGAAAAGGCATTTGATATTCAATTGAGATGATTTCAGAGACCTGTGTATGCTGAATTGTTGGGAATCAATTGAATGGAGCATGTTATGTGAATTTCATGCCATATGAGTGGAGACATGTGACATTGCATGCTGTTATGTATGCTGAGCATTATGTGATATGCTATAAATCATGCATATGAAAGAGGCCATCGGATGGTGTGTGCCGATGATACCCCGGGAGTGTCGGGATGCCCGGCCAGGGAGTGAAAATGCCGGATGCCCAGTAGCCCTGTGAGCGTAAATCTGGATGGCCTCGGAGTTGAGATGCCCGGAGCGTAGGGGATGCCGGAAGCACGGATGGTGTGTGTCGTGGGTTCCTCGTGATGCCAATTGGGGTGCGAGATGCCCGGCCAGGGAGTGTAAATGCCGGAAGCACGGATGGTGTGTGCCGTGAATTCCTCATGATGCCAAGTTTGGGTGTGAGATGCCCGGAATGTGGGGGGGCCGGAAGCCCGGGTGGTCTGTACCGGGATTTGCATTTATGAATGCGAGAATTTGATATGTATGCATGAACATTGATGATATATGTGATGTGTATATGGTGGAATATATATGCATGGGTATTGCTGACTTGTGTGATGTGCATATGGTGGAATATATATGCATGGTTATTGCTGACTTGTGTGATGTGCATATGGTGGAATATATATATGCATGGGCATTGCTGACTTGTGTGATGTGCATATGGTGGAATGTATATACATGAGTATTGCTGATTTGTGTGATGTGCACATGGTGAAATATGTATGTCTGAGCGTTGATAGGCACGAATACTTGATGGATGCTTAAATTGTGAATAATATGAAAGCATGAGTGGCTGAAAGTCTATGGCTGAATATTGGTATGTAAATATCCTACCTATTGAGACTATATGGTACCCTTGTGCTGCTTGTTGTTGTGGTTACATGACGATATACCTATTGAAACTATGTGATGTCATGATGCTGGTTATTGCCGTTATGTGATAAAGTGATATGCTTGTCTGTTTGTGTGATGTATGGGTAGCCATAGAGATCATATTTCTGCTGAGTTGTTGTACTCAACCCTTTTGGGGACTAACATTTCAGCCTAGACATGCCGCTACCCCCAGTTGCTCTCAGCTCTTTCTACGGCATACCCTCCGATCTGGAGGTGAGGGTGATGCACATTGACAGCCCCACAGTTCCCGGGCTGGTCTTCTTTCGCGTGAGCGTGCTGATAAGGTTTGATGCGGGTCTAGATGACGGCCCGGTGTTTCAAGAATTTGTCTCCGTTTTCAACTGCCAGGACGGAGTTATGAGGGGCATGCTGCCGCCGCCGTTGCCCGCTAGAGCATCTGGACAGAGGTAGGCCTGGAGTAGGAGCAGGAGCTGGAGGTGGAAGAATTTTTTACTAGACCGGGACCCAGGGATGGATAAGACATGTATGAGGGATTTCTTTTGTGAAGGGTAGATAATTTTGATATTTTCTTTTAGTAAGAGCCACTACGACTATGATATGGCTCTTGGATGTACGTCTACCCTGAAAAGAAGTATCCATCCTTTACATATAAATAAAGAGGTCCAATTTTCACTATCCTATATTGTTTAGTTGTGTGCATTGACCCTCTTTTGTTTGGAGGGAGGATTGGAGAGTCGTGACTCCGCTTCCGCCATATGATGTGCGCTGGGACCGTTTGTTTAAAAAAAAAAAAAAAAAAAAAAGAAAAGAAGAGAGCCCAAAAATCTACAGCTCTCAAGAGACAGTAAGTATGACTGTAACGACCTTAAGGGGGTTTTAGGGTGTCACAGCCGCGGTTGGTATCAGAGCATTTGGACATATTGGAGTGATAAGAAGCCTCATTTGGAAATTGAGGAATAGGATGGCAATGCACACCATAAGATACTAACTGGGATAGTTGTCTAATCTTGAACAACGGGTGATGGGTATTCACTCGTAGATCCCATTAGAGTTGCTTTTAGGTTGTCAGTAACACGTTGATGTTACTCATATAACTGTAGTAGATTTAAATGGAGACAATGAGTCTCATATTATTCCTGAGGCAAATGCTTGGAAACTGTAGGAAAAGCATGGTACGACCTGGAAGTTCTCATCCATCGAGGGCAGGACCCTCTACTGGAAGAGCTGAACCTCGAATGGAAGATATCTTGCAGGCATTGGCCAATATAGGGAATTTGATGGAAAGGCAAGCACAGCAACAATCTGGAGCGGAACGTCGTACTCAAGGATTGGTGGAGCAATTTTTGAAGTTAAAGCCACCTAAATTTAGTGGTATGGGAAGTCCTGAGGAGGCGGAACGTTGGATTGATGGAATGGAGCAAATTTTCAGGTTGTTGGACTGTAATGATGCTGAGAGAATAACTTCGGTAGAGTACCAGCTGAAGGGGAATGCAAAGTTTTGGTGGAGAGCTTCAAAGGATACGATCTTTCCACCAGGTACTCCTGTGAATTGGGATGAGTTTGTTAGAAATTTCAATAGGAAGCATTTTTCTGATTGTGCCAAAGATCGAAAGATTACAGAATTTGTCCAGTTAGAACAAAAGGAAATGACTATCGGCCAATATGAGGCCAAATTTTCTGAGTTGTCTAGGTATGCTTCTAGATTGGTTGAGGATCCAAAAGAGAAAGCTAAGAGATTTTTGAAAGGATTGAGGACCAATATTAGGAAGCAACTGGTGCCTTTGAATATGAGAAACTATACTCAGGTCTATGAGAGGGCACAGTTCGTAGAAGAGGAATTGGAAAGGGAACAGTTGGAAGGCAAGAAACAGTGGTCTTTTGGAGATGTGAGGCGAGGCAAGAGACCTTATGTGGGTCAAGGACAGACCTGGACACCTAAGAAGAAGAGTAATTTTAGGGAATTTGGTAAGGGCAAGGATAGCATGAACATGGGAAGGATGTCTAATAGGAATGGAGAATGTCCAAGATGTGATGGAAGACATGGCCCAGGACCATGCACTGGACAGCTGAAGTGTTATGGTTGTGGACAAGCAGGTCATTTAAGGAGGAGTTGCCCAAAAGAAAGGTCACAAATGAGTGTCGGTTCAGAACAGCAGACACAACAGAGACCGCTAGACCCAGTGTGTCAAAGAATTCTCAAAGGCCACCAGCACAAGGAAGGGCGTATGCAGTTATCCAAGAGGAAGCGGAAGCTTCCAAAAATGTTATCTCAGGTACGATTCTGATAAATGATAGAAAGGCATATGCATTGTTTGACACGGGTGCTACACATTCATTTGTATCTGAAAGATATAGACAGTTAAATAAGATAGAGACAATGCCTCTTGAGACGCCTCTTTGTGTTTCTACGCCTTTAAAGGATGTGATTTTGTCTACGCTGGGATGTAGAAATTGTAAGATAACAGTGGGAGGAAGAGATATGGAGATAGACTTAATTGTTATGGCCATGTATTATTTTGATATCATTATAGGAATGGATTGGCTTCATAAGTATCAGGCTAAGGTAGATTGTCACAAGAAAGTGATTCGTTTTACTCTGTCTGATCAGTCTGGTTGTGAATTTTTGGGAAGCCAAGCTCACCTATCTATACCACTTGTTTCGGCAGTAGCAGCTTGTAAGTTACTTGACAATGGGTGTCAGGGATATTTAGCTGTGGTTAAAGACTGTACTCGAGAGGAACCAAAAATTGAGGAAATTAGGGTAGTAAATGAGTTTCAAGATGTATTCCTTGAAGAATTACTTGGATTGCCACCAGATCGGGAGATTGAGTTTGAAATTGAATTGATGCCACGGAATGAAAGACCGATATCTAAAGCCCCTTATAGAATGGCATTGGTGGAGTTGAAGGAACCGAAGGTGCGGCTACGGGAGTTGCTTGATAAAGGATTCATTAGACCGAGTGCTTCACCATGGGGTGCGCCGGTGTTATTTGTGAAAAAGAAGGATGGATCGATGCGTTTGTGCATTGACTATAGGCAAGCGAATCGATGACTATTAAGAATAAGTACCCTTTGCCTAGAATTGACGATCTTTTTGATCAACTCCGGGGAAGTTCGTTTTCTCTAAGATTGACTTAAGGTCGTGGTACCATCAATTAAGGATTAAGGAAGAGGATATTCCTAAGACTGCGTTTAGGACTCGTTACGAACACTACGAGTTTCTTGTTATGCCATTTGGATTAACGAACGCACCGACTGCATTTATGGATCTAATGAATAGGGTATTTAAGCCTTATTTGGACCAATTTGTGATTGTTTTTATTGATGATATCTTGATATATTCTAAAGGACCTAGAGAACATGAACAACATTTAAGGATAGTTTTGTAGACTTTAAGAGATCATAAGCTGTATGTCAAGTTCAGCAAGTGTGAATTCTGGTTGGATCAGGTAGTATTTTTGGGAGATGTGATATCAGGAGAAGGAATCGCAGTAGACCCGGCGAAAGTTGAGATGGTGATAAATTGGCCAAGACCGACCACACCTACTGAAATACGGAGTTTCTTAGGATTGGCTGGTTATTATCGGAGGTTTATTGAAGGATTCTCATTGTTAGCAAGTCCTTTAATGAAATTGACTCGAAAGAATGTGAAATTCGAATGGGATGGGGAATGTGAGAAGAGTTTCCAAGAACTTAAGAGGAAATTGACTACAGCCCCAATCCTAACCTTACCGTATGGATCTAATGGTTTTACAATATATAGCGATGCATCTCATAAAGGACTAGGATGTGTTTTGATGCAACATGACAAGGTCATAGCCTATGCATCTAGACAGTTGAAACCCCATGAACTGAATTATCCAACCCATGATTTGGAGTTAGCAGCTATAGTATTTGCCTTAAAGATATGGAGACACTATTTGTATGGGGAAAAGTTTGAGATTTACACGGATCATAAGAGTTTGAAATACCTGTTCTCACAAAAAGAATTGAACATGAGACAGAGGAGATGGATGGAACTATTGAAGGATTATGATTGTGAGATACGATATCATCCGGGAAAAGCAAATAAAGTAGCAGATGCTCTTAGTCGTAAGTCGGCCGTGGAAATAGCTAGTTTAAGAATGGCAGAGTGGAGTTTATTAAAGTCTATCACAGACTCAGAATTTAAGCTGGAAGTGGACTACCTAACCGGTATGCTGAGTGCATTGAGGATTGAACCTGAAATCATCAGGAAGGTTAAGATTTTGTAGAAGTCTGATCCGGAGATTTTGAAAATAAAGGATACTATATCCTTAGGAAAAAGACCAGAATTTCAACTTTCTGAAGATGGAGTAGTGAGATGTCAAGGACGACTCTGTGTTCCCAATAATGAAGAGCTGAAAAGGGAAATTTTGTCAGAGGCACATAAGAGTAGCTACAGTATTCACCCTGGAAGTACAAAGATGTACAAGAATCTACATCAGCAATTTTGGTGGAATGGTATGAAAGCAGATATGGCCAAGTATGTATCTCAATGCTTGACATGTCAGCAGGTAAAGGCGGAACATCATAAACCCGCAGGACTTTTAAGACCCCTAGATATACCAGAGTGGAAATGGGAGCATATAACCATGGACTTTGTGCAAGGATTGCCAAGGACATCAAGTGGTCATGATTCTATTTGGGTAATAGTGGATCGTCTGACTAAATCCGCTCCATTTCTTAGCAGTCCGTACAAATTACTCAATGGATAAATATGCAGAGGTGTATGTGAGACAAGTGATATGCTTACATGGAGTCCCAGTGACTATTACTTCCGACAGAGACTCAAAGTTTACTTCAAATTTTTGGAAGAGTCTTCAGGATGCCCTGGGAACTAAGCTTCAACTTAGCACTGCTTTTCACCCTCAAACAAATGGACAAACAGAAATAGTGATTCAGATATTAGAAGATATGTTGAGAGCTTGTGTAATGGATTTCAAAGGAAGTTGGGATGAGAGATTACATCTGGTAGAGTTTGCTTACAATAATAGTTACCAGAAGAGTATAGGTATGGCTCCCTATGAAGCGTTGTATGGGAGGAGGTGTAGGACTCCTATTTGTTGGGACGAAGCAGGGGAGAAGAAATTGACAGGACCTGAACTAGTACAAGTTACAACTGAAGCTGTTGAGATCATTAGGAAAAGACTTAAGGCAGCTCAAAGTAAACAAAAGGACTACGCAGATAAGCGTAGGAGACCTCTAGAATTTGATGTAGGAGATCATGTATTTCTTAAGGTATCCCCGATGAAGGGAGTATCTCGATTTGGAATGAAGGGTAAGTTGAGCCCTAGATATGTTGGACCATTTGAGATACTTGAAAGAATAGGGAATGTGGCTTATCGTTTGGCGCTACCTCCAAAGTTGGGAAATTTGCATGATGTATTCCATGTGTTGATGTTGAAAAAGTACCAACCAGATCCTAGTCACATCCTGGATCATGAAACCATTGAAGTGAGTGAAAAAGTAAAGTATATTGAGGAACCTATGCAAATACTGGATCGAAAGGAACGAATTCTCAGGACCAAGAGGATTCCATTGGTCAAAGTCTTATGGCAACATCATGGTATGGAAGAAGCCACTTGGGAAAGTGAAGATGAGATGAGGAAAATGTACCCTCACTTGTTTAAGGAGACATAGGTTTTGTCTAATTTCGAGGACGAAATTCTTTAAGGAGGGGAGAGTTGTGGCATCCCAAAATTTTGACAACCCTTGAAGATGCGATGACTGTGGCCGATCAATGGAAGTGTTGTGAGATTTTAGTCATTGGACTATTGAGCTAAAATTGAATTATTTTGATTGACATGGTAGCCATATTATATGGCTAGGTTAGTAATTTTAATTGGATTTGTATAAGCTAGGATGAATAGTTTTATCTTGGAATTAAGGTTTAATGACTTGAGCCAAGTGAAGTGGGCTCAAGAGGAATGGACTTGGGTCGAATATGGGCCCAAGAGGAGGAAGAAATGGGCCGGCCAAGCAAAGCCCAAGAAGGACTCTCGGCCGAGGCTTCCCACGCAAGCCAAGGGAAAATCCAAGCTGTCCAAGGAGTTGCCATGTGTCAAGCTGCATGCCAACTAATCATTGAAGCCAAATGATGATTAATTGAGGTATAAAAGGGAAGCCACCGGTTTGTGAGGCTCTTTCGTCGACTTGAGAGAGAGAGAGAGAGAGAGAGAGAGAGAGAAACCGAGGAAGAAGAGAAGAAGAAGGAGAAAGGAGGAGAACCGAGAGAGTGCCGTGTCCTTCTTGCTGCCGTTTCTTCACCAATTTAGCTCAAATCAAAGGCAAGAATGATCTCTCATCTATCTATGCATGTTGTGGTGTTGTGTGATGGTCGAAATTGTGAATTTGATGGCTGGAATTTGGAGTTTTTGAGGAGGATTTGAGATAGGTGCAATCAGGTTTGGGAAGAGCTAGGTTGCGCCAGTAGCTTGCATGAGCTTGTAGGTGCTCCTAGGGTTAGAATCTGACTTTGATTCCTTCATGGAAGTTGTAGAGCACGTCTTGAATTATAACATAGTCGAATTTGAAGTGATTTGAGTGAGATTTGAAGGGTGAAACCGAATTTCTTTAGAACCGGGTGTATATCGGAGTTGCTTGCTGACCTTTGATGTTTGTTGGCTGCTGAACATGTCTTTTCGTTTGGAATTCTTGTTCGACTTCTTCTTATGAAAGGTAGAGAACATCTTGATGAACGACATACTGAAAATTGAGCTGATTTCATTTGGTGTAGCCTAGTGAATTGTATGTTTTCTTACGGACTTGAATTCTGGACCGTCTTGGTGGAACGTCAGTAGGTTGTATGGCATATAAAGTGACTTTTTCTTGAAATTCTTGCTTCGACTTCTAAATGAAAGTTGGAGAGTACATGTTAAACTAGAACATATCCAAAATTTAGATCAAATGAAGGAGGATAAGTAGCTCAATTGAAGAACGTTTGTGGATGATTGATTTTGGACAGTTGCGATTTGTAAACAGGGAACTTCTGATTTTTATAACCAATGATGTAGAACGAATTTGATGATTATGTCTTCTTGAGAAATGTACTTTATACTCTTGACTATCACATAGTGAAAGTTCATAATTTTTAGAAGCCGATTGGATGGTCAATTTTGATATTTCCTACGACTATGCAAGCTGTAATGTTTGGAAATCTCTGTGTTCCAATGGCTGAATGATATCTTTTCATGTGTTGACAATTAGGAGATGCATCCTTCATGAAAAATGTTCCATATTGTCTTGACTATCACGTGTGTGTGTTTCACAATTTTTGAAAAGGCATTTGATATTCAATTGAGATGATTTCAGAGACCTGTGTATGCTAAATTGTTGGAAATCAATTGAATGGAGCATGTTATGTGAATTTCATGCCATATGAGTGGAGACATGTGACATTGCATGCTGTTATGTATGCTGAGCATTATGTGATATGCTATAAATCATGCATATGAAAGAGGCCATCGGATGGTGTGTGCCGATGATGCCCCGGGAGTGTCGGGATGCCCGGCCAGGGAGTGAAAATGCCGGATGCCCAGTAGCCCTGTGAGCATAAATCTTGATGGCCTTGGAGTTGAGATGCTCGAAGCGTAGGGGATGCTGGAAGCACGGATGGTGTGTGCCGTGGGTTCCTCATGATGCCAGTTGGGGTGCGAGATGCCCGGCCAGGGAGTGTAAATGCCGGAAGCACGGATGGTGTGTGTCGTGAATTCCTCATGATGCCAAGTTTGGGTGTGAGATGCCCGGAATGTGGGGGGACCAGAAGCTCGGGTGGTGTGTACCGGGATTTGCATTTATGAATGCGAGAATTTGATATGTATGCATGAACATTGATGATATATGTGATGTGCATATGGTGGAATATATATGCATGGGTATTGCTGACTTGTGCAATGTGCATATGGTGGAATATATATGCATGGGTATTGCTGACTTGTGCGATGTGCATATGGTGGAATATATATGCATGGGTATTGCTGACTTGTGTGATGTGCATATGGTGGAATATATATATATGCATGGGCATTGCTGACTTGTGTGATGTGCATATGGTGGAATGTATATACATGAGTATTGCTGATTTGTGTGATGTGCACATGGTGAAATATGTATGTCTGAGCGTTGATAGGCATGAATACTTGATGGATGCTTAAATTGTGAATAATATGAAAGCATGAGTGGCTGAAAGTCTATGGCTGAATATTGGTATGTAAATATCCTACCTGTTGAGACTGTATGGTACCCTTGTGCTGCTTGTTGTTGTGGTTACATGACGATATACCTATTGAAACTATGTGATGTCATGGTGCTGGTTATTGCCGTTATGTGATAAAGTGATATGCTTGTCTGTTTGTGTGATGTATGGGTAGCCATAGAGATCATATTTCTGCTGAGTTGTTGTACTCACCCCTTTTGGGGACTAACATTTCAGCCTAGACATGCCACTACCCCTAGTTGCTCCCAGCTCTTTCTACGGCATACCCTCCGATCTGGAGGTGAGGGTGATGCACATTGACAACCCCACAGTTCCCGGGCTGGTCTTCTTTCGCGTGAGCGTGCTGATGAGGTTTGATGCGGGTCTGGATGACGGCCCAATGTTTCAAGAATTTGTCTCCGTTTTCATCTGCCAGGACGGAGTTATGAGGGGCATGCTGCCGCCGCCGTCGCCCCCTGGAGCATATGGACGGAGGTAGGCCTGGAGTAGGAGCAGGAGCTGGAGGTGGAAGGATTTTTTACTAGACCGAGACCCAGGGATGGATAAGACATGTATGAGGGATTTCTTTTGTGAAAGGTAGATAATTTTGATGTTTTCTTTTAGTAAGAGCCACTACGACTATGATATGGCTCTTGGATGTACGTCTACCTTGAAAAGAAATATCCATCCTTTACACATATAAATAAAGAGGTCCGGTTTTCACTATCCTATATTGTTTAGTTGTGTGCATTGACCCTCTTTTGTTTGGAGGGAGGATTGGAGAGTCGTGACTTCGCTTCCGCCATATGATGTGCGCTGGGACCGTTTGTTTTTTTTAAAAAAAAAAAAAAGAGGAGAGCCCAAAAATCTATAGCTCTCAAGAGACAGTAAGTATGACTGTAACGACCTTAAGGGGGTTTTAGGGTGTTACATCCTGCCTTCTGGAATTTTGAGAATGGCGAGGGTACACCTTGCATATTTGTGAAGGTCTTCTACCTTCTGGATTTTAGGAATAGCGAGGGTACTCCTCGCACATTTGTGAAGGCTTCTCGCCTTCTGGAATTTTGGGAACATCGAGGGCGTACCTGAGATGTTCATGAAGGCTTCCCGCCTCTTGAAATATGGGGAAAATCGAGGACGTACCTGAGATGTTCATGAAGGCCACCCACCTCCTGGAAATTGGGAATACCTGGGGATGTACCTTGGGTATTCGTGAAGGCCTCCTGCCTTCTGGATGTTGGGAATATCGAGGGCGCACCTCGCATATTCGTGAAGGCCTCCCGCCTTCTGGATGTTGGGAATATCGAGGGCGCACCTCGCATATTCGTGAAGGTCTTCTGCCTTCTGGATTTTGGGAATACCTGAGGACGTACCCTGGGTATTCGTGAAGGCTTCCTACCTTCTGGGTTTTGGAATATCGAGGATGTACCTCAGATACTCATGGAGGCTTCCCGCTCTCTTGCAATTTAGATGTAGCGCGAGGCTTACCTAGATGGCTATAGGTACACAGATGTACAAAGTAGAGGAATATTTGGATGGACACAGATATTTGACAATATAATCAGGGACCAATCAACTGGCCCAAGTGTAAGAAAACATACTTGGGTAATTGTAGATGCATGATGCGGGGGAATGCTTGAGAGGTTGCTAACATCCAACGTCATGATTTTGAGAACAACTCTGGCAGGTCCAGTGTCACAGAAAATGGGTATTTGAACAATGGTCGATACTTTGAGATGCGAGGATACATGGATAGTCACAAGCATCTAAACCTTAACGACAGCATGAATAGGTCGAGTGTTTAACAAAGGTGGCACTTGAGTAGCGGCAAACACTCGAAAACAGGGATAAGCTTGGGCTACCGTAGATATCAATACCTGAGGGACAAATCAAGCTGAGCACGGGTACCTGGACAGTGGTAGGTACTTAAAGATAAAGAGATATTTGGTTAGTTACCAATATCAATACCCTGGGAATAACTCGCACGAGCTGAGTGTTAAAGAAAGGGAGTACTTGGTGAGTGAGGGGTACTTCAAATATAAAGCTCCGAGAACAAGAATGGGGACATGCTTCCCGGCGATATCTCTAGTCTATAGTAGTGTACTTATCTTTTGTACAATATGCAGACATGTATGCAACGATTGTATATGCTGTAAACTTGTAAATTAAAGTGTGATTTACACATGATGACCTTGCCAGTTCTGCATCATTTGAATTCCACTGGGGAAGATTTTGAAAGACAACTTTTGTTTGGAATGTAGATGTCTTGAGCATGCCAGATGAGGGAGTTTCAGTCTGAAAGGACTTTCCACTCGCTCTCATGGGAAAGGCTGTTTTATCCTGACCATTGATGCAGGATTTACAAGGACCATGCTATCTTACCTTCTTCATGTCAGCAGGGGTCCGAGTATTCTTGCAAATGATACGACTTTACCAATGTGAGAGGTCTTTTTTGGGATTGTAATGAAGGCTAGGTCAATGGCTCATCAGAGGAGGACCAATAAAGTCATGGCTTTGTAGGGAAGCTATTGCATGGTTATCTCCGGGTGTTTGCAAGTCGAGGATCCTGCGAAAAGAGATAGAATAATCTTGCTCGTACTTCTTTGAGCGATGCTTATAGACATATGAAATCCTACGTTAATTGAGGTGCCCCTAGTTTGAAGAGACTTTTTACAATAGGGTGTCATGTAGACTTGACTCTTGTGTAAGCGGTGAGAGCGGGCGATCGCCTTGTCATTTGTCGCCAGTCTTTCTTCTCATGTTCTGATGAAGGTTTCATGGATCTCAACAGCAACTTCTCTTGAGATTTACAAATGGCTGTATTTTTTGTTCGGGGCATCGGCCTTGCTTTTACCAGGCACACTGCTTTTTTATGCCCCCATTTCTTTTCAATTTTTCACTCATGGGCATTGACCTTGCTTTTACCAGGTACACTATTTTTTTATGCCCCATGCTTTTTGTTCTTGTTGCTTGAGGAACTAGTCTTGACAAGTTTGAGCAAATGCCTTCATAGACCTGTTGAGTCTTCCTATTTTGCTATCTCTTCTGATTATGCTGCTTGAATGGCGGCAGCTTCTGCTTTGCCTCCTTGTGATGGTGATTTTACAGACTCAATTGAATTTGTACAATGGTTACAAGTGTGTAGGGAAAGGAGTGCTCTTCATGACTCTAGGGCACTTAAATTAACGCGAGTGTTCATATGCAAATAAAGACACTCAAAGATTGATGCAAGTGCAAGCGAGAGAATTTCTATCCTTTTTCTCACCTCGTGATGCTGACTTGTCTTTGGCTTGCCCCGGTGTGGGGTGATTTTTGACGGGGGTGATATGGAAGTTTGGTCAGTGTATGGGGCTCAAAGCGGGCGATGGAACGCCTTCCACTGTTTTGGTCATTGTACCATCCACGAGAGAACTCTTTACCCTGTAGTCATGGAATTTTCTGCACTCATCTCACAAGTGTATAGATGGGGGGACTGTGTGTGGGATATAGCTTGCCTATCGTCATTCTGACGTGCCTCATCAAGCATGCTCAATTAATCTTGTATTCTTTACTTGGCTGTCTATTCTAATAATCCTTAATGGAATCAAAGACTTAGACAGACTAAATCATCATGCACAATTCACATGGAGAAGGCATGCAATGTATGATGTAAAAGAGTTTGTGTTTCAAAAATGAATAAATGGCTTTTCACTCAAGAAAAGGCTATTAACAGCTTCAAAAGTGTTTAACTAGTGAAATGGTATTCACAAATGTGATTTGAACATAAAAGACGCTATTTACAAAGGGTTATTTATAGATGGGTGTCAATAAATTGCCCCTATTGGCTAGAGACATGACACATGCATGATCAGCCGGGGATTGGGGATCTAATCAGGAATTCCTATTCTTGCTTTTTGCAGAGGAGAAGCTATGGAAGTGGCTTAAACAGTAAGTGACATGAGGCTTGAGGGCTCTCTTGAGATGTTATTCGGCTTTGGAAAGTTTATCAGAGTCTGACAAGACTTTTGTTGATTCATTTTCCGTATCTTGGACGGTCAGGTGATCCTGTAAAAGGCAAGAGAGAGTGTGTTAGTCACGAATCTTTTTTTGGAAGTCAAATAATTGGAAGTGATACAACATTACTCTTCACTGGTTTGCAGATGATGAAGTCTCGTGCTTCCCATTTCGTCCGGTCGATTATTCTCCTTAATTGGCTTGTGGATGACACATCCCTTTACACGAAGTCGAGTGCATTTGATGCAAGTCATTTCCATACACTAGCTTGGTCAGTATTGTTTTGTCAAACCTCACCATTGAGTTCGGTTCTTGAGTTGTGTTTCCTGTTAAATTGGGAAAACATGTCAAGAGAAGATCCAGATAATGAGAGTATTGGAAACGATACCAAATTACCCTTCTGCAGAGCTCGTCTATGCTAGCTCTTAAGGATATTTGAATGTTGATGATGGCCTCCTTATCTGTGACCATGTATGCATGATTGCTAGTTGTCGATTCCTCTTCAATGCATTCCTTCTGTGGAATTTTCCTTTCTTCATTCGTCTGGTGGCAATATGCGCTTGGGGTGAAGCTTCTGGATTCCAAAGTCATTGTCCAAGGTGTGGAGCTATAGATCGTCTTGACTGTCTGGATTTTCTCCCTGTTGATAGTAATTACTTTAAGGAAGAGAAGGGATTCCTTCCTCGTGCTTCTGGGTTTGTCGAAGCTGTGACACCTGGCTGGTTAGGCGTGTCATGTGACACGATAGTCCTTAGCTTAGGAGGGAGTTGGGCATGAGTGAGTGTGGCATCCCAAAATTTCACGAAAATCCTTGAGCCATGGTTAGGCAAGGAAAAAAGGCTTTGACCATGTGAAGTATAAAGCTAGAGTTTATACATCCATAGACTCAAGTTTATAGATTATTTAATCTTGTAATTAACTTAACCAAGATTTAATTATTTTGAGGATTTAAATTTGGGATTTGGGCTTGAGGACTTGGGCGGAATGGTATGGGCTCTAAGGGGGATTGATTGGGCCGGCCAACAGGCCCATGGAGAGCTTCGGCCGAGCCATCTTGCACGCCAAGGGAGAGAGAGTGGCCGTGTGGCATTTTGGTTTTCCAAGTGTCACTAGCTTGGCTAAGTGTCAATTTGCATGCAAGGATCATCATTACATCTAATGATGAAGGCTTAAGGGGAAATAAAAAGGAAATGGCCGGTTTGTGAGGGGTTTCGACCGTGCAAGTGAGAGTGAGAGAGAGAGAGAGAGGAGAAAAAGAAAAGATGAAGAAGGAGGAAGAGAAGAAGAAGCCGACGTCGCCCGCGATTTGCCGCCCGTTTCTTTGTGCGTCTAGCTGAAATTTAAGGCAAGAATTGGTCTCTCAACTACTCATGCTTGCTGTGGCGTTGATGTGGTGTTGTCTAATGGCTGAATTCGCGAGTTTTGGGGGTAGGAATTGAGGTTTTGAGAGTGAATTTGTTGTGGGTGCAATCTGACCCGAGTAGAATAGTGTACGCCAGAAGTTTGTGAGGGCTTGTAGGTGATCTTAGGGTTAGAATCTGACTTCATTTTCTTCGTGAAAGTTGTAGAGCATGTCTTGAAATATAACATACTCAAATTTGAAGTAAAATGGACGAGATTTGAGGGGTGAAATCGATTTTCCATGAAACTGGTTAAATATCGGATTACATGTCGACCTTCAATGATTGTTGGTTGTTGAACATGACTTTTTGCTGGAAATTTCTCTTCAAATTCTTCATAAGAAATGTAGGAACATCTTGATGAACATCATACTAAAAATTGAGACAAAACCAACAAGTGTAGCCTAGTGAATTGCATATTTTCTCAAGGACATGGAATCTGGACTGTCTTATGGAACATCAGTAAGTTACGGGGGGCATAAGGTGACTTTCTTTTGGGAATCTTACTTCGACTTCTAAATGAAAGTTGAAGAAAACATGTTAAACTAAAACATATCCAAAATTCAGAAGAAACGAAGGAGAATAAGTAGCTCAAATGGTGAATTTTCACTGATGGTTGATTCTGGATGGTTCATTATTGTAAACAGAAGCTTTCAATTGTTGTAACAAATTATTTAGGACGAATCTGATGTTAATGTCTTCATGAGAAATTTACTTTAGACTCTTGGCTATGACATGGTGAAATTTCATAATTTTTTAATGATGTTTTAGTATTTAATTTAAAGTAATTCCAAAGCTGTGTAATCTGGAGTGCCCGAAACTGTGATTGGTATTGCCGAGTTTATATCTTTTTGTGTGAGGATTGTTTGGACATGAGTTCTTAATGAAAGTTGTATATTTATGTCTTAATGCTGATGTGGTAAAGTTTCATGATTTTTAATGGATAATTAGATATTTAATTTAGGGTTATTCTGCAACCGTGTAAGCTGTGATGTTTGAAAATTGCTGCGTTGCAATGGCTGAGTTGTATCTCTTTATGTGTTGATATTTAGAACATGCATTCTTCATGAAAAGTGTGCCATATTGTCTTGAATGTCATGTGTGTGAGTTTCACAATTTTTGAGAGTCATTTGGTATTTAATTGAAACGTTCAGAAAACTATACATGCTGAATTCTATGAGTTTTAAAGAAAAGGATGGGAACTAATTGAATGGAGTTGTTCTATGTGAATTTCATGCCACATGAGTGAGGATGTTTGACATTGCATATAGTTATGAGTGGTGAGCATCATATTGTATGCCATGAACCATGCATGTGTTTGTAGATCATGATAAATGAGAAGGCCATCGGATGGTGTGAGTCGATGATGCCCCGAGAGTGTCAGGATGCCCGGCCAGGGAGTGAAAATGCCGGATGCCCAGTGGCCCTGGGGGCGTAATTCTGGATGGCCTTGGAGTTGAGATGCCCAGAGCGTAGGGGATGCCGGAAGCACGGATGGTGTGTGCCGTAAATTCCTCGTGATGCCAGTTGGAGTGCGAGATGCCCGACCAAGGAGTGTAAATGCCGGAAGCACGGATGGTGTGTGCCGTGAATTCCTCGTGATGCCAGTTGGGGTGCGAGATGCCCGGAATGTGGGGGCCGGAAGCCCGGATGGTGTGTGCCGGGAATGCATTAAAAGCCAATTAAAATTGTGAAAATTGGAAATGAAATGTGCATATGGTGAAGTGGATGCATGAGCATTGGATGATATATATATATATGCATATGGTGAAATGTATGCATGGGCATTGGATGACATATATGTGCATATGGTGATATGTGAGTATTGAAAGATATGAATGCATGGTGTATGCCTGAGTATTGAATGATATGTATGTATGGTACATGCATGAGCACTGGATAGTAAGTGCATGAATGATTGAATATCTATGGCTTAATGGTTGGCATATGCATGATTTTACTTGTTGATGCTATATGATGCCATGATATATCTGTTGTTGTTATATGATGATGTGACATGTTTGACTGTCTTGTGTGATATATGAGTGGCCATAGAGATCATGTATTTGCTGAGTTGTTATACTAACCCCTTTTTGGGGACTAACTTTCAGCCTAGCGATGCCGCTCCAGCCAGTCCCGCCAGGTACTTTTTATGGCATCCCATCTGACTTAGAGGTGGAGGTGACTCAAATCGATTGTCCATCCATCCCTGGGTTGACGTTCTTCTGGGTGCGGGTGTTAGTACGCTATGAGGTGGGTCTAGAGGATGGCCCAGTGTTCCAAGAGTTCATTTCCATCCACGTACGCCGGGACGGGATCATGCGAGGCATGCTACCACCACCGCCATCCGACGCACCAGGGTGGATGTAGAGCCTGAGGGGGAGCTGGGAGCTAGGAGCTGAGATTTTTTTTGGACTTAACCGAGACCGATAGATGGATAAGTTTGTGTATGATCGTTTTGAGGGGTAGATAGTTTTGTCTTTTTGAGTATAAGCCATGTCAGTTATAAGCTGGCTTTCTTTTTGATATGTACCTACCTTAAAAGAATCCATCTTGTAGATATGTAAAAAAAATGACTCGGTTTTGCTATCCTATGATGTTTAGTTAGTGTGCATTGCCCTTTTGGTTGTGAGAAAGGAGAATTGGGAGATGTGATTTCGCTTCCACAAGTCAAGTGCGTTGGGATCGTGTGTAAAAAAAAAAAAGAGAGAGCCTAAGAATTCACGGCTCAATCTAAAATGCGAAGTAAGAAGGATAGTTGTGGCGACCTTAAGGGGGTTTTAGGGTGCTACAGTGAGACATGTCACGGACGTTTTGATTTCAACTCTATGCCTGTACCTATTATGCCTCATCCTTTATATCCTGCAAATAGGATAGAGGGGTTGGCATTCTCGATATTATGTTAAGGGAATAAGGTTTACCCTTTTTTGAAATAGGATGATCCTTTCCGTTTGCCCCCATTTTCTTGGGACAATGTCTTCGTATTTGGTCTGTTCATATGATGTGCCAATTTCACATGCCTTCTGTTACGCTGAATTAAAGGGGATGATATTCAGATTTTTAAGAAAGATATACAAGCTTCTATGAGGAAATCAAAAAGGATTCCACTTGAGTGCGCCTGCACCCATTTCCCCTTATGGTCTTTCGTTGACGGTGTCCATGAAAAGGTCTCCAAACATGGTGGTCACGTTATCTGGCCCTTCTTTCTCTGTTGCTAAGGTAGGCACTTCATTGCCTGAATAGTACCCGGCCTCTACTAGCCTTTGATGGATATCAGTGGTATGTGCTTCAACGTTCCTGCTTTGACTATCTTCAGAACTGAATACTGCGTTTACTTCGTTAGTGTGATCAGGGATTGGATTGCTCTAGAATGAGAAAGCTTTAGTGTCCAACAGGTTCTGGATTCGACTCTTGAGGGCGAAGCACTCATCAGTTGAATGCCCCACTTCTCCCATGTGATAGTCGCATATCTTGGACGGGTCATAGCTGGAGAAGTTTTCGACGTTTGGTCGTTTTGGCTCAGTCGAAAGGAGGTTCTTTTTCCAAAGGATTGCCAGTACTTGTGATGGAGATCCAGGAAGAGGAGTAAATTGTTTTCTGTTGCTGTAACGCTAGGATGACTGATGACTGGTCGTCTGCTGTTGTCTTGCACTTGTCTGAATTGTTGGAGGATGATTATAGGTTGCATTGACATCTACCGAGGGTTCTTTATCTTTCTTCAAACTGAACCTGCCCGTGGGTGCAGGTTCAGTGAACCAACCTTCCCTCAATCCTATCTCAATTTGCTCCCCAATTGGAATGAGTTGATTAAATGATTCGGCGATCGTGGCTACCATTCGATTGCGGTACTCATAAGGGAGAGTTTTGATAAACATTTTCCTTAGCTCGAAATCGGTTGGTTCAGGATTGATTTGGGCGGCCAGATTCCTCCATCTAATAGTATATTCTTTGAATGATTCGTGCTTCTTCTTTTCAGCACGCTCAAGATCCTCACTAGAAGGGGTAATGTCCATTATGAATTTATACTGCTTGAGGAATGCCTCACTTACTTCGCTCCATGTTTCAAGGAGGTTTATGTTCTTTGTAATGTACCACCTCAGGGCAGGGCCTACTAGACTTGATTGGAACAACTAGATCATTAATGGTACATTATTAACATATTGGGTCATTCGAACCAGGTACATTTGCAAGTGAGCCATCGGGCAAGTCGTGCCATCGTATGTCTCAAACTCGGGCATTTTGAATTTTTCTGGCATTTTGACATTGGAATAAATGGAGAGGTCCGTCAAAATAGGGTCTTGGAGGCCTTGCAATTGTTTCAACCTCTCTTCAAGCTTTTCGAGGCGTTTGTCATGCTCAGCTTTAGACGAACCTGTGCGGTTCAGCTTTCTCGATCACGATTTGGTGCGGATCATCCTCCAATTTGAGCACGTTATCGTCGGGATCTTTATCTTGATCACCTCTAGTGGATGATTGTGGTAGCAAAATCTCGACTGAGGCGAGGGTGGGAGTAAGTTTGCCCTGGATGGAGTCTATCTGCTTTGAAAGCTGCTGAAGCACATTGAAGACTTGCTTCATTTCGCTTTCCATGACCGCAATACGGCCTGGCACATTTTCTTCGGCCATTCTTGCTCTAGCTTTTGAGCGAGTCTGGATCGGTGAACGTTGACGTTCCGTGATTACCTGCTGTGGAATAAACAAATATGCATAAGTACATGTCATAAGTAGGGAGTTAGTCCATGATGATGACCTAATCCTACCATTTTGTTTATTTATGAAAAGTTTAAACATGAAAAGGATTTCTTAAGTAGGGATTGAAAGACATGCGACATATTAGCATAGAATAAAGATATTTAATTCAAAAGGCGAAGGGAAGCATTGGACTACAGAAGATTTTGAAATAAAACTTCTATTCCCCCTTTTTTTTTTAACGAATGGAAATTTTCGCAAAAAGAAACTCTGTAGCATACTTGAGAAAACATTAATTGAGAGTAATTTGTTATGCAAAAAGAAATTTTTAGCTTTATGATAATTACTTTAAATTTAAATGACCGTGATATTAAATCCTAGACTAATCATGGACAGCTCAATATATGCATGAAAGTAAGCAATGCAAAGCAAAGAAAAAACTTACTTCATATGCGAAAAACGATGACAATCACATAGACATGCACATGAGACGTGCGGCTCGATTTCTAACTCAGAAGGCTTGTTGAAATTAAAAGGGCATCTGCTGGTCGCAGTCTCGCGTTAGCAGTGTACCATCTTACCTCAGCTAAGAAATTCGGGGAAAAGAAAGGCAACCTCTACATGGCAATATCGCTTTCGAGGCCATATCTTTCTTAACACCATCCTAAAAATCCTATGGCGGCCCAGGTCCGGCGGCCGGGTTGTGTGTGCCATGTGTAGTGTTTTAAAACAGTAAAGCATGCACAGCAGTTTATAATCACAAGACAATTTAATTTAAGCAGGCTTAAAATAAACTTATAAGCAATTGACCTGTAAAAAAGAAAAAAACCTAAGTCAGTAAAGAATTTAAACAAGATAAATATGGCCTAAGTTCTCAAAGTCCCCAGCGGAGTCGCCAAGCTGTCGCGACCCCTTTTTTTCGGGGGCGCCCGGCGGATTGGGTACGAGCATCTAAGGAGGCTAATGGCTTGGCTGGATTTAATTAAAGCCTGGACTCTCCCAAGTCCGCTAATTCACGATTTTAAAATATTTGGTTTTTAAATTGATTTTTAAAATGGAGTCACCACTAATCAATTTGGGGTAGGTTGATTAGAAACCCAAGCAAAGTATCAGAAGAAATACTTGCTCCTGCACAACCAGAGAAATTAGGATCGGGGACTTGATTACACTAGTTAATCACTAATGCCCTTTCGGTACCTAATCTTGTTTAAGGTTTTTTGGATGTTTGGGGGTTTTCCATGCATTTTAGGAAAAATCACATTTTTGGGTATTTTTCTCATTTTTGGACATAAAAGGGATTTTTGGATTTTTGGGGTATTTTTTGGGGAAATACAAGTCTTTTTGGTATTTTATGAAAATTTTGGGCTTTTTATGAATTTTGGCACTTTTTGGGATTTTTTTATATTTTTTTGATTTTTGGAAAATATAAAATATTTTTTCATTTTTCTTGATTTTTGGAAAATAAAATATTTTTTGTATTTTAAGTATTTTTTGAAAATAATACTATTTTTATTTTATTTTTGATCTTTTTGGGAATGATAAAACATCTTTTTAAACATTTTTCTGATTTTTTTAAATTTAAAATATTTTTAAAATTATTTTGGAAATAAAATATTATTTTTTTGATTTTTTTGAAATAAAAATATTTAAAAAACGACCCGAGTCGGATCCATGGGTCGAATCCGCCCCGAGCCGACCTAAAACGCGGCCAAGACCCGCGTTTTGGGGCGGGGTACCAAACGGCGTCGTGGCCGGGTTTGGATGCCCAACCCGGCTCGACGACTCGCTTCGTCGACTCGGCTCTCGCTTTACACGAAACGACGGCGTTTTTGCTCCCTCGTGAAACGGCGTCGTGGCTGTCCGAACCGGAGACCCAGGTCTCGGGGCGAAACCTTACCTGGATCCGGCCCGGCTCTCGACCCGGCTTCCCGTGGAGCGTGAAACGACGTCGTGGCAGCATATGAAATGGTGCCATTTTGCTTCTTGTGAAACGGCGCCGTGGAGGGGTTGGGTCGTGCGCAACCCACGGGTCACGTCCAACCCGTTCCATGACCCGGTTCGCGTGTTGGCAAAACGGCGCCGTTTCCTTGGCGGCTTTACTCGGATCCGATCCGACCCGACAACCCATCCGTGCGACCCGGCGACCTAGACTTAAGACGGCACCATTTTTACGGGCGTCCGACCCGGATCCGATCCACTCACAACCCGACTTCAAGCCTTCCCCCTAAACGACGCCGTGCCGGCCTGACCCGCTCCGTGACACGATGACCCGGCTCTCGACCCGACCTCCAATCCTCTTTTACTCGTGGAACCCTACCCGGTTCCTGGTCCGGGTCCGACCCGGTGACCCGGGATTGTGACCCGGAGAACCAGGAACCCTAGGGTTCCAAATTGGGGGAAAATGGAGGCCACAGCGACGGCGAGGACGACGGCGACGGCGATGGTGGGGAGGAGATGATGGCGAGGGCAGCTGTGGCGATGATTACCTACGGCAGCAAGGTGTGGGCGGCGACGGCGGGGTTTTGGCCTTCCTCTCTCTCTCTCTCTCTCTCTCTCTCTCTCTCTCTCTCTCGTGTTCCGGCGCCGGCCGACCTTAGATCTGTGCCGCTCGTCCTCAGCCCCCCTATATGAAGTCTCTCAGTTGGGGGGATTCAAGGATCTGCGACCCAAGATCCTTGTCGTTGCCCTCTGTGTTGAAATCGAAGGGGGAGGGGGCCTATTTATAGGCCGCGGGAGGCCGGCCGACGAGGGCTCGACCGGGGGGGATGGCCGCGGCTCCAGCCAGCCGGACCGGCGTCCCATCCGACTCGTCCCATCGGCCGGCCACCCCCTACTCCCCCACGTGCTCTGTGCAGCTCGCACTGCTCCCCCGGCTTGCATCGCGCCTTGGGCGCGTGCATTGTACGCGAATCCGGGGGAGGACGATGAAGCTGTGGGTCGGGTGAGGAGAAACGGGTCAGGCGCAGGGGGGTCCGAGGAAGCCCAAGGGCCGCGGCCTGCTTTTGTCTGTTTTTTTTCTGTTTCTCTTGGTTTTTTTGTTTTTCCTTTTTTAGTTTTTCTGGTTTTTTCGTTTTTTCTTGTTTGTTTGGGTTTTTATCAATATAAAACGAAATAAAATAAAACCTAAAGAAAAATAATAATAATGATAAAAATTAACTAAAAACCAAAATTAAAAATTAAAAATTAGGCGTCAACAAAAGGCACACAAGTATTTCGTGGAGTACATTTCCAAGGCTTATCAAGCTCTCACTGATCCTATATCTAAGGAAAATTTAGAAAAATATGGTCATCCGGATGGGAAACAGGTAACTTGTTGTTTGAAGCTGTCTACTAATCTGGTTAATATTCTTTGAGAAAACTTAACATTATCCTGGTCTTGTGCAGGGATTTCAAATGGGTATCGCTCTCCCTCATTTCTGCTGGACATCGATGGTGCTCCTGGTGGAATTCTCCTTTTGATTGTGGGCGTCTGTATTCTTTTGCCGCTAGCTATTGCTGTGATATACCTCTCGAGGTCATAAAAGTATACTGGAAATTATGTCATGCATCATACGCTGTCCAATTACTATCGCTTAATGAAACCTTCTTTGGCGCCGAGGTATGTGTATATCCCATTCATTTCGTTGCTTTATGCATCAGGAGTTATGTTTACGCTATTGGATGTTAGTTAGAAGCAAGACCTACCCTTGATTTTTGCTATTGAAGGAGTAAATTGTTAGTTTAAGTTGTTACTGTTGTTTTGATGGTAGGATGCTTCAATCGTTAGTGCGATTAACATGTCCTTCATTTAACTTTCACTACTCCCTTTCAAGCATCTTCCTGGTGTTGTAATGTGTTTTTGGTGTCTCAGATCCATAAAGTCGTATAACACTCCATTTTTCTTGTCTACCATTGCTTTCAGCAAAGTTATGGAGGTCTTCATCAAGGCTGCTGAATTCATGGAAATTCCAGTCCGAAGGACTGATGAGGAACCCCTTCAAAAGCTGTTTTTATTGGTCAGGGGTGAGTTGAATCTGGATCTCAAGAACATCAAGCAAGAACAAGCTAATTTTGGAAGCAACATCCCCCATTCGTTAAGGTGATATGCAGCAAGATTATCATAAGTAGCTTTCTGTTGATTTTTTTTTTTTCAAGTAATTCGGCTTTTAATGAAGATGTGCTTGGTGCTTTGATTTCTTTCAGACGGAATTGTTGATTCAGGCTCAGTAAACAAGAGAATCAGACTCCTTATCTCCAGCTTTGTTCGGTGATTTCAGATGTGTTTTGGAACTTACACCTCGGCTACTTGAAGAATTGATGAAGGCGCTGTTTAGTCTGTTAGTTATGAGTGGTGGGGGGAAAGGTTTATTCCATATATAATTTGCCTGCTTTCTATATAGAACCCATATCTGTTGCGTCCTTCTTCATTCTTGTTCTTTTCATAATGGTCCATATCTTGGCGGTTATTTTTCATGCAGTTCCATGCAGAAATGATTGAATCTTTGTATAGCTCTTTGCTCGACATGTGTGTTTCATACTGCTCAATTAGTGGCACAAGAATTGAGATACTAGTATTTATGCTATATGAAAACCTCTTTGATTGTGTCAGTGTTCTTTGTTGACATATTGTGAAACCATTCAGCTAGCTTCATTATCCTCTTCCTCTCAGTAATGTTTTAACTTTTCATCAGATGGCTGTCATTCCTCGCCCTGCCCAAGGACATGGTTGGCTGAGGCCTGCAATTGGGGTTGTGGAGCTTTCTCAAGGCATTATTCAGGTGCTGAATCTGAGAACTTAATCTTTATTAGTCAACTAATTCCATAGATTTGGGTTGTCAAGGAAAGGCACTTTTGCCATTTATGCTTTTATAGCTTTGATGCATGAGTAAGCGATTAGGAGTCAAGGGGATCGATTTTCAATCTACTGAACAAATACTCTCTCTCTCTCTCTCTCTCTCTCTCTCTCTCTCTCTCTCTCTCTCTCTATATATATATATATATATATATATATATATTTGTGCATATGCGTGCATGTGTGTGTTTCTGTTGCGCTGAGGCTCTATGTTAATTGGAATCTTCTGCCGTGATCTCATGATGTCTAACATTGTGGAGAACTGAACTCAAAATATGTAGTTCCATTAGTTCATTGAAATTTGAGTATTAGCTAGTAGCAGAGAGCTGTGTGAAGTAAAGACGGATTCATTGACAGTATGACAAGCAAAATAACAAATACCTGATGATCTGAAAAGTGATAGTACAGGCTTGTTTGGTAAAACTGAAAAATAAGTGCTGAAATTTTAAGCAGCAAAGTTTAATTGTTAAACTTTTTTTTTTTTTTTTGGTTGGTCAAAAAGTGCTGAAAAAAAAGTGGTTTGATATTAACTGCATATTGGTTGTTGAAATATTACTAATTTCTTACCATATACGAAATTATGATTAGTATTGGTAAGTTTTAACAATATAACTGGCCAAATTCTAATAACAATCAATACATGTTCTCTGGAAGGAATATAGAATGGCTTACTCATCAGATTAAGTTAATTCTGACTGTAAATGCCAATTCAGCTTACAAAACCAACTTCATCTCATGTGCTGAGATTCTGTGTTACTTGAATCTTCCACCGTGATCTCATGATGTCTAACATTGTGGAGAACTGAACTCATAATGCATAGTTATGTTAGTTCATTGAACTTGAGCTAGTAGCAGAGAGTTGTATGAGTACAGATGGATACATCGATGGTTTGACAAGCAAAATGACAAATGCCTGGTGATCTGAATAGTGATACTACAAGCTTGTTTGGTAAAACTGAAAAATAAGTGCTCAAAATTTAAGCACCGAAGTTTACATGTTAATCATTTCGAGTGTTGATAAAAAAAATAGAAATAAAAAGCTTTTTTATATTAACTGAAAATTGGTTGCTGAAATATTACTAATTTATTGCAAAATACAAAAGTGTGATTAGTATTGATAAGTTTTAACAATATAATTGGCCATATTCTAAAAACAATCAATCATTTTCTATGGAAAGAATTTATGAACCCTTACTTATATATTAAGTGAATTCTGACTGTAAATGCCATATCAGCTTATGAAACCGACTTCATCTCATTGAGTGCTGAATTTTTAGTTTTCAGCACTTGATTAAGGTTATCAAACAGGCCTTAAGCCAATATTCATGATGTTAAAGGTGTGACGTGCACTCTTCTCTAATTTGGAGGCCGATTTGCCATTTGCCTCTTTTTTATTTTTTATTTTTTATTTTTATGCTCACTTGCCTTTGTCTTCTTTTTGCAATATATCTGAGATGTGGAATGTAGAGTTGCACCAAATTTCAATGCACATTATCACTACTAGGTGCAAAATTGTTACTAATTCAGGGGAGCATGTGGGTGTTATATGGATGTACTGTAGGCTGTTCCTCTCAGTGCAAAGAAGACAACTGGAGGATCCAGTGAAGGCATTGCACCTTTTCTGCAGCTACCGCATATCAGTGAATCTGTTATTAAAAGAATTGCTCGCAAGGTCAGTATATGATTACTACATACGTTGTCTCTGGTCTGAAATCTTCTCTACTGTTCTCAAGGGTGGTCATGATATGCCTGATAGTTTGAGCTTAAGGCTATCCTTTTTTCGGTTAATTAAAATAAAATATTGACCAATTGTTGCACCGACTGATGTGACTATGAGCCCCATCCCTGAATCTTTTGTATTGCTGGGATCTGTAATATGACTTTCAATGAAAATTGGCACTTCATGATGCATTACATTGTGCAAGTGGATATTACCGAGTCAGCGCTGCCCTGAGCAATGGGAACCGTGGCATTGCAGATTTTTTCTTTCTCCTAAGCTCCCTCTTTCTAAGATCTTCACTCATTATCTTTTGCAGAAAGTGAGAACATTTTAGGAGCTCCGGGACACGTCTCTTGAGGACTGCGCCGAACTCCTCCAAGCAGCAGGCCTCTCCAGCACAGAAGTACAAGACATTGAGAGAGTTCTGAAGATGATGCCTTCTCTATCAATAGACGTTACATGTGAGACTGAAGGTGAAGAAGGCATACAAGAAGGTGATTCAGGCTTGGGTTACGCTCAAAAGAGATAATGGGCTCGTCAGTGCCCTGCCTCATGCTCCGCGGTATCCTTTTCACAAAGAAGAGAGTTTCTGGTTTCTTCTGGCGGACGCCAACTCCAACGACGTTTGGTTTTCTCAGAAGTTAAGTTTCATGGATGAAGCGGGGCCGCTGTAAGTGCTGCCTCTAAGGCAATTGAGGAGACTATGGAGGGATTGGGAGCAGATGCAAAGGAAAAAAGTAAGGCCGTCAGAGAAGCGGTGGAGAAGGTGAGGAGTGGCTCGAGGTTGGTCATGGGCATGTTTTTGGCCCCCGTGGAAGGGAACTACAATTTGATGTGTTACTGCTTGTGTGATTCGTGGATTGGTTGCGACAAAAAGTGAACGTGAAGGTCAAAGTTCTCAAAAGGACTCGTGCAGGCACTAGGGGCGGTGCTGCACTGGAAGACGCCGTCGTGGAGGACGGGATCGAAGAGGAAGAGGAGAGTGATGAAGAGGAGTATGATTACGAGAGCGAGTACAGCGAAGATGAGGCTGACGAGCAGGATTCGAAAAAGAAAGGCAAGACTGTTAATGGCACGGTGCCTAAGAAGGGTTCGAGTTCGGAAGGCTCGGGGACATATGAGGACTGACCACAGCAGAGACGGTTGAACATCATTGTGTACTTTGACCCCTTCTAGTTACGGCCCGCGTTCCCGATAGGTTCAGGATATAATTTTTATACCATGGATCTTGGTTCGAGCCGAATGATGATTACAGAGAATTTTGTTATGCTTTCTTGAGGCGTCTTTCTTATTCGATAGCAGTGTTACCCCAAATTTTAACTCAATGCATTGGATATGACCGCATGGTAAACTTGGGAGGAGTGCGAGGGTGGAGATTTCATTCTCAATATTTTTCTCTACAAATGCTAGTAATTTGTATTCCTAAAACATGGGGAAATTACTTCTTCCTATTTTAGACTTTTCTTGCAAAGATGAGAAAGTTTTACTTTAAAAAGTATGAGAAAATCGACATGTCAATGTCTATTTATTCTGGAACGATATGAAAAGTTTTAGCTTGGGAAAATTGCTAGGTTTCTAAAATTTAAATCTAAAATATATCGTAAGTCTACATAAACACTTATTTCACTACGTCTTGTTACTAATTATTTTTTAAGCTAATAAAAAAAAATGGCATCATCACAACCGTTGGCTTTACCCGTCCGCTCTGTTCCCCATGATAAACAAAAATATAAAAAATTATCCTATAGTGAGCCCGATTCTCGAAGTCTACCTACACTTGACTTTGTTGCAATATACCTTGAATTTTGATTATCATGACTCAATAAGTTCCCTGCACTCGTCGTGATGAAATGATTGCCCGTCAATCAACACATGCCTTGTCATGCTTGTAATGAACATTTCACTAACTAAGCGCGAAGGACCCGTGTGAGGCCTTTGTCGAACTTAAGTGTCGAGGACTACAGCTCAAGCATTGAGGACATGAGCATTGCCTTTGTGGACGTAGGGTCAGGTGTTGAGGCATTGGGGAAAGGCACTAGGGCTTCAGGCCCGGCCTCGACAGACTCAAGCATGGGCGTTGGTGACTTGGGCTTAACTTCTATGGACCCAAGTCCGGGCATTGGAGACCTGGTCCTAAATGCTAGAGACTCGAGAACCAGCATTTGGATTATCGTGTCCAAGTATAGAGTTTCAAGTCCAAGCGCAAATATCTAGTTATATTCCAACTTTTTTAGAAAGGAAGTGTCTTTTCTAGATTTTAGCATAAATTTTCCATTAATCATGAAATCATTTTCTGTCGACTAATTTTCCAAAGCACACCAAATACAAAAAAAAAATGAGAAAAATGTGTTCCGTAAAACGAAAGAAGCCTAAAAATTAAATATTTTTTCTTTGAGCGTTCGATTGCGCAAGAGTATCATGGAAAAAATTGTGATTTATTCATTAGCGAAATGCCTTAGAAAGGGTGCGAAATGTGTGCATGATGAGTACTGATTATTGTGTGTGTGTGTGTGTGTTTTTTTTTTTTTTTTTTTGAAATTTAAACTTCATTCATTCAATACTTTGGTTCATAAAATAACAAACTGCCACATCATTTTTCTCGTGGTCGGCCTATATGATGGCTGGCTCGATAGTTGTATACGGGATTGGGCTCGATGTTGGAACTTCATTATGTAATTTGACCCCTTCTAGTTGCGGCAAAAATTCTTGATAGGTCCAAGATTGATAGTTATTTATACCGGGGATTTTGGTTGGAGTCAAATGATGGTTAGAAAGAATTTTGCTATATTTTCCTGAGGCGTCTTTCTTATTCAATTGCAGTGTTGCACCAAATTTGAATTTCAAGCATTGGACATGGCCGCATGGTAACTTAGACAAAGTACGAGGATAGAGATTTCATTCTCATTCTCATTCTATTTTTGTTACATCGTTAGGAGGGGAATGAAGATTTCGATCTCACCTCATTTTCCCCAGTCCTTGCTGCCATACAAGATCTAGGTCGTACATGGGTGTGTAGTATTCCTCTACGTATATTAGTAACTCGTTTTCCTAAGCATACAGAAATTTACTTTTTCCTATTTTAAGCTTTTCTTGCAACGATTAGAATGCTTCGATTTTACAGAAAATGAAAGAAGCGACATGTAAATATTCATATATTTTGGGATATTATTTTGGGATATTATGAAAAGTTTAAGCTTGGGAAAGTTGTAAGGTTTTAAAAATTTAAAAGTTCAAATTTAAAGTGACTCTATACACACTCGTAGTGCTTACTATTTTTTGTTATTAATAAATATTTTAACCACATCAAATAAAGGCGTCATCAGAACTGACACCTTACCTGTAAATCTTACTTCCCATTATCGAGAAAGATTATCAAAAATTTTCCTCTTGTGAGCCTGAGTCTCAATGTTCTCTCAAGCTTGATTTTATTCCGCGATGCTCCCAACTTGATCTCTTTGAGATAATAATTCCCATGAACTTATCGTTGGATAAATGATTACTAGTCAATGAATACCTGCTTGCCGCACATAAATTTTGCAACCTAGCAGGGATCCGCTTACCCTTAATTTGACCTTAATTTGAACTTCTTTCATGCAGGTAGCACCTAGTTGTGTTCAATTCTGTCTTGGACATTCTCATTACGACTATCTTGTCACATCTAGAGTGGTACTTTATCTCCAATTTTCCAATTTATGCTCGAGAATTCCCAACCCTCTCTTTCTAATCTAAAAAATTGGGGCAAAATTATTATTATTATTATTATTTTTTATCGTGCAAAGGAGTGGCACAGAGAAAGTGTGTTTTTCTAGACAAAAATGCCCCTAGAAAGTTTTCGATTTTTTCCTACCCTCGTTAAGGTATCACTAAACATTTCAGCCGACCAATCATGGATGTGATACTTTTCTTCTACCATTTAATACAAAAGATGCCTTGCTTTTGTTTATTGATAGAATGATTGGTTTTCGATTCTTTTACCTTCTTTGGATGTATTCTTTTTACTAGCAAACAAAACACCATCTCAATATGTACATATACATTTCCCATTTTTCCTTCTATACAAACCAAGATTATATAGAGAGGAGCAGTAAAATTCAAACTTGGTAAAAACATAGCATTTGTTCCCATTTGGGATCTATGGAACAAATGGAACATCTGAAACTTCGTCATACTAAATTCATCATGGATGAGATATTCTTCTACCATCTAATGCATGAGATACCTTACTTATGTCTATTTGTGAAATGGTTGGTTTTCAATTCTTTTACTTTCTCGGGTTTTTGAAGAGATTCTTTCTTCTAACAAATAAGTAAGGAACCATCTCAACATGTTTATATACATTCCCCACCATTCCTCCTATACAAGGTGAAATTTTATATAGAGGAGTGGTAAAAAATTCAGACTAAGCAAAAGCATGGATTAGCTCCATTTTTTATTTATGGAACAAATGGAACATTCGAGGTATCCTCATACTGAGCCTCTCGTTTCGGGTCTCTCTCATTTTATTTGCACCCCTTAGAAAGAAAATATCGAACACCCTCATTGTTTTCACCTCTAAAAGGTCACAATAAGAAATTCGACTAGTCAATATTAATATACTTTGCGACATTATGAAAAGTTCTAATTTGGAAAGTGTCAAGGTTTTAAAAGTTAAAGAAGTTAAAGCTGAGCGTAACTCTAAGTATGACATTGGTATTTACTCTTTTTTTTCTTAATAATTTTTTAAGTAGATGCCTAGATGGCATGATCAAGACCATTCCTTTGCCGAAAATACTAGTTCCCCATAATCAAGAAAAATCTGAATATTTCTCCTGCAGCGAAGTCCTCTAGACTTAGACTTTAAATTACATTGATTTTAATCACTTTTGGCTCAACAATTCCCTTATATTCATCACCTGTTAAAATAATTGCCCACCGAAGAATGTATGCCGACGAATGTATGCTCAGGATACATACATTCGTACCTAGCAGGGATTCGCTTAGTCATGATTTGACCTTACCTCGAATATCTGGCACATAATTAACGTCGAATTTGTTAACTTCACTCCATGACTTTCTCAATACATATTTCTTCTCCCATCTGCAGTGGTCATTCATTTTTAATATTTCAATTTATGTCCGAAAAACCCCAACCTTTTTTTGATCTGAAAATTAGGTTTTTTTTTTTTTTTTTTTTTTTTTTTTTTTTTTTTTTTAAGTTCTCGATTGTGCATAGGAATGGCATCGAGGAAACGTGTTTTTTGTTTTTTTTTTTTTTTTTTTTTCACAAAAATGGGTGCGAGATGTGTGCATGATGAGCCCATGAACGTTGGCCAGCAGTTAAGGACGCGCGGACCCCTGGAGTGCCAAAAGTTGACACGAAGGGACACTTAAGTGCCAAAAGTTACGAAAGGTACACTTAAGTATCAAAATCGGAGCAAAGTGGATCACTTGAGTGCCAATCCGGCCAAAATCCGGCCAAATTGCATATATGGCATTTTCCGGAGACTTCTTTTACTGAGGTGGCAAACATTTAAAAAAAAAAAAACCCACGTGGACGACAAAACGACGTCGTCCATCCACACTGAGTGAGCTGACCTAAACGACTTCGTTTTTCGTTGGTGTTAAACGACGAGCTAGCCATCGCCGTTTCTCCCCATCCACGTTCACAATAGATCTCAGTCATCGCTGCCCTTCTCTCCGTCACCGTTCACGCCCAGAGGTTGTCGTCAGTCGCCGTTGTTGGTTGTCGTCGCCACTCAGCATCGTTGGTCATCGTCCCCACTCACCATCGTCGCTCCTCCAGGTTGGGGCCCTTCTCCTCCTCCCTTGTGATGAAATTAGGGCTCGATTAGTTTATTAGGGTGCTCGATTAGTTTATTAGGGCTCGATTGTTTTATTAAGGCTCCGATGGAAATGCTGTTGAAATGTGCATGCTCTGTTTGGCTACTCCTTTGTGTGGAGATGCTCGCCTCGGTGGATAATTTCTGTAGTCGAGGCTCGAGTGAGACAAAATATTGACTAATGTGGAACTAGGAACTAGTATGTTTGAGCGAAAAGTTATTGAATCAGGTGGCTGGAATAATGGCTCTCAAGTGCTCTGCAAAGAGCACGGAACTTTGCTATCAATCTGCTTTTGTTCCTCTGCTTTTGTTCCTTTGATTATGATCTTTTGGTTATTTTTTAGTCTTCTTTCCTGATTGTTGTTGTTTCTAATCAAATAGTCGACAAATATGCAGGGAACATTGAGGAGTGCAAAATTTGTTGAAGCTTTCTATAAGTTCATTTACCCGCAAGGGACAAATTTGAAACCAAGTAAGTACCTCCTTTTAAAGTATAGCTCTTTTGACATGTAGTATTAGTCTATTGTACAATAGATAAATTTAGGGCTTGAGTTGTGCTTGTTGTGGGGATCTGTGATTGTTGTGGGGACCTTTGCTTGTTGTGGGGACCTTTGTTTTTGGTTTATATTTTAAGGGAAGGGAAGGCAAGGCAAGGCAAGGCAAATAATTAAAGTGACGACCTCTTGGCTGTCATGTATGGGCATATTCTCAGTGTGGGGGCCTTTTAATTAAAGTGGCGACCTCTTTTTTGGCTGTCAAATAGGGGCATATTGTCAATGTGGGGACCTATTTAATTAAAAGTCCATGAGAGTGAAAGGACTCCCATGTGCAATTGTTTATTGTTCTTTGTGGATGTGGTCCCAAAAAATAATTATTCTTTGTCTTGTTCTTGGTGCAGAAATGGCTCATGACAAGGATTATGTCGCTGTCATAGTTTGCTACGGTGGGGAATTTGTAATTGGAGAGGATGAGTGGGAGTATGAGGGTGGAAATGAGGGCACCGATTTTGTCGACATTAAGAAGGCATCTTATATAGGATTTGTTAGAGATATAGTAACTTATTTGCCTTGTAAAGTTCGAAGTTCTTTGTATTGTATTCTGGGAAAGGTTTAATAGATGGTTTGAGAACCTTAGAAAATGATGATGGTTTTAGGGATATTCTATACCATTATCTTCATGGTGAAGAGGTAAAGATATATGTTGAGTACAATGAAAGTGAGGACGAAGATGATGATGAAGAAAGCACCCAAGTAGAACAAGAACAAGAAAGAAATGGTATTCAAGGTAGTGCGACGTTAGGGTCGAAGGAAGGCGGGGACAGAAATGATGGAGAGGAGAGGAGCGCGAGATGTCACAATTACTTTGGATTAGATTGGGAAGTAGCTGAATCAAGTGATGATGATAATGATGAAGGGTTGCCTGCTGCAAATTTCATAAGTGATAACGACGACGAGGAGCTTGTACAGTCAAGAAAAAAGCAAAGGGATTTTTTGATAGATAAATTTGCAGCTTTGCAGGTAGCTGATGAAGTTCCAAACGGGGCCGAAGGCCCGTAGATGCTTGTTGCCGCTAGTGAGGAGACGATTATGAAGAAAGCCTTGACAATGTTATTTCCCGGGATGAGCTTGAAGAAGATGAAGGAGCTGTGCATAGAAGGAGAAAGAAAAGTAAGTTTCCTTCTTATGATTCATCCATCCCCTCTCCTACCTTGTCGATAGGTATGAAATTTTAAGATGCAAAACAATTTAGGGAAGCTATAATGAAGTCTTCCATTGCTGCACAGAGGAACATTGACTTTATTAGAAACACTAAGGCCTTTGTAAGAGCTAGGTGTTCACAAAAAAATTGTCCATGGAAGATTTATGGTGCATTTGTTAAGAGAAGTGGATCTTTCCAGATTAGAGCGTACCAAGAGGAACATACTTGTTCCATTAATTTTGAAAATAAAAGAGTGACAAGTGCATGGTTGTCCAAGCACTTCTTTGATTTGATTAAGATGATACCTCAGATGAGTAGTACTCAGTTTAGGATGTTGGTGAAGGAGCAGGTTGGCATCAATATAAGCAGGAATCAATGCAAAAGAACGAAGCAAAAGGTGATGAAAATACTCATTGATCAGTACAATAGCGAATATGGACAGGTGTGGGATTATGCTTGGGAGTGTAGGCTGCAGAATCCTTCAAGTAGAGTGTATGTAGAGGTTGTGGAGAGACCACTTCCTGATATTGGGACCAAGTTCAATAAGTTTTATGTTTGCTTCGATGCATGCAAACGAGGATTTTTATCTGGTTGTAGACGGATTATAGGATTGGACGGGTGTTTTTTGAAGGGCTTGTGCAAGGGAGAATTGCTAGCTGCAATTGGAAGAGATGCAAACAACCAGATGTTTCCACTGGCTTGGGCTGTTGTGAAGGTAGAGAACAAGGACAACTGGTCCTAGTTTCTAAAAAATTTGATGGCTGATTTGGAGATAACAAATGGTGTAGGGTGGGCGTTCATAAGTGACCAACAAAAGGTACTTTTTGAAAGATTTGGTCAATTATT
Source organism: Eucalyptus erythrocorys (assembly GCA_014182555.1). NCBI lineage: Eukaryota > Viridiplantae > Streptophyta > Magnoliopsida > Myrtales > Myrtaceae > Eucalyptus > Eucalyptus erythrocorys. The sequence goes on along the minus strand of CM024597.1, from coordinate 2,104,635 downwards.
TGCTTGTTGACATCAACATGTCGTTTGCTTACATTTCATTTCTTATTTTGAATTATTTCAGGGATTGGTTCCAGCAGTAGCTGAGTTGTTGCCTTATGCCGAGCATCGAATATGTGCGCGGCACATATACGCAAACTGGGCAAAGAACTATAAAGGGGACAAGCTACAGTTCAAATTTTGGCAGGTAGCAAAGAGCACAAATATGGCTGACTTTAGGATGGCTGACTTTAGGATGGCCAAAGAAGAACTGCTTCAATTGACAAGGGAAGGTTATGATGCACTATTCCAAACAGAATCGAAGTATTGGTGTAGGGCGTTCTTCAGCGAGGAATTCAAGTGTGATAACATTGATAACAACATCTGCGAAGCATTCAATGGGAGGATAATAGATGCCAGATGTAAACCAATTATCTCGATGCTTGAAGACATAAGGGTTATGGTCATGACTCGGTTGCATAAACAAAGGGATGAGGCAAAGCAAACCTGGACTAGGTAATGTGGTCCCAGGATTGCTAAGAAATTGGATGAGAATTTGGCTGTAAGTAGGTATTGTCATCCCATTTGGAATGGGGATAAAGGATATGAGATAATGAGGATATGAGATAATGAAAGGCTCTGATAAGTATGTTGTCCATTTAGGTACGAGGAAGTGTTCATGTAGAGCATGGCAAGTAAGTGGAATTCCTTGTGCACATGCCATATGTGCCATTCAATTGAAGGACCACAACACGAGAAGACTACCTTGATGATTGGTACAAGAAACCGAGATATCTTGCTTCGTACCAATACATGTTGCAGCCAATTAGAGGTACCAAGTTCGGGAGCCAACGAGATCACGAAGCACCTCAACCTTTGCCACTAAAGAGGAGAATGGGAAGACCAAAGCAAAACCGAAGAATGACGGAGGGAGAGGTCTCAAGTCAACGTAGGATGAGTAGGACGGGTGTAAAGATGAAGTGCTCTTTTTGCCACATAGCAGGGCACAATACTAAAGGCTGTCAATTAAGGAAGCAGCAGGAACAGTTGAGGCTAGTCGAAGGGCCTACTGAAGGGACAGTTGGAGTTGGAGAAGGACAAACAGAAATGCGAAGTGAGTCGTCTGTTCTTCAGTCGATGATAATAAACCCAGTAAGTCATGACAATTATTGTTTATGTTACTTTATAACCTGAACAGATATGTACAGCTAATTGACATAATGTTTTTGTCTTTGTCAGGTTAGGAGAATGACACGTGAAGAATTGGTTGAAGCCCCCGCTGTACCTGAAACTGAAGGGTCTGTTCAAACAAGGCAAGGTAAACAGCCAGCTCAAGAACTGGTCGAAGCAACTGGAGGGCCAGTTAAGTCAACCGTTCTTCAGCAGAAGCAAAGAAAAAAATACTCGGTAACTTAAATAATTTGTGTTTAGTTTTCTTTTACAATGGCTTGATGTTATATTTATGATGTCCTTTGTCTTTTTCTCAGGTTCGAAGAAGGCAAGCTAGAGCTCAGCTATCAACAGAGGGCCCAACTAAAGGGTCACCACAAGATCCATCACCAAGGTCACCACAAAGGCCACTAGAAGGGTCATCACAAGGGCCACTAGAAGGGCCACCACAAAAGTCAACAGAAGGTGTCATTGAAGCTGAAGGGCTAAATAGAAAAACAACCAAAAGAAAGCCAAATCAAGAGCCACCTACAAGAAGGCCATCTACAAGAGGCCGCCTAGCCGCTGAAGAATGCCAAGAAGAAGCCCCTACCGTAGCTGAACAGCCACAACAAGAGCCCAAGAAATCACATGCAAGAAGAAGGGCTAACCTATCACAAGTATCTGGCGACGTTCCCCTTCGAACAAAAGGAGCTCTTGGAAAGAGGCTAAAAAAAGTATGGTTATGGGCTTTATAGAGATGAGCGTTCTGGAACAGTTATTCTCAATGTAAGTTTTATAAGCTAGGCTGTATTTAATTTAATTTATGGTGCAAACAAAAGTTAATTTCTTTTTCTTTTTGAAGCCTGGGAGAAGTTCGGAGGTTCTTATCTCTCAAGGCCGAATGAAGAATCAATGGCGCGCCAACAAAGAAGAAGAAGACATTGGCTGCGCCAACAACAAAGAAGAGTAAGAAGAACCCAGTTACAAGTCCATCTGAATCAGTTAGGCCTACAACAGTTGCAGCTCCAGCTCTAGCTCCTTCTCAATCAGTTCAGCCTAGGACAATTGCACCTCCACCTCCATCGAATCAACGCATCTCGAGACAAGTTGAAGATGAAATCTCACGTCCAGTTAGAAAAAGCACAAGGATTATGAATCAAGTGAAAGGAGCACGGACAGGAGGCATTGTGCATATTGATTAATGAAATGGGATGGGATATGGTTTGTGGGGCTGAGGAGTCAATTATTGTGGATGTTTGTTTTCTTTTAAATAGTTTGTCATCGACTTTGTGAGACTTCATTTCAATATCAATGAAACAATCTTGTTGCTACCTTTGGTGCAATTTTTGTAATTTGTTTTTACTTTTACTTACTGCTTTCTACTTTTGGTGGTGGATCTGTGGTTGTGACTGGGGTGCTTGTGTGGCTGGTGGTGGCGGTTGATGAAGCCTGATGGTGGTGGGTCCACTATGTGGATTGGGTTGGGGCCTTTTACTTTGCCGCAGTTAGTATAAACCCCTTTTGCAATGAGACCCATGACCCACCACCAACAATGGGGCTGCTAAGATATAAGTGTACTCATCTTGCACCGGGTAGTGGTAGTGCTTTGGTGCAAGTTGGTGTAAGGCATTAGGAACTTCTCTCGCCGCGGAATACCAGCGGTATAGTGGTGGCTCAAGTGGATGCCTAGGATGCTTGATGTGGCTGGTGGTGATGGCTGGAGGTCGATGGTGGCCAGTGGTGGGCGGTTGTGGTGGCTGATAGCAGCTGATCAGCTAGTGTAGTTTATAGTTTAGTAAACAAACAAAATTGACACTTAACTGATCACATTCTAAAAAACCTAACACTTAAGTGTTCACTCTTAATCACAAATGGCACTTAAGTGATCACTTTTGATACTAACTTGACACTTAAATGACTTTTTTTTTTTTTATCACGACTAGTACTTAAGTGATCACTATGTACAACTTATAGCACTTGAGTAATCACTCATGTCTGTTCTATGTAAATGGGTGATTTGCAGCAAACCAGAGAAGCTGCTGCTTTATATATACAAATGTTGAACATATGCCAACTCCATTCAATTCATTGCTACTGGTTTACATTCAGTTGAAGGAAAGAAGTCACCACAACACATCCACCCAATATACATTCCATCATCACCGATTTATATTCGAGAATAAGCGAAAATATAGCACAAACAGCATCCTATTCATTCAAACAGCATCTCATTCATTCATTCATTCCCTTTCCTTGACCTCATTTACAACTATGGCAGTCGGAGAAACTTCTTCTCATCTTCCAATACTTTACATTTCATCACAAAGTAGGATAGAGAAAAAAAAACAGCAACACGATAAACGCTCGGTAACACTTCCGTTCAATATTCATCTTTGAAACTTCATTCTTCAAATGGTTAGCGAAGATGCTTGAGCTTGCATTGAGTCAACCTCGTCCAAGTCGTCCCCACAGTTGTAGATGGAGGTTGATAACATCTATCAAGTAGGTCCAATATCACCCTCGTGGCTCGGTGAGAGAATTTCGCATCAACCCATTCGAAATATTTGCACTTCGACCCTTCTCTCGTATCGGGCACATCCATAGAATCTTCTCCCAGGATTCCTTCGAGTCCACGATGTTCTTCTTGGACTTGGTAACCCACAAAAACAGAAATGCTCGCCTTCTCCTTTGCTTCGGCGAGAGAAACGCTCGCCTTCTCCTTCGCTTCGGCGAGAGAAATTTGAGCCGCTGCTGAAAGTCTTGCTCTCCATCCCCAATATCCGACCGTAGTGTAACACCCCAAAAACCCCCTTGAGGTCATTACAGTCATACTTACCTGTCCTTTGAGAGCTACAAACTCTTAGGCTCTCTTTTTTTTAAAAAAAAAAAAGCAAACGGTCCCAGCGCACATCAAATGGCGGAAGCGGAATCACGACTCTCCAATCCTCCCTCCAAACATAAAAGGATCAATGCACACAACTAAGCAAGTTATTCTCTCAACATCATTACAGTCCAACAACCTGAAAATTTGCTCCATTCCATCAATCCAACGTTCCGCCTCCTCAGGACTTCCCATTCCACAGAACTTAGGTGGCTTTAACTTCAAAAATTGCTCCACTAGTCCCTGAGTACGGCGTTCTGCTCCAGGTTGTTGCTATGCTTGCCTTTCCATCAAATTCCCTATATTGGCCAATGCCTGCAGGATATCTTCCATTCGAGGTTCAGCTCTTGCAGTAGAGGTTCCAGCCCTCGATGGATGAAAACTTCCAGGTCGTACCATGCTTTTCCTGCAGTTTCCAAGCATTTGCCTCAGGAATAATATGAGACTCACTGTCTCCATTTAAAATTCACCACAGTTATATAAGTAACACTTGCATGTTACTGACAACCTAAACTAACTCTATCAGGGATCTATGAGTGAATACACATCACCCGTTGCTCAAGATTAGACAACTATCCCAGTTAGTATCCTATGGTGTGCATTGCCATCCTAATCCTCAATTTCCAAATGAGGCTCCTTATTACTCCAATATGTCCAAATGCTCTGATACCAACCGATGCGGCTGTAACACCTCAAAAACCCCCTTGAGGTCATTACAGTCATACTTACCTATCCTTTGAGAGCTACAAACTCTTAGGCTCTCTTTTTTTTTTTTTTAAAGCAAACGGTCCCAGCACACATCAAATGGCGGAAGCGGAATCACGACTCTCCAATCCTCCCTCCAAACATAAAATGATCAATGCACACAACTAAGCAAGATAGGATACTGAAAACCGGTTCTCTTATTTATATAGTTAAAGGATGGATGTTTCCTGTTCTTTTCGGGGTAGAATATACATCAAAAGGAAACATCAAAAGAAAACCTCAAAATTTCTACCCTTCATCAAAGAAACCCTATACAAGCTCTATCCATCCCTCAAGATCCGGTCAAACCAAAACCCCTCCATCCTCCTCCAGCTCCAGCTCATGCCTATCTCCCTCCAGGCGCTCCAAGAGATAACGGCGGCAGCATGCCCCGGATCACTCCATCCTGACAGATGAGGTATGAAACAAACTCTTGAAACACAGGGCCGCTGTCCAGGCCCGCATCAAACCTCACCAGCACACTCACACGAATGAACACCAGCCCGCGAACTGTGGGGCTGTCTATATTCGTGACCCTGACCTCCATGTCGGAGGGAATACCATAAAATGAGCCAGGAGCGACGAGAGGCAACGGCATGTCTAATTTGAAATGTTAGTCCCCAAAAGGGGTGAGTACAACCACTCAGCAGAAATATGATCTCTATGACTACCCATACAATACAACCAAGCATATCATAACATCACATGACAGCAAATAAACAACATCAGAATATCATATGATCATCACAAGTAAGCAATTCAGCCATAGACTTTCAGCCACTCATGCTTTCACATTATTCTCAAGTCATGCATCCACCAAGCATAGGTGCTTACAAGTCAAGCATTACTCATGCATTCGTGCCTCATCATGTGCACTCTCCACAAATCAGCATTTCTCATGCATATATGTCATCACACAAATCAGTAAATGCTAATGCCAATATTTCTCATTATGTGCACACCTCACATAATCAGCTTGATTCATGCATTCATATTTCATCATCATCATGTACACCTTTCACATATTCGTAATGCTCATGCATACATATCAAATTCTTACAATTTTTAATATAAATCCCGGTACACACCACCCGGGCTTCCAGCCTCCCCACATTCCGAGCATCTCACACCCAAACCTGGCATCATGAGGAATTCACGGCACACACCATCCGTGCTTCCGGCATTTACACTCCCTAGCCGGGCATCTCGCACCCCAACTGGCATCACGAGGCATCCACGGCACACACCATCCGTGCTTCCGGCATCCCCTACGCTCCGGGCATCTCAACTCCGAGGCCATCCAGATTCATGCTCACAGGGCTACTGGGCATCCGGCATTTTCACTCCTTGACCGGGCATCCCGACACTCCCGGGGCATCATCGGCACACACCATCCGATGGCCTCTTTCATATGCATGATTCATGGCATTTAACATGATGCTCAGCATACATAACAGCATGCAATATCCCATATTTCCACTCACAAGGCATGATATTCACACAACATGCTCCATTCGGATGATCCCTAACAATTCAGCATTCATAGTTTTCGGAATTCATCTCAATTGACTATCAAATACTCTTCAAAACTTGTGAAACTCACACACAGGATAGTCAAGACAATATGGAACACTTTTCATGAAAAATGCATCTCCTAATTGTCAACACACAAAAAGATGTCACTCGGCCATTGCAAAACAGAGTTTCCAAACATTACAGTTTGCACGGTCTTAAGAAAAGTCTAAATTAACCATCCTATTGTTCTTTAAAAATTATGAACTTTCACCACATCAATGTCGAGACATAGAAGTACAACTTTCATTAAGAGTTCATGTCCAAATAATCCTCACACAAGAAGGTACAAGGTCGGTAACACCAATCACACTCTCGGGTTCTCCAGTATGCACGGTTTCAAAAATACATTGGTTTACATATCCAAACATCACTCAAGAACTATGAAATTTCACTATGTTATAATCAAGAGTATAAGGTACATTTCTCAAGAAGATATGATCATCAAATTCGTCCTCCATTAATTGTTATAAAAATCATAAGTTCCCTGTTTACACTTTGCAAACTGTCCAGCAAACAATCCTCAGCAAACAATCTTCAATTGAGCTATTTATTCACCTTTTTTTATCTAAATTTTGGATATGTTCTAGTTTAACATGTATTCTTCAACTTTCATTTAGAGGCCGAAGTAAGCAAATCAAGGGAAAGTCACTTTATATGCAGTACAAGCTACTGACGTTCCGTCAAGACAATCCAGAATTCAAATCCATAAGAAAACAAATAATTCACTAAGCTACACCGAATGGAATCTGCTCAATTTTTAGTATGTCATCCATCAAGATGTTCTCTACATTTCATAAGAAGAAGTCGAGCAAGAATTCCACACAAAGAGGCATGTTCAGCAACCAATAAACATCAAAGGTCAACAAGCAACTCCGAAATACACCCGGTTCCGAAGAAATTCGGTTTCACCCCTCAAATCTCACTCAAATCACTTTAAATTCGACTATGTTATAGTTCAAGACGTGCTCAACAACTTCCATGAAGGAATCAAAGTCAGATTCTAACCCTAAGAGCACCTACAAACGCATGCAAGCTACTGGTGCAACCTAGCACATTCCAAACCCGACTGCACCTATCTCAAATCCTCCTCAAAAACTCCAAATTCCAGCCATCAAATTCACAATTTCAGCCATCACACGACACCACAACATGCATAGGTAGATGAGAGATCATTCTTGCCTTTGGATTGAGCAAAAAACATGAAGAAATCAGCAGTAGGTTCCTCGGCTAGCTCTCGGTCGACGCTGCTTTTCCTTTCTTCTTTATGTTTTCTCTCTTTCTCTCTCACTTAGTCGGTCGAAGACACTCACAAATCCGGCCATCTCTCTTTTATATGCCCCTCTAATTGTCATTAGAGGTAATGATTGATTTTCATGCACTTTGGACACTTGGCAAAGCAAAGGGACACATGGACTCCCTCTCATCTCACTCGGCCATCTTGGCTTGTTCAACAAGCTCGGCCGACCCTCCTTGGGCTTGGCCAGCCCAATTCTTCCTCTTCTTGGGCCCACATTCGGCCCAAGTCCATTCCTCTTGAGCCCACTTCACTTGGCTCAAATCATTAAACCTTAATTCCAAGATTAAGCTATTCATCCTAGCTTATACAAATCCAAATTAAAATTACTAACCTAGCCATAAAATATGGCTACAAAGTTAATCAAAATAATTCACTTGTAGCTCCATAGTCCAGTGACTAAAATCTCACAACACTTCCATCGATCGGCCACAGTCATCGCATCTTCAAAGGTTGTCAAAATTTTGGGATGCCACACGTAGAATTTGGGGCAAATCGAGTAAGGGTTCAGGATTAGGGCTCTCAATGCTTCAATGGCAATTTGCCTGATTTAGGGTTTTCGATTTGGGGCAATGGGGGGGAGACGATGCCCTTTTTGCTGATTTAAGGGCTCTATTTCGGCCAACCTGAGGAGACGACGTCGTTCTGGGTTCATTAGAGCTGACTCAGCACTCCGGTGAGCCACCTTGACGAGAAATAATCATATTTAATTGCCACGTATGATTTCCGGCTGCCTTCGCCGGAGGTGGCACTCAGGTGTCCCACTTTTCTTACAAAGTGGCACTTAAGTGTCACTTTCGTAGCTTTTGGTACTTAAGTGTCCCTTCGTGCCAACTTTTGGCACTTGAAGGGTTCTTCTGCTACAGTTAAGTATCATTGAAGATGAGCTCAGAGAGAAAATTGGGTCAGCGCTGTCAAAATCTAATATATTTTAGAACAAAATGAAATTTGGAGGAACTTTGAGAAACAAACTCGGCTTCAATGGGAAATTTTGGAATTTTTCCGAAATGAATACGATCCTCAGTTGGGGCCAACGTTAGTTGCTCTCCACAAATTGGCCAATGTCTTGGCCAATGTCTTAGCCTCTGCTGCAATTCAGAAAGCTGGCTATCTCTCTAAATTCCTAAATTTTTTAATTATCAAAGTATTTTAATAGAGAGAATACAATGTCCGCAATGAGAGATTTCTATCATAAAAATGCCGAATTATTTTTATTTTTGGGAAAGTTTTTCAAAAAGTGTTAAATTTATTGTACTTTTACCAATTCAGCTATAAATATATCGATTTTGCTAATTGAGTCTTAGCCACTTTCATAATTTGCTATTTGGGTCCCAGATCTTTTTACAATTTGCCAATTAAGTCACTCCAAAATCTCCGATATGGGTGTTGGCCATCTAATGTGCTACCAATTTTTAATAATATTCTAAAAAAAAAAATTTCGATTTTTTTTTTTTTTTTTTTTTTTTTTTCTTCTTTTCATTGCTTTTTCCTTTTTTCCTTTTGTTTTTCCCTTTTTCCTTTGCCACCGGCTAGGAAGCACGGACACATTGTCCATGCTTCCGTGTCGTGTCCGACACGTGTCGGAGCGTGTCGGACACGTCGACACGCTCGGACACGGTCAGACACGCGGTAAACGCGTGTCGGATTTTCCGACACGCGGTCAACTTTTATCGACACGTGTGTCGACGCGTGTCCGGAAAACTGATGGAGGGTGGAGGCGAGGGAGGGCGAGGGAGTAGAGGCCGCGAGTGAGACAGAGCAAAGGCCGCGGCGACGGCGAGACGAAGCGAGAGGCCGCGAGCGCCGGTGAGACAGAGCAAAGGCCGCGAGCGACGGCGAGACAAAGCGCGAGCGCCGGTGAGACAAAGCCACGAACGGACCACTGCCACGGCGAGAGATGGCTAGAGAAAGAGCCGAACAAAGAGAAAGAAGAGAGAAGGCAAACTCCCGCCGGCAAGACGAAGCCACGAACAGACCACCGCGACGACGAAAGACGGCCAGCGGTGAGGGCCGCCACTGTTGCGATGGATCGGCGACGAGAGGAAAAGGAGAGGAGGAAAGGGGTTGTGCGGCGAGCGGCAAGGAGGATAGGAAAAGGAGGGCTCGGCGGCTTGCTAGGGTTTTTCCTAAAGAAATCCAAAAAAAAAAAAAGAGAAAGGAGGTCGATGGCATGAGAGAGAAGGAAGGGGGCGGAAATGACAGCTCACTTGTCACTGTCGAGTGGGGGAGGGAAAAAGGTAAAATGAACTTGGGGTGGAGGGAAAAAGAGGAACGAAAGAAGGGGTGGATTTTGGGAATTTTTTTAATCAGAAAATTAAATAAATGAAATTAAAAAATGATTTTAAAAAATAAAAATACTAAATTTTGAATAATGATAAATTTTGGTTATTGTAAAAAATCATGAATTTATTTAAATAAATTAATTCTAATTTCTTATTAATTATTAGTTTCATCGATAATTTTTGTTAAAATTAAAAAAATGTTTCGCATTAATTATGAATATATCTTTCAAATTTCAAATGAATTGATTTGTTAATATTATTAATGTAAATTTATTATAGGCTCTTTTTTAATTAATTATTTATTTATAAATTTGAATCAAATTAATTAAAAATAAAAATATTTGTTTAATATACAACGTGTCGCAACGTGTCGGAATTTTCTATTTTTAGAAATGACGTGTCGACGTGTCGTGTCATGTCGGACACTCGTGTCGTGTCGCGTGTCGGTGCTACCTAGGCCACTGGCGAGCAGCTGCGATACCGTCTCGATCCACGGCTGGTGGGGGTGGTAATGACACTTCTGCAAGCATTTGCATGCAACTTTGTCCACCGCCGCCGCCACACTTTCATGGCCTGAGCTAATCCCTCTCTGACCTCCTTCCACCACAACTCCGACCCTTGCCTCTATCTGCATCGCTCCCTCTCTCTGCGTCCAACTCAATTCAATCCACTCGCGCCCTTCGAACGATCCTCACGAAATAGCCCATAATCAAAGATTTCACGGCAGAAGCAACAACAAACGACGCACAAAACGAAATCGAAGCCTCTTCCGCATCACAAGGCCCCATCCTTGCAGATTTTCGGGCGACCTCCGTTAAAATTCCTTCCTTTTTCTCACGCACTCCCTCAGAGATTTTCATTTCCTTTAGAGCTTGGCCTTGGGCTTTGCGTAATTTAATTGGAGCGAGCGAAGTCGAAGAACCTCAGGGTCTCAAAAGGCTGTCGCAAGCTGTCATGATATTTCTAGGAGTAAAGAACAGCGGGAGTGCCATAACTTGGCACGGGGGGACACTTAAGTGCCATAATTTCAAAATGGTACACTTAAGTGCCAATATCGGAGTTAAATGGAACATTAAATGCCACTCCGACGAAAATCCGGCCAAACGGCCGACGTGGCAATTTTCCGACGATGGAGGTCCAAAACGGCGTCGTTTTGCACGCCGACGCGTGGCGAAAAATGCAAAACGACGCCATTTCGCATCGACATGTAAAAATAATAAAAAATTAATTTAATTAAATTAAAACTTAATTTTAATTAAAATATTCTAAAATTTAAAAAAAAAATTTTAAAAAAGGAGGCATCGGGGGCGGGCGAGGGCGAGCCCGCCGCCGCCGCCTCCCGCCGTCGCCGGGAAGGGCCGGCGACGGAGGGGGAGGGTTGGTCGGGGTTGCCGGCCCCGGCCGACCGGCGGCGAGGGCCGCAAGCCCTCGCCGAATCGCGCGGCAAGGGCCCACAAGCCCTCACCCGGATCCGGGGCGAGGGTCATGGCCCTCGCCCGGATCCGATGAGGGCTGCGGGCCCTCGCCGCCTCCCGCCGTCGCCGGGAAGGGCCGGTGACGGAGGGGGAGGGTCGCTGGGGTCGCCAGCCCCCGGCCGACCGGCGGCGAAGCCGGCCCTTACCGACGATGGCGGGGAGGCGGCGGAGGCGAGGGCTCAGCCCTCAACCACCCGCCCCCGATGCGTCCTCCTTTTTTTTTTTTTTAATTTTTTTAAATTTTTTTTAATTTTTAGAATATTTTTATTAAAATTAAATCAAAATTAATTTTAATTAATTTTTTTTATTATGCAGACGACGTCGTTTTGGTGAGTTGGAGCCGACTCAGCTCTCCGGCGAGCCACGCAAGCAATTAAAAATAATAAAATAGTGCCATGTAGGATTTCCAGTAAGGGTCGCCGGAGGTGGCACTTAAGTGTACCGTTTTAACGTTATGGCACTTAAGTGTCCCCCCGTGCCAAGTTATGGCACTCCCGCTGTTCTTTACTCTATTTCTAGTGTACTACATCAAAAATATGAGCGGGGAGGTAAAATCTATGTTGGGAACTTTTCTATTGTCCTATCTATTATGTTGTTGTTGGTACCCGTGCCAGTTATTTATGAGCTTTTTTTCTTGGCATTTGTATTTGTCATCTCTTATTGCTATCAATGCCTATGAATTTTAGTTTCCTGAATGTTGCTTCTCACTGAGTTGTCTTTTTTCTGGCGTGCATAGATTCAAGTTTTTGAGCCTTTTAGCATTCTTGGGTTAGAACTTGGAGCTTCCAATTCCGAAATAAAGAAGGCATATAGAAGACTTTGGATTCAATCCCATCCTGATAGGAATCCTAATCCAGGTTGATGGTTTTACAAATACCTTCAAGGATGATTTAGTTAAATATTTCATGTATCCTAAAAGTTGACTTTGTATATATCTGTTATCAGAGGCGCACAATTATTTTGTGAAGTACATTTCCAAGGCTTATCAAGCTCTCACTGATCCTTATATCTAAGGAAAATTTTGAAAAATATGGCCATCCAGATGGGAAGTAAGTAACTTGTCATTTTTCTGCTCTCTAATGCATGAGATACCTTGCTTGGTTCTTTCGCGGAATGGTTGGTTCGCGATTCTTTTACCTTTTTAGGTTTTAGAATAGATTCTTTCTAACAAACAAACAACGAACTATTTCAACATGTATACATATACATTCCCCACTAGTACTCCTATATGAGTTGAAATTATATAGAGATGAGCGACAAGACTCAAACTAAGTAAGAACATGGCATTTTGTTCCATTTCGATATATGGAATAATGGAACGTCCGAGATTCCTTCATATTGAACTAATCATGGATGATATACTTTTCTTCAGCCATTTAATGCATGAGATACTTTGCTTGTCTTCAATCGTATAATGATTGGTTCACAATTTTTTTCACATTCTTAGGTTTTTGAGTAGATTCTTTCTTCTAACAAACAAATAAGGAACCATATCAACATATACACATATATTTCCCATTGTTCCTTCTATACAAACCAAAATTGTATAGAAAGGAGCAATAAAGTTCAAATTAAGTAAAAACATGGCATTTTGCTCCATTTTGGATGTATAAAACGAACGGAATGTTCGAGGTTTCGTCATCTTGAACTAATCTTGGATGAGATACTCTTCTTTAGTTATTGAATGCATGAGATAATTGCTTGAGTTCACTCGCGGAATGGTTGATTCATGATTCTTTCATCTTCTTAAATTTTTGAATAGGTTCTTTCTTTTGACAAACAAATGAAGAACCATTTCAACATGTATATAGATACATTCCCCACGAATTGAAATTACATAGAGATAGAAGATCAAGTTCAAACTAAGTAAAAACATAGCATTTTGCTCTATTTTGGATCTGTGGAACAAACAAAACGCCTAAGGTTTCGTAATATTGAACTAATCATGGAAGGAATACATTTCTTCAACCTTTGAATGCATGGGATATCTCACTTGTGTTTGTTTACAAAATGATTGATTTATGATTCTTTTACCTATTTAGGTTTTTTTATTAGATTCTTTCTTCTAACAAATAAATAAGAAATCATTTCAACATATTTACGCTCTATTCGTTTCGTGAAAAACAATTTTCGGGAAAATGTTTTTTGGATTTTCCGATGTTCGTTTAACGGAAAATGAATTCATTGGAAAAATGTTTTCCATGAAAGGAAAAAAAGTTTTCTAAATTAGGGAAAATTGTTTTCCAAAGGTGGAAAACATTTTCCTCTCTTAATCTCTCTTATCTCACACCTCTACAAATCCTCACTTCCTCCTCCCCTTTCTTCTTCTTCTTTTCTTTTTTATTTGAATTATTTTTTAATTTTCTTTTTTAATTCGAACTATTTTTAATTTCCTTTTTCTTTTCTATTTCTTTTCTTTTTTTTTTTTTTTTTTTTTTTTTTTTTTTTTTTTTCTTTATTTCTCATTTTTCTCTTGGCTAGTCGTCGGCCGTCACAAGATGAACCTCAAGCTCATCAATCTTGCGAGCCTCGAGCTTGACGCTTGCGCTCGCCAATCTAGTGAGTAGTAAATATTTTCCTTATCGACTACCGGAAAATATTTTCCGAAACATTTTCAGGTTTTAACTAAACACCGAAAAATATTGCCATTTTCCTAGAAAATGATTTCTGGAAAAATATTTTTGGGAAATGACCCATTTTCCGTGAAACAAACGGACCCTTACATATACATTTCTTAGTGTTCCTCCTATACGAACTGAAATTATATAGAGAAGAGTGATAAAGTTCAAACTAAGTAAAAACAAGGCATTTTGCTCCATTTCGCATCCATGAAACAAATGGAGCATCCGAGGTTCTATCATATTGAACTAATCATGGATGTGATACTTTTTTTTTAGCCATTGAATGCATGGGACACCTTGATTGGGTTCATTTGTGAAATAATTAGTTCATGATTCTTTCACATTCTTAGAATTTTTAGTAGATTCTTTTTTCTAACAAACAAATAAGGAATCATTTCAACGTGTATACATATACATTTCTCAATGTGCCTCCTATACGAATCAAAATTATATAGAGATGAGCGATAAAGTCGAAACTAAGCAAAAGTTTGGCATCTTGCTTCCTTTTGAACCTATGGAACAAATGAAACATTCGAGATTCTGTCCTATTCAATTAATCATGGATGTGATACTTTTCTTTAGCCATTGAATGCATGAAATACCTTGCGTGTGTTTATTCACAGAAGTTTGGTTCGCAATTCTTTTACCTTCTTAGGTTTTTGAATAGATTCTTTCTCTTGACAAATAGACAATGAATCATTTCAACATGTATATATAAATTGTATAGAAATGAGCAATAAAGTTCAAACTAAGCAAAAACATGGCATACAGCTCTATTTTTTATCTATGGAGCAAATGGAATGTCCTAGAATCTGTCACATTGAACTAATCATGGATGAAATACTTTTCTTCAGCTATTGAATGGATAAGATACCTTGCTTTTGTCTATTCGAGAAATGATTTATTCACGATTCTTTTACCTTCTTAGATTTGTAGATAAATTCTTTCTTCTAACAAGCAAACAACGAACCATTTCAATATATAGACAAATATAAAGAGGAATGATAAAGTTTATACTAAGTATAACCATGCAATTTTGCTTCATTTTGGATCTATGAAACCAATGGATCGTTTGATGTTCATATTGAATTAATGATGGATAAGATATTTTTCTTCAGCAACTAAATGCATCAGATATGTTACTTGGGTTCATTTGCTAAATGATTAGTTCACGATTCTTTCATGCTCTTAGGTTTTTGAATAGATTCTTTTTTTTTTTTTTTGGTAAAGAAAATATTTTTTTGGTAAAGTTGAATAGATTCTTTTTGCCGGCAAACAAACAAGGAATCATTTCAACATGTATACATAAACATTCCCCAGTATTTATTCTATATGAATCGAAATTATATAGAGATAAACAATAAAGTTTAAAATAAGCAAAATCATGGCATTTTGTTCTATTTCGGATCCATGGAATAAATGGGACGTTCGAGGTTTTGTCATACTGAATTAATCATGGATGAAATACTTTTCTTCGGTCATTGGATGGATGAGCTACTTTACTTATGCTCATTGGCGGAATGATCAATTCACATTTTTTTTTTAAATTCTTAGTTTTAGAATAGATTCTTTCTCTTGAAAAAAAAAAAAAAAAAAGACGAGGAACCATTTCAACATGTATGCGTACACATTGCCCAATTTTTTCCTCGTACACGAACCACAACTATATATAGAGGAGCAATAAATTCAAACTAAGCATAAACATGGCATTCTACTCCATTTTGGATCTATAGAACAAATTAACGTCTAGGATTCCGTCATATTAAACTAATCACGGATGAGATACTTTTCTTCAACCATTGGATGGATGAGATACCTTGCTTATGTTCATTCGTGGAGTAACTGATTCACGATTCTTTCACCTTCTTGGGTTTTTGGATAGATTCCATCTACTGACAACTAAAAGGAACATTTCAACATATATACAAATACAATGCCCATTATTTCTCCTATACGAACCGAAATTATATATAGAGGAGTGATAAAGTTCACACTAAGAAAAACATGTCATTTTTCTCCATTTCAGATCTATAGAACAAATGGAACTTTGGATGTCCTATTATATTAAATTAATCATACATGAGAAACTTTTCTTTCGCAATTGAATCCGTGAGATACATTTTTTGTGCTCATTCACAGAATGATTGGTTCACGATTCTTTCAATTTTTTAGGCTTTTCAATAGCTTTTTTTCTTTTGACAAAAAAATAAGGAACCGTTTCAATATATATTCCATATTGTTACTTCCATATGAACCAAAATTATTAAGAGGGGAAGGATAAAGTTCAAACTAAGCAAAAACATAACATTTTGCTTCATTTTATATCTATGGAACAATTGGAATGTTCGAGATTCTGTCACGTTGAACAGATCATGGATGAGATGCATTTCTTCAATCGTTGAATGTTTGAGATACCTTGCTCATGTAAATTCACAAAATGATTAATTCACGATTCTTTGACCTTCTTAGATTTTTTAATAGAATTTTTCTTTTGACAAATAAACAAAGAACTAGTTTACCTTGTATGCATATACATTTCTCAATATTGCTTCTGTACAATTCGAAATTATACAAAGAGTTGTAAAGTTCAAAATAGGCAAAAACAAGGCATTTAGTTCTATTTTGGATTAATGGAACAAATGGAATGTTCAAAGTTCCGTCATATTGAATTAATCTTGGAAGAAATACTTTTATTCGCTATTGAATGAATGAGATACATTGCTTGTGTTCTTTTGTGGAATAATTGATTTGCAATTCTTTCACATTTTTAGGTTTTCGAATAGAATCTTTCTTCCAATAAATAAATAAGAGTTATACATTTATACATATACATTCACCAATGTTCCTTCTATATGTTGTATATAAAGGAGTGATAAATGTTAAACTAAGCAAAACCATGACATTTTGCACCATTTCGGATATATGGAACAAATGGAACGTCCAAAGTTTCATTACTAATCATAGATGAGATACTTTTCTTCAACCATCAAATGTATAAAATACCTAACTTGTGGTTATTCGCATAATGATTGGTTCATGATTCTTTTACGTTCTTAGGATTTTGGATAAATTCTAGCTACTGACAACTAAACAAGGAACCATTTCAACATGTATACATACATACATACATATACATACATACATACATACATACATATATATATATTCCCTAGTGCTCCTTCTATACAAACCGAAATTATATAGAGATGAGTGATAAAATTCAAACTAAGGAAAAACATGGGATTTTGCTCCATTTCGAATTCAAGGAACAAATGGAATATTCGAGATTCCGTCATATTAGACTAATCATAGATAAGATACTTTTCTTCAATCATTGAATGTATGAAATATCTTGCTTGTGTTTATTCACATAATGATTGGTTCACAATTTTTTCACGTTTTTAGGTTTTTGAGTAGATTCTTTCTTCTAACAAACAAATAAGAAAAACTATTATGTATACATTTACATTTGCTAGTGTTCCTTCTATTACAAATTAAAATATATAGAGAGGAGTGATAAAATTCAAACTAAGTAAAAACATGGCAGTTTGTTCCATTTTGGATTTATGGAACAAATGGAAATTCAAGGTTCCATCATATTGAACTAACCATTTATGAGATACTTTTCTTCAGCTATCAAATGCATGAAATATCTTGTTTGTGTTTATTCACATAATGATTGGTTCACGATACTTTTACCTTCTTAGGGTTTTGAGTAAATTCTTTCTTTTAATAAACAAATGAGGAACCATTTCAACATGTGTGTGTGTGTCTATATATATATATATATATATATATATATATATATATATATATTCCCTATTGTACTTTCTATGCGAACCAAAATTATATAGAGAGGAATAATAAAATTCGAGCTAAGCAAAAACATGAGATTTTGCTCCATTTTAGATCTAAAGAACAAATGGAATGTTTGAGATTTTGTCGTATTGAACTAATCATGGATAAGATATTTTTCTTTGGCCATTAAATGCGTGAAATACCTTGCATGTATTTAGTCGCGTAATGATTGGTTCACGATTTTTTCACCTTCTTATGTTTTTTAGTAGATTTTTTTTTTCTGACAAACAACAAGAAAAACCATTTCAATATGTATACATATACATTCGTTAGTGTTTCTTCTATATGAACCGAAATTATATAGAGAGAAGTGATAAAATTCAAACTAAGTAAAAACATGGCATGCTCTATTTCATAGTTATGGAACAAATGAAATGTTCGAGGTTCCATCATATTGGACTAATTATGGATGAGTTGCTTTTCTTCGGTCATTAAATACATGAAATACTTTGCTTGTGTTTATTCACAGAATGAGTAGTTCACGATTCTTTCTCCTTCTTCGGTTTTTGAATAGATTCATTTTTTTTAACAAACAAACAAGGAACCATTTCAACATGTATACGTATATATTCCCTAATGCTCTTTTATACAAACCAAAATCATATAGAGAGGAGTGCTAAAATTCAGACTAAGCAAAAACATGGGACTTTGCTCCATTTTGGATCTAAAGAATAGATGGAATGTTCAAGGTTTCATCACATTGAACTAATCATAGATAAGATACTTTTCTTAAGCCATTAAATGCATGAAATGTGTTCATTCACGTAATGATTGGTTTATGATTCTTTTACCTTAGGTTTTTTGAGTAAATATTTTCCTTCCGACAAATAAACAAGAAAAACTATTTCAATATGTATACATATACATTCACTAGTGTTCCTTCTGTACGAACTGAAATTATATAGAGATGGGTCATAAAATTCAAATTAAGTAACAACATGGTATTTTGCTCCATTTAATATTTTATGGAACAAATGCAACATCTGAAGTTCCGCCATATTGAATTTAGCAATTGCATACATGAAATACTTTGCTCATGTTTATACGCAGAATGATTAGTTCATGATTCTTTCTCATTTTCAGGTCTTTGAATGGATTATCTCTTCTAACAAACAAATAAGGAATCATTTCAATATGTATACATATGCATTTATCACTATTCCTCCTTATGAACTGAAATTATATACAGAGGAGTGATAAAGTTCAAATTAAGAAAAAATTTGGCATATTGCTCCATTTCAGATATGTGGAACAAATGAAAGGTTCGAGGTTCCATAATATTGCACTAATCATGAAGGGGATACTTTTATTCTCCTATTTAATGCATGAGATATCTTGCTTGTGTTTATTCACAGAATGGCCGAATAATAATTCTTTTACCTTTTTAAGTTTATGAATGGATTCTTTCTTCCAACCGTTGACACTTGAATTATAAATCAAATATGCATATGTCGTAATAAAACATAATAAATTCATAAAAATAACAAAAATAGGTAATAATATTAAAAAGACGGCCCAATTTGGCCATTTTTCCATTGGCATTGGCCCAATTCATTGAAACCCAATTTACCTCACTTAGACCCATAAAAACCCATGAAATTGAAGCCCATGGGGCCTCATATGATGAAACAACGTCTTTCTCTCCGACCCAAAGCTTTAAATCAATTAGAGAACACACCACAGAAAGCCTTCTCTCTTTTATTCTCCGTGGCGCCCGTGCATCAGAGCAGGAGCCAAAAACAAGAGGAAGGGCGTGAGAGACGCCTGCAATAGATTTCCTTCTCTCTCTTGCCCCTTCTCGGTTGTCATCCAACACAATCCGATGTCGCGCTTGTCGCCGGCAAAGTCGAGCTCAGCTCTCCCCTGTTCTATTCTGTTTTCCAAGCGAAGAAAAGCTCATGGTACTTGGATTTCGTTCGAGGCTTGTTCGCTGGCATTAGCCGCCAACGATAGATTTCTTTGTTGATTTCAGGCCGTCATAGCCTTCTCCGACCTACGCCGTTCACCGTTCTCGAGTCGTGCAGCTTCACCCACCCCTGTTTTGCTCTGTATCCTGACTTGAGATCTCGAAGAGTTTCATTCTAGCTCGATCAGCTTTTCATCGAGCACGATTTTCATCACTGAAGTATGTAGGAACTCTATTCTTCGATATGCTCGCCGTTCGAAGCTAAAACCCAAGGTATGTTGAGTATGAGCTCAGGTTCTATCTTCAGATGCTCTTCACGTTGGACAGTGACCGAGAATTCTAATTTCTATCTGTGAAAGATTTAACTGCTATTGAAGTTCACTGGATAATCCGAACTTGTAATATTGTCTCCGTGATGGTGTGGTAACGAATTACTGTTTCATTGTTGCATTTGGACCCAGGGCCGAGATGCCTACCTTCTGCTTGATGAAATGCTCAATTTAAATCGGAGTCATTTAGTTTGTTCTCGGACGTGTCTTCCACTTATTGATAGCTAGATGTAGTCGATTCGTATCTGAAACTAAAACTTTGATGAAATAACTTTTGCAAAGTCGAGTACAAGACATAGAGAGAGTTCTGGAGATGATGCCTTCTCTATCAATAGACGTTACATGCGAGACTGAAGGTGAAGAAGGCATACAAGAGGGTGATGTGGTCACGATTCAGGCTTGGGTTACACTCAAAAGAGATAACAGACTCGTCGGCGCCCTACCTCACGCACTGCAGTATCCTTTCCACAAAGAAGAAAGTTTCTGGTTTCTTCCGGCAGATGCCAACTCCAACGACGTTTGGTTTTCTTAGAAGTTAAGTTTCATGGATGAAGCGGCCGCTGTAAGTGCTGCCTCTAAGGCAATTGAGGAGCTTACGGAGGGATTGGGCGCAGATGCAAAGGAAAAAAGTAAGGCCATTAGAGAAGCAGTGGAGAAGGTGAGGAGTGGCTCGAGGTTGGTCATGGGCAAGTTTTTGGCCCCCGTGGAAGGGAACTACAATTTGATGTGTTACTGCTTGTGTAATTCGTGGATTGGTTGTGACAAAAAAGTGAACTTGAAGGTCAAAGTTCTCAAAAGGACTCGTGCAGGCACTAGGGGTGGCGCTGCACTGGAAGAGTCCATTGTGGAGGATGGGATTGAAGAGGAAGAGGAGAGTGGTGAAGAGGAGTATGATTATGAGCGCAAGTACAGCAAAGATGAGGCTGACGAGAAAGACTCGAAAAAGAAAGGCAAGACTGCTAATGGCATGCTGCCTAAGAAGGGTTCGAGTTCGGAAGGCTCGGGGACAGATGAGGACTGACCACAGTAGAGACGGTGGAACTTCATTGTGTACTTTGACCCCTTCTAGTTAAGGCGGGAGTTCTCGATAGGTTTAGGATTGATAGTTTTTATACCGTGGATCTTTGGTTCGAGCCAAATGATGATTACAAAGAATTTTGTTATGCTTTCTTGAGGCGTCTTTCTTATTCGATAGCAGTGTTACCCCAAATTTTAACTCAATGAATTGGATATGACCGCATGGTAAACTTTGGAGGAGTGCGAGGGTGGAGATTTCATTCTCGGTATTTTTCTCTACAAATGTTAGTGACTTGTATTCCTAAAACATGGAGGAAATTACTTCTTCCTATTTTAGACTTTTCTTGCAAAGATGAGAAAGTTTTACTTTAAAAAGTATGAGAAAATCGACATGTCAATGTCTATTTATTCTGGAACGATATGAAAAGTTTTAGCTTGGGAAAATTGCTAGGTTTCTAAAATGTAAAGCTAAAATACATCGTAACTCTACATAAACACTTGTTTCACTATTTCTTGTTACTAATTATTTTTTAAGCTAATAAAAAAAAAATGGCATCATAAAAACCTTTGGCTTTACCCGTCCGCTCTGTTCCCCATGATAAACAAAATATATATATATATTTATATATATATATATATATATATCCTATAGTGAGCCCGATTCTCGAAGTCTACCTACACTTGACTTTGTTGCAATATACCTTGAATTTTGATTATCGTGACTCAATAAGTTCCCTATACTCGTCCTGATGAAATAATTGCCCGTCAATCAACACATGCCTGTCATGCTCGTAATGAACATTTCATTAACTGAGCGCGAAGGACCCGCGTGAGGCCTTCGTCAAACTTAAGTGTCGAGGACTAAAGCTCAAGCATTGAGGACATGAGCATTGCCTTTGTGGACGTAGGGTTAGGTGTTGAGGCATTGGGGAAAGGCACTAGGGCTTCAGGCCCAACCTCAACGGACTCAAGCATGGGCGTTGGTGACTTGAGCTCAACTTCTATGGACCCAAGTCCGGGCATTGGAGGCCTGGTCCTAAATGCTAGGGACTCGAGAGCTAGCATTTGGGTTATTGTGTCCAAGCCTAGAGTTTTAGGTCCAAGTGCAAATATCTAGTTATATTCCAACTTTTTTAGAAAGGAAGTCTCTTTTCTAGATTTTAGCATAAATTTTCCATTAATCATGAAAACATTTTTTGTCGACTAATTTTTCAAAGCACACCAAACACAGAAAAATGAGAAAAATGTGTTCCGCAAAACGAATGAAGCCTAAAAATTAAATATTTTTTCTCTGAGCGTTCGATTGCGCAAGAGTATCATGGAAAAAATTGTGATTTATTCATTAGTGAAATGCCCTTAGAAAGGGTGTGAAATGTGTGCATGATGAGTACTGATTATTGTGTGTGTGCGTGTGTGTGTGTGTGTGTGTTTTTTTTTTTTTTTTTCTGAATTTAAACTTCATTCATTCAATATTGTGGTTCATAAAAAGGAGGAAAGCTAGATTCAAAACACAACAAATCTCATAAGGGTTGGGAAAATGATGATGAGCGTGAAAAGAAGCATGGTTTTCCTGATCTCTTTCACATAATAATGTCGGTACATTTCAATTTTCGGAGTTAAGACGAAAACTCAGTACATCAGTAAGCTCGAGCAATCGGTGTTTGACGTACTACAATAACTTGTGTGAAGAATCGGTACAATTTCTTCGAAAGTTTTGTACTCCACCAGCCCTTCTTCCCGGTAGAATCCATTCCTCCAGCTCAGCCTCCTTCTTCCTCTCCTCAACAGCAGCCAAAGCTTCCCTTCTCGACCACCCCAACAAAGCCCTCATCCTCGTCTTCCGCTTCCTCAACCCCGCAAAGGCCGTTCTTTCCCACCATCCCGGCGCCGCCACCCTCTCCCTCCGGCTACCTCGCCACATTCCCCGCCAACATCTCCTCCCTCCTCTTCCCTCACTCCCCCGACTCCCTTTCCTCCTCCCCCACCACCTCATTGATGTCGCCGTCTCCGTCTCTCTCCTCTCCTCTCCGCCGCCCTCATGCCCACCCTCGCCGCCTTCCTTTACTTCTATCGCAAGCACCACCAACAGTTCCCTCCATCCTCCTCTGCCGCCGCAGCTGCCGTCGTCGATGCGAAGGAATCGAGAGTCGACAGCCTCCGCCTTTTCCCGCCCAACGCCTCCTCCACCTCTTCCTCCCCCACCGGCGTTGCTCCTTCGGCCCGGAAAATTCCCAAATCTTCTTCCAACAATCCCAGCGGGAGTTTCTCTATCGGGTACTCGCCAAATCCACAAGGAACGAGCGGCGAAATCGCCACTCCTAAATCCAGCAATGCAACTGCAAAGATCAGCATCATCCGGGTTTGTCTTCAACTTCTATGTACCGAAAGCTGGGCTCGCCGGAGCTGAAGCCGCTGCCGCCACTTCCGCGGCACAATTTCAGGCAGAGGAGTAAGAATTCTGTGGTGGAAGACAACCGTGGTGAAAACGGAAATGAGGATGATGAAGAAGAGGAGGAGTTCTTCTCGCCAAAAGGGTCTTCAGGCCCCAGAGAGAGCACCATTGTTGACGAGCTCGTCCTGTCAAGCTCCAGGCGAGAGTTCTGTGGTATCGCGGGAGTGGAGCAAACGTGACCCAACCCACGTGCTAAATCTTGAAGAATTAGATATGGACGATAAAGTATCGTACGTGGAAAGCTCGATTCAGATTATGGTTCTGAACATATTTTGTGTACTAAGATGGTCCTCTTAGTAAAAGTGGTCTGACAACACCATAGGACAGAAGAAGCAACTGGTGGAAGTGAGACTAGATGAGGAGACGATACCCCTACCTTTTTGTTTAAGGATTGGTAAAGGTTTAAATTTTGAGGACGGAATTTTGTAAGAGGGGAAGAGTTGTGACATCCTAAATTTCCAGTACTATTTTCAATTGAATAAATTGGGTCTTTCATCGACGCATCTATAGTGCTATTCTCAAAACCGATCACTAGTGAGATAACTAGACTATCTAGGAAAGTCATTAAGAGATTTTAATGCAATGGACTTGAGAATTTGAACAGAAGTCGACTGCTCGACCGTGCTAGTTTGCAAGAGTTATTACGGCATTGTCAAAATTGATTAGAGGTCAGGGATAGGTCAATTCAACTGAGATGTGTGATCAAAGTATGGGTGATTCCACTTTATGACAAAATTCTCATCGAACAACATTAGACTGATTTTCTGTCATTTTGGGTACCCTGTGCCCGTAATTGGAACCTTGAGATTTTCACGACTACCGAGAGTCGCCAATGTGTCGAGTGGTTTCCTTGTGACTCGAAGAAAATCAACCACGAGTCATTTGCATTAAGAATCTTTGAAAGTTACCCGGTAGCCTAGGCCACGCTAAAAACACACCTGAGTGAAATTAACTGGGAATTTAAGTCCGATTTCAGAAATTAGATGTTCTGTAATGTCATCATAAATTATAGGAACTTCGACGAGTTTGGGACACCTGGAGTGCCATAACTTGGCACGGGGGGACACTTAAGTGCCATAACTTTAAAATGGTACACTTAAGTGCCAATATCGGAATAAAATGGTACACTTAAGTGCCACTCCGGTGAAAATCCGGCCAAATGGCTGACGTGGCGATTTTCCGGCGATGGAGGTCTAAAACGGCGTCGTTTTGCATGCGACGTGGCGAAAAACGCAAAAACGACGCCGTTTGCGTCGACGTGTAAAAATAATAAAAATTAACTAAATTAAATTAAAAATTAATTTTAATTAAAATATTCTAAAAATTTAAAAAAATTAAAAAATTAAAAAACTAAAAACTAAAAAAAAAAAAAAAAAAAAAGAGGACATCGGGGTGGGCGGGCGAGGGCGAGCCCTCGCCGCCGTCGCCTCCCCACCGTCGCCGGGAAGGGCCGGCGACGGGGAGGGGGAGGGTCGGCGAGGTCGTCGGCCCCGGCCGGCCGGCGGCGGGCCGCGAGCCCTCGCCGCGATCCGACGAGGGCTCGTGGCCCTCGCCGCCGGGCCGGTCGGGGGGGGCGACCTCGGCCGACCCTCCCCCTCCATCGCCGGCCCTTCCCGGTGACGGCGGGGAGGCGGCGAGGGCCCGCAGCCCTCGCCGGATCGCGGTGAGGGTTGCGGCCTCGCCGGATGACGGGCGAGGGCTCGGCCCTCGCCGTGCGGCGAGGGCCGGCGGCCTCGCCGCCGGCCCCGAGGCCCGCGACCCGGCCGACCCTCCCCCTCCGTCGCCGGCCCTTCCGGCGACGGCGGGGAGGCGGCGGCGGCGAGGGCTCATCCCTCGGCCGCCCGCCCCCGATGCCCCCTTTTTTTTCTTTTTAAGTTTTAAGTTTTAAGTTTTTTAGTTTTTTTTTTTAATTTTTAAATTTTTAAATTTTTTTAAATTTTAGAATATTTTAATTAATTTTTAATTTAATTTAATTAATTTTTATATAATTTTTTACACGTCGAGACAAAACGGCGTCGTTTTTGCGTTTTCTCGCCACGTTAGCGTGCAAAACGACGCCATTTTGGACCTCCGTCGGCGGAAAATCGCCACGTCAGCCGTTTGGCCGAATTTTCGCCGGAGTGGTACTTAAGTGTCCCATTTAATTTCGAAACTGGCACTCAAGTGTACCGTTTTGAAGTTATGGCACTTAAGTGTCCCCCCGTGCCAAGTTATGGCACTTGCGCTATTCTTTACTCGAACTTCGACTCAGTCTCATAAGATTTTTCGAAACCCGAGACTTTTGGGAAAAATTCGGCATAGGACTGTTTTTGTTCAGAAAAAGCTGGGGATCATTTTTGATCGCAAAATTAGGAAGCAAGTGGATTGTATGGTTGAGGGAAAATGCCAAATGGATCGGTGAGATGTCGGTTAATTTTATTGAGCCCGGTTGGTGTTGAGTCAAGGTCCAATTGAGGAAAAACCAAAACAAATTCTTTGGACCGCTTTGGACTTCTAGAAGCGGGCCTTGGTGGCTCATAGACACCAAAGAAGCCATACTTGGTTGGAATTGGCCAAGGAGACCATGGGATGGAAAGTTGAGGCAAGTGGAGCCCTTGTCCCATAGATATTTTCTCTTCAACCTCATCTCTTCCTTCTCTCTCTCCCTCATTGCCATCCAAGCCATCTCTCTCTCCTTCCATCCTTGCTGTTTGAAGACCATCAACAGCCAAGGAAGTCACCGAAGCAGCCACACCACCGTTGGACCGTTTTCCCCTCTGTTTTCACTTCTGCTGGTTTTTGCTCCAACCGACCTTTTGCCAAAGATCCAAGTAAAAAGTCAACTTCCTAGATGAATCAGTGAACGAGCCACCCATCGCTGTGACGAGGACATCTAGACAGTTCCATTAAGTTCGACCTCACCCCCGAACAGAGCCGCCGGCCGTCCAGTACGCCGAAGTGAAGTTACCGGTCGCCGGACCATCTAGAGCCCTGCCGAGTGGACTATTTCGCGCTTTTCTTCATTTTTCTCTCATTCTAGCTCTTCCTTTGCCCATCCCAACCTCTAACAAGATCCCCAAGACCCTTGGGAGCCACTAGTTGCCAACCACCCGCTCGTGGAAGCTCCGATCAACCTGTTTCTTCGCCATTCGGCCGTTGGTTACCTCTCCAAGCCATCCACTGTCGCCATTCCCGCACCAAACCAGCATCATTTCCCTTGTTTGCAGTTCAAATCAGAGGGGGAAAGCAGTGGGTTTCCAACAAGGTGTCGAGCCCGTTTTGAGGTGGTTTTGAGCCTTGAAACCTAGGCCCACTTTGAGAAGAAACATCCCCCGCCGACGTGCCCGTCGGTTTGATTTGACCCGCTCGTTAATCAAGTAAGTTTTGCTCACTAATCCCTATTTAGTAGGCTAATGATGCTTAGGGGTTGATTAGATTTAATTAAGTGCAATTAGGTTGATAGATTATATTAGAGTAATGAAATTAGAGACTTACCGATGCATGTTAGACAAATGGTTAGTGTCATTAGCAAGGAAATAGGTTCTAGCATTTATTGAACGAATCTCGAAAATTTTTTGGGCTCGTCTCGGCTTCAAATTAGGCATTACGGGCTTAAATTTGATTTATTGCATTTATTTAATATTTTCCATAATTTTTAAATTTATTTATTTTTTTTTGGAAATTAAGCTGAGATAGTTGATGACCGAAATTTTATGCTGAGTATGATGGTGTGATCTGTTTATTTATTTGAGCGTTGAATTGTGCTGAATTGAATTAATTATGATTTTAGGATTTTATTCCTAAATTAATTAATTTGGTAATTAAGTGGAAAATTACTGGATATCGGTCTATAGAGCCAAAAATCTATTTTGGGACTGTTGAAAATAGTGGGAGGTTTAAAAGTGAAAATCTTATATTTTGGTTAAGGTCGACCATATACCTACGCACGTGTATTTTTATCAAGAAAAAGAAAATGGTGAATTGATTAAATGATCATTTATCAACGTACTATGAAAGTATGGTTGGCAGCTGTTGGTGAGCATATATATTTTTATCACATATTATGAAAGTATGGTTGGCAGCTTCTAGCAAGCATATATACATTTATCATCATATTAAGTATGTCTAGCAGCTTCTGGTGAGCATATATAGAATAACGGATCAATGGATCTGGTAGCTTTTGGTGAGTATATATAGAATAACGAATTAATGGATCTGGCAACTTCTGGTATGGGTGTGCAACCGGATCGGGTATACCCGGTTCCCGGACCGGCCCACCTGAAAAATAAGGTCGGGAACCAGTTCCCGTTGAAACCGGTTCGAGAACCGGTTCCCAAAATTTGAAACCGGTTTAAATTGGTTCAGAAACAGGTTCTGAGTAATTACCCACCTGAAAACTGGTTCCCAGACCGGTTTTGGAACTGATTCCCAGTCCGATTTTGTAAGTAACAGTCCAAAATCCTTTTTTTTTTCTCTCGATTTCTATTCTTACTCCCGCAATCACATGATATTTTTCCTCTTAGCTCTTTCAAACACGCATGGCATTCCTCCTTTCTCATTTCTCTTCCTCACTTGCTTTCCTCCCTCACCGGCTCCCTCTTGCACCGTCCGATGGACAAACGGTGTTCGTCGCCGCCAAATTCTTATGTATCATATGGATTGGCTTGCCTAATTTCTCTTTTATAGGAGGAGTTATGATTGCATAAATGAGTAGCTTCATGTAGTAGTTGTGGGAATAAGACTAATATTAGACCCATGTTTGTTGCTAATTCTTTGCCTTATGTTTTTATGTATTATAATTAGTCTTGTGGATCCTTAATTTTTTGTTTAGTCAAAAAGTTCATGTATTTATTTGTTACAAGTGCTCAATGTTTCAATACAAATTAGGAGAGTTACGTTATTTTCTCGCATATTAATATAAAATTTAAAGTAGTATATGATATCGGGAGATTGCAAAATCCATTGTTCCTATTTTTCGACCTTCAAGAAATTTTGAATCTTGGAGGATAGTCACATCTTACCTTTTCCGCACTTTGCGAAAAACATAATTTAAGGATAGTTCTAGCACACTTCACACGTTCTTAATTACTATAATTTTTGTCGGTTGATCTTGGAATTTTTTATTTTATAATCCGAGAACTCAACCACAATTAGCTAATTATATGGACGGAGACTAATACAACAACGCACTGCCACCATGACAACCGACCACCGCCTCGAATTGTCGAAGGTCATGGCTTGGTGTCAGAGGTCTTGGTGGCGATGGATGAGCGCCAGCAAAGTTGTGACCGAGTGAGTCCATGCGGAGAGAACAGTGAATAGCGACGAGGCTTGAATCTCACCAGCTTTGGACATTCCAATACCCACAATTCTTTAAGCTTCTTTGAGCTTCCTGTAATGATTAACCTCTCAAGGGGATCACATTTGGTCACTATCAATGCTCTCAATTGGTCGAATTGACTGAGTTCAGTTCTTGAGGCTGAGATTGAGAAATTTGTGGCTTTAACAAGTTTTTCAGATGGAAATGATTGACCAAAATATTATCGAGTTGAAATTCACAAGTTGCAGCTTCGGAAGCTGTGTGATAGATTGCGAAGAAGCTCCTATAAAATCGCCTACCCAGATTCGAGCTCTTTGCTCGACCATCTATGTCAATGGAGGTTGCAAGGGTTAAAGAAGAAAAATAGCAAATAAGGATGACGAACAGTGACGAAAAATTCACGTAAGCAGATGGCTTAAATATACTGCTGATATGGAGATGCCACTTCGGATGATTAATAGAGATTTTGGACGGGATAAGTACGCTAGAAGTGCTAAAAATTGTGTACGGCGCTCATTTTGGTGCTAAAAGTTTATTTTGGATCACTTAAGTGTTAAAATTTTGGAAAAACGATTATTTTAGTGTTAATGTCGATCTAATCGGCCAGAATTCCGACGTGGCCTTTTTTTATTAATTTCTTAAGTTGATGTGGCACGCCAGAATGTCCAGTCAACATCTGAAGCAAGAAACGATGTCGTCTAGTTGCATTTCCTCCCAAATAAGAACCCTAATTTGCCAAATTGAAAGAAATCTCCAATTTCAAACCCTAAGCAGCTATTGAATGAATCCTCCCAACTTGATCTGCCATGCTCTAGCAACTTGCCGGTGGCAAGCCATGAAGAAGCTACTCCACTTGGTCATCTTGACCTCCCCCGCCGTAAGTGCTTTTCCCACCCCTTTTAGAGAACAGAGAAGATCAAACCTCAGCTTCAACTTTGGTCTCAACAAAACAAAACAGGGAATTAAACAATGCCTGGTTTATGGACGATGATGGAGTTGCAATTTGTGACTAGATCAAGGATAGAAAGTTCAGTTATCACTATTGGCGGGAATCAAAGCAAACGAATAGAATTCGGGAGTGATTTGATCACTTCATATCTTTTGGTCATGAAGTAGAGTAAAACAGAGAGTGCCTCGCATTCTTTTGGAATCAATTATTGTTGGCAGCAAATGAAAGTTAGATCGACGTGGAAGATTCTCAATAGATAGCAATGGTGTGCCAAGCAGGGTCTAAGTTCTTTAAGTATTTGGATCGCAGAACAGAGAATAGAGCAGAAGTTCATGGCACATCGATAATATTCTGGTGAGCTCTTAAAAAGCAAAAATTGAAGACATGAAAACATGGCCTCTCGTCTAAGCTCGTTGAGACAATACACGTGGCTTGCAAGTGACATCGACACTCATGGACGAGTGGTTCACAAGCGCCAGTATTGCTCAACTAGATCCGGTGGCGAAAATTGGTGGCAACAATGGAGGAGGGGCAGAGATCGAACTTGGAGAGAGGGGATGACCAGATGGGTTTTTCAAGCAAGAGGGATTAGAGGCATTCGGGTGAGCAAGAGGATCGACACCATTGTTGTAGAGAGCGAGCTTATAGAGGGTAACGGAGGAGAGATAAAAAAAAAATGCCAATATATTTTTTTTTCTATGTTGGACAGCAACCAAGAAAGTCCACATGGACAGATTTTCTAAAAGAAAATGCCCAATCATATTAAATTTTTAATTATAAAAGCCACGTTATTTTTTTGGCTAGAATTTTTAGTCAAACGCACTTAAGAGAGCCAGTGAAAACTTTAAGCACTAAAGTCAGTGTTGTACACAACTTTTGGCACTTTTAGTACACTTCTCCCAATTTTGGATAGAAAGTTAACATGGGTGGGTAGATTGAAGATAAAGTGAAAATTTGAGATTTTTTAAGACAAAAAAAAAAGCATAGGGTAATACTTAACTTTACCAAAAAAAAAAAGCATAGGGTATAATTGGGACTGGACTTCAAACTTGGAATCTTTTTAAGGAAATAGGCTCTCTCTTTTTTTTTTTTTTTTTTTTTATTAGCAATTCTTGAAATTACTTTTTTTAATAATCCAAAGACCCAACCATGATTAGCTGGCTATTTGGAGAAAAAACTAATGCAACAACATACCATCAAGACCACCCACTTAAAGTTCAAATTCCCGGGCGGGAGACGAACTCACAACATTGGATTTTTTTGAGCTAAAAGCATGAGAATGCCCTTATCATTGGGTCAATCTCAAGATAAGTTCTCAAAAATTTACAAGGCATATCGAGATACATAAAAAAAAATAAACAAATAAACAAATAAGACACATTAGGATTTTAACAATCTAGACATGAGAACATAAGCTCCATATCAACATCAGGGAAGACCTTGACTAGTCCTCATAGAAGGTGAACCTCACAATTCGTCCTCCTTCAATATTTCCGTCACTGTAGAAAATTCATTATGAAAATTGACATTCTGGAGCAGTGACTAGTCCTCACCAGTTTTTTGTTTGGTATGCAGACACAAGATTTGGCCACTATCCTTACCACTATTCAAGTGAAGATGCAGACCGCAGAACTTAGCGTCCATGGAGTATCAAAAGGAAGCGGAATCTTTTTAAGGAAATAAGCTCTCTCTTTTTTTCGTTAGCTATTCTTGAAATTACTTTTTTTTTAATAATCCAAAGATCCAACCATGATTAGCTGGCTATTTGGAGAAAAAACTAATGCAACAACGCACCATCAAGATCACCCACTTAAAGTTGAGATCCTCAGGGTAGGAGCCGAACTCACAACACTGGATTTTTTTGAGCTGAAAGCATGCAAATACCCTTATCATTGGGTCAATATAATACATACCAAGATACATAAAAAAAAAAAAAAAAAAGAAAAGAGACCCATTAGAGACCCATTAGGATTTTAACAATCTAGAATTGAGAACACGGGCTCCATATTAACATCAGGGAGGACTTTAACTAGTCCTCGTAGAAGATGGACTTCACAATTCGTCCTCCTTCAATGTTTCTATCACTGTAGAAAATTCATTCAGAAAATTGACATTTTGGAACAATGACTAGTCCTCGCCAGTTTTTTGTTTAGTATGCAGACATGAGATTTGCCCATTGTCCTTAGCACTATTCATGCGAAGATGCAGGCTGTAGAACTTAGCATCCATGGAGTACCAAAAGGAAGTGGAATCCTTTTAAGGAAATAAGCTTTTTTTTTTTTTTTTTTTTTTTGTTAGCTGTTCTTGAAATTACTTTTTTTAATAATCTGAAAACCCAACCATGATTAGCCGGCTATTTGGAGAAAAAACTAATGCAACAACGCACCATCAAGATCACCCACTTAAAGTTGAGATCCTCAGGGTAGGAGCCAAACTCACAACACTGGATTTTTTCAAACTGAAAGCATGAGAATGCCCTTATCATTGGGTCAATCTCAAGGTAGGTCCTTGGAAATTTGCAACACATACTGAGATATATATATCTCAAGGTAGGTCCTCCTTCAATGTTTCTATCTCCATAGAAAGTTCATTCAGAAAATTGACATTCTAAAGCAGCGACTACTCCTCGCCAATTTTTTGTTTGGTATGTAGACACGAGATTTGGTTACTCTCCTTACCACTATTCATGCGAAGATGTAGACCGCAGAACTTAGCGTCCATGGAGTATCAAAAGGAAGTGGAATCTTTTTAAGGAAATAGGCTCCTTTTTTTTTTTTTTTTTTTTTTTTTGGTTAGTGGTTGTTGAACTTACTTTTTTCAATAATCCGAAGACCCAACCATGATTAGCTGGCTATTTGGAGAAAAAAACTAATGCAACAACGCACCATCAAGATCATCCACTTAAAGTTGAGATCCCCAGGGTAGGAACCGAACTCACAACACTGGATTTTTTTTGAGCTGAAAGCATGAGAATGCCCTTATCATTGGGTCAATCTCAAGGTGGGTCCTCGGAAATTTACAAGGCATACCGAGATACATAACAAGAGAAAAAAGAAAAAAGAAAAGACCCATTAGGATTTTAACAATCTAGACGTGAGAACACGGGCTCCATATCAACATCCGGGGGCGGGCTTGCATAGCCAATTAGGAGGCTGACTTCCTCTACGATTGGCTTTTGTAATTCAATGTGCAACTTAGTTAGTGTTACATGAACAATGGATTATTGAGAGTTTTTTTCGTTTGAGTTATTCAACTATTGCACTCTTCAAATAGGCATTTGAGGACCCATGGGCTTTGAGATTATTGTTGGCCAGCGATCAGTATCACTAAAGATGAGCCGAGAGAGATAATCGATTCGTAATGATCAAATTTAAGGATATTTTGTAACAAAATTGAAGTCCAAAAAAACTTTGAGAGACGAACCCGGGGATATTTAAAAAATTTCTAGGATTGATTATTATCCTCAAAGGAGTCCGACATCAGTTGCTCTCCACATATCAGCCAACGTTTGACCCTCTGCGGCAATTAAGAAAGCTCTCTCTCTTTCTCTCAATATTTAAATTTTCAAGTAATTTCAGAGAAAGAGTACAATGCCCGCAATGAGAGATCCCTACTATTTTTTTTTTTTTTTTTTTGCGGTCGAAATCGGAGAAGATGCATTAACTGGCGAGAAAAATACAAGTGTTCAACGCGTCTTTACATAGAAGATCAAACAGAAAGGGAGAGGGAAATTCAGGCCAATTGGAGGGGAGGAGATGAAGCCCATGGGCCATGGCGGCCCAGTCAGCCACTTCATTCGCGTCCCTTCGACAGTGTGTCACCACTAGGGTTACGAAAAGATGAAGCCACGTAGCCGCTTCAGCGGGAGAGCTTGAGTGTCCCAAGGGGTGCGATTCGGGTCTTGAAGCATCACAACCAACTGCTGGCAGTCCGATTCAAGAAGAAGGTGATCTGCAAATCGTCCCTTTTGTAGCAAATAAGGGAGCGAAGATATCAGGGCTTGAACTTCCGTTTGCAAGGCAAAGGCAGAGTTAGTGGTAAGGGAAAAACCATTGATCAACATTCCTGATGAGTCTCGACAAACGCCAGTGACAGAGCCTTCATGAGAGCCTGGATAAAAAGAGCCATCGATGTTTACCTTCAACACACCCGGATCGGGAGGATGCCAGCCATGAAACAAGGAGTGCAGTCGTGGAGGGCGACACAGCGTCAAAATGGAGGACGAACAGGTAGATTCAGCCATGGTAAGAGTGTCTGGCAAAGGCTAAGTTAGATTTGAACAATGGTAAAAATTTGGTTGATCTATCTGCTTGTTTTGATGTAGGGGCTTCAGGAGGCAACTCTGGTAGGATCGAGCGTGGGCGATGGCAGTAAAGACATCCTGGTCAGGGTTGGGGATTCATTGGCGGAAGATGAAATCATTGCGAGCCTTCCAAATGTGCCACACAACAAATGCTACAGTTGCTAGATTCGGTAAGAACTTCTTCTTGTTCAATATTTGTAGGAGCCATGCATCAAATCTATGTGTCTAAAATTGTCGCATGTTGAGTTGAATCTGTGGATGGGACCAAACTGGTTTTGTCCACTGATAGTGTAAGAACAGGTGTTCTGTAGATTCAGGGATAGGGTGGCTGGTACTATGTTGACATAACTTGCATGTTGGATCTAATAGAACATGTCTGTGATAAAGATTTTCACCTGTTGCGAGAGCATTTTGGCACAAAGACCATTGAAAAATGCTTAATTTAGGGCTTGTCTGCACCTGCCAGATTGTGGTCCAAAATCGTCTGGGGAGAATAAATGAAGAAGACACCTGATTATGAACTATCCGGGGTTCACCTGATCTGATACAATTATATCCACTTTTAACAGTATAAATGCCATTTACTCTCCCTGTCCATATCAGTGTATCATGTGTGTACTGTGGCCGTACCTATATTTTGAGAATTTCATATGTTGTTTGATCATTGAAGTTGCCTCTAAGTAATGAAATATTCCATGATTGCTGTTCTAGGTTAATAAAATTAGCAACCATTGTGGGTTCGTTGCGAGGTGCAGGTCCGCCTATAGTGCTCATAGATAGCCATTTATCCCCTCTAACTCGAATATGCTGGCCATTGCCCATTGACCACTGTAGGTTATTTGACATATAATCTCTGTCATGTAAAATGTTTTGCCAACCCCAAGAGGGCCTGGCGCCTCTTTATGCATGCCAGAAGTCTTTTGAAGGGAAATAAAGCCCTTGAAAGATATGACTCCAAAGGGAATCAAATTGTTGAGACATATGCTAAGCTTATTTGGCTAATAGGGCTTTATTGAAAGTCACAAGGTCTCGAAAACCAAGACTACCTGCATCATTGCGACTCTTCAATGATTCCCAGTTTTTCCAATGCATTCTTGTTTTATTGCTCTACGTTTGCCACCAGAAAGTAGATATCTTCTTCTCGATGGCTTTGCAAAGTGAAACTGGAATTTTAAAGATAGACATAGCGTATTGAGGGAATGCTTGAACAACAGCTTTAATCAACACTTCCTTGCCTCCTTTGGAAAATAAATTTTCTTTCCAACCATCCAGTCTTGAATTCACTTTTGTTAACAACCAAGAAAACATCTCTTTTTTGGACTTTCCCCAGTCCGAAGGTATGCCAAGATATTTCCCCGTCTTGTGCATCATCGGGACACGAAATTCTCTGGCTAGAAGTTCTTGAAAAGTTGCTAAACAACTAGTACTAAAAAATATACCAGACTTATTGCGATTGACTGCTTGTCCAGTTGCAAGACAATATTGATTTAAAATATTTGACAAGTTTTGGCATTCAAGTAGTTTTTCTTCTATAAAGAAGATGGCATCATCAGCAAAGAATAAGTGTGAAAGAGTAGGACATCTCTGGTTGAGTTGAATACCTTTAACGTTGCCCATAGCTACTACTTGATGTATGAGAGTTGACAGAGCATTTGCTACTAAGATAAATAAGTATGGGGAGAGCGGGTCACCCTGTCAAAGGCCTCGTGTCATAGAGAAAGGCTGAAGTGGTTCGCCATTAAATTTAATACTTAGAGAAGCAATAGTGACACACTGCATAACCCTGTGAACCCATACTTCATGAAAACCAATCTGATGTAGATAATCTCGAAGGAAATCCCATTCGACGCGGTCATATGCCTTTTGCATATCGAGTTTGAGGACTCCCTGAAATTTTCTCTTCCTTCTTTGGATTCTAAGTTGATGTAGAACTTCCTGCACCACTAAGATGTTATCCTAGATCTGACGTCCACTAACAAAAGCGCTTTGTTTGATAGAGATGAGTGCAGGTAGGAATGACTTTAATCGATTGGCTAGGACCTTTGAAATCATTTTATACAGAAAATTGCATAAAGTAATCGGTCTAAATTGGTCCAGCCTTTCAGGGTGAGAGGTTGTTGGAATCAAAGTAATAAAAGTCCTATTGATATCAAGATCCAACAAACCAGAGGCAAAGAAAAATTTAATTGAGGTAATAACATCTTCCTTTAAAATATCCCAGTGTGATTGATAGATTTGACCGTTTAAACTATCTGGGCCAGGTGCCTTGAATGCTCCAAGCTGAAAAACTGCCCATTGGATTTCTTCAGAAGTGACTTCAGCAATAAGAGTGTCAGTCATATCATTTGTCACAATGGCCGAGCATTGAGCTAAAAACGGGCCATAATTTCGCTGTCCAACCGAGGAGTAAAGGTTTTTAAAGAAAACTGAGTCATTTATTGTAAAGCTATTTCATCCCTAATCCAATGATTTTATTGATTTAATAGGAAGCTGATCCTGTTTCGTTGACGCCTTTGGATGGTGGTTGCATGGAAGAATTTAGAGTTCTTGTCACCCCATTTCAGTCAATTCACTCTAAAGCGCATGGCCCAATATTGTTCTTCTTGATTTCATAAAGTATGAATCTGTTGTTTCAATGCATCCATTCTTGACTTATCAGACTAACTATTTGTTTTGTTGGTCAGGAACTGGAGCTGCTGTTGAAGCTCAGATATTCTTTATCAACCATTAGAAAATTTGGACTTACTCCAACTGGACAGTGCCACGGAAATGTTGCATAACTTC
Source organism: Eucalyptus erythrocorys (assembly GCA_014182555.1). Taxonomy (NCBI): domain Eukaryota; kingdom Viridiplantae; phylum Streptophyta; class Magnoliopsida; order Myrtales; family Myrtaceae; genus Eucalyptus; species Eucalyptus erythrocorys. The sequence continues at coordinate 2,067,738 of CM024597.1, read as the reverse complement.
TGAGTTAAGGTGAGATTCTATGATTGAGAATGTGCCTATGCATTTGAAATAACTAATCAACATTCCTGATCTTGAAGCCAAAAGGATTTGAAAGTGAAAAGCCTTTGACGCCTAGGTTGGACAGTAGTGGTTTGCAAAAATAGAGGGCTATGATCCGAACCGATGGTTGGAAGAGCGAAGACCACAACAGCTGGAAAGGTGAGTCGCCATGCTATATTACAAAGGGCTCTGTCAAGTCTTTCGTTGACCAGATCATCACCTTCTCTATTGTTGCACCAGGTAAAGGAGCAACCCTTCCTGTCTAAGTCCGAGAGGGAACACTCACTCAAGAGTTCTCTAAAGGTATGCATACGCTGGAAATTTGCTGGTCGTTTACCTCATTTTTCCCAAGGATACATTACCTCATTAAAATCACCAATGCAAAGCTAAGGTAAAGTATTATGGGTGCTAATGAGCTTCAATTTTTCCCAGAAATGTAGACGAAGTGAGACAAGGGTGGGCACACGAAGACAAGTGAGCCGCATAGAAATTCCACTTTCCCTGTCATTGCAAATTAAATCAAAGAAATCAAAGGTTTGATGCTCCAATGTCAGGTAAATATGATCCTGCCAGAAAATAGCAAGGCGAAACTTTAGACGTTTTTGCAATCTGCAAAGCACCATTGCTTTATTCTTAGTTTCCATCAAAAAGAGAATATCTGGCTTTTCTCGGGCCACCAACGCCCTAAGGGCTTGAACTGTTAGAGGATTGCCCAACCCCCGACAATTCCAGCTTATTAACTTCATTTGTTTGTTGGTAGCTTATTAGGGCTAGCCACCAGAGCCCAAGTATCCAGACCAATTGCATCAAAGATCGGTGTTTCCAACAATTGTGATTCATCGAGCCCCTCTCGTAACAGGTCGAGACGTTTAATTTTTTTGATCAGCCCAGCCTTAGTGCTCAATCTGTGATTTTTAGATTTCTTTGTTTTGAGGGAGCTGGCTAACCCTTCTGCCACTACTAGTTTCTGATTGGATGCAAGGAAATGAAAAAGTCCAGCCTGTTGAACCAGCTACTCCTCTGAATGAGGTCTCAATTCGGTTGATGCGGCCAAAGTAAAGGGTTGGCTATTATCAGGGATCTGCAAAATTTATTTGCCTTTGTTGATGTGGGAAGGCCCTGAAGGAAGCTCAGTCGTGGGGCTGACCTGCGTCTCGGGAACAGTCTCCTCGACTTCAGGAAGGGAGCTGGGTGAGGCATAAAAGGCAAGCCAGAATGGGCTGAACTCTCGGACCTCAGCCCTTAGCCACTAGACAAAATATAAGTTATCCCTGCTATCAAATTTCTTCTCATTGTAAGCATAATCTTTGCAGGACATGGCGTAATGGCCGAGCTTACCACAGGAGTAACAAAAATGGCACGGACGTTCATAACGGAAATTTAACCAAATATTTTTGCCCTCTACTCTAATAAGTTGGCTTGGTTGAAGAGGTTTCTGAAGATTGATATCAACTCTAGCCCTACCAGCACGAAGTGAGGTACCCTCTTTGTTGTCCATTTTAATTTCTAGAATTGTACCAACACGACAGACAGCTTTGCAAATCATTTTCTCCGTGCAGCACTCCAAAGGGAGACCAAAAACTTGGACCCATAATGCACATGTCGAGAAGTCGTAGCAGTGCAAAGGTGTGTTATGCATCCATAGTCTCAGAATGACAAGAATACCACCAAACAACCAAGGACTGTGTAACACCCCCATAACCCCCCTTGGAGGTCCCTACAGTCATCCTTGTACTCTTAGTATTCAACTTTGAGCTATAAATCCTTAGGCTCCTTTTTTTTTTTTTATACAAACGGTCCGAGCGCATTCAACATGCGGAAGCAAAATCATTTCTCTTCAAATCTCCCTTCCAACGACTAGAGAAGGGCAATGCACACACTAACAATCTAAGGATAATAAAACCGGACCTCTTTTATTTATATAACTAAGGGTTAATACTTTGAAAAACCCCAAACTGGTACACTTGTGACAAATTTACCCCAAACTATTTTTTTGACCATGAAAAACCCCAAACTGGTACACCTGTGACAAATTTACCCCGACTAACTATAAAAAACCCTAAACTGGTATATTTATGACAAATTTACCCAAAACTAATTTATTCGGCCAAAAAAACCCCAAACTGGTAAATTTGTGACTAATATACCCCGCTAAATTAGATCAATACCACAAAAAAAATCACAAAAATTGTAAACCGTGACACATAGAGTGTAAAATCCCAAATTGGTATATCGGTCAATTGTTACGTGTTAATTAACTTTATAATTTAATAAGAAAATTTAACTAAAATTAACAGAGGGTAAATTTGTCACAAGTGTACCAGTTTAGGGTAAATTTGTCAAAGGTATACAAGTTTGGGGTTTTTTGTGGTCAAAAAAATAGTTTGGGGTAAATTTGTCATAGGTGTACCAGTTTGGGGTTTTTCAGGGTATTAACCCTATAACTAAAAGATAGATTTTATCGGGGTAGGTACATCAGAGAGCCAACTCATGTAGACATGGCTTAAACTCAAAAAAAGAGTAAACTTAACTACCCCTCCAAAAAAACCCTCAAAAACTGGCCAAATCCATCTCTAGGTCCTGGTCTGTCAAAAAAATGTCAGTCCTCTACTCCCAGCTTCTCTCTCGAGCCCTACCTCCTCCTCCCTGGTCCGCTAGACGGTGGTGGTGGTAGCATACCTCTCATGACTCCATCCCGCTGCACAAAGACCGATACGAACTCCTGAAATACAATGCCATCCTCGAGCCCTACCTCAAACCGTACAAGCACACGAACACGGAAAAAGATCAACCCAGCGACGATCGGGCTGTCTATCTGAGTGATCCCCACCTCCACATCGGAAGGGATCCCATAGAAGGTACCCGGAGAAACTGGAGCAAGCGGCATGTCTAGTCTGAAAGTTTTTCTCCAAAAAGGGGTGAGTATATCGACTCAGCAAAGATATAATCTCTATGACTACTCATACAACACATAAACAGTCAGACAAATCACATCATCACACAACAGTAACAGACATAACATAACATCAGACAGCATCAACAGATACAGCCTTGCATATGGCGACCATTCAGTCATAGACACTCAATCATTCATGCACTCTTTAGCCAGTACTCATGCCCATACCATATGCATACATCCTCAGCACTCAGGCATACATCTCATCATATGCACATACATATATCATCCAATGCCATGCATATATTTCACCATGTGCACATACATGTATCATCCAATGCCATGCATATATTTCACCATTTGCACATACATATATCATCCAATGCCATGCATATATTTCACCATGTGCACATACATGTATCATCCAATGCCATGCATATATTTCACCATGTGCACATCATATTTTCAATTTTCACAATATTAGTGAACTTTTAATGCAATCCCAGCACACACCATCTGGGCTTCCGGCCCCCCACATTCCGGGCATCTCGCACCCCAACTGGCATCACGAGGAATCCACGGCACACACCATCCGGGCTTCCGGCATTTACACTCCCTGGCCGGGCATCTCACACCCCAACTGGCATCACGAGGAATTAATGGCACACACCATCCGTGCTTCCGGCATCCCCTACGCTCCGGGCATCTCAACTCCGAGGCCATCATTTACGCAACGGGGCTCTTTTGGGCATCCGGCATTTTCACTCCCTGGCCGGGCATCCCGAAAACTCCCGAGGCATCATCGGCTCACACCATCCGATGGCCTTCTCACATGCATGATTCATGGCATACAACATAATATTCATCACTCATAACGTCATGCAATGCCAACATTCTCATTCATATGGCATGGAACTCACATGAAACACTTCATTCAACCCATTTCCATCCCTTCCTCATAAGTGCACAAAATTCAGCACACACAATTCCAAGGAAACGTCTCAATTAAATGCCAAATAATTTCCAAAAATTATAAAACTCACACACATAACAGCCAAGACAAAATCACACATGTTTCATGAAGAAAGTATGTTCTGGATGTCATTATACAAAAAGATTGTTCAGCCAAGTCAACACAGCAAATTCCAAACAAAACAGTTTGCGCAATCACAAAAGAAATCTAAATTGACCTTCCAATTGGCCACTAAAAATCCTGAAATTTCACCACATCACCATGGAGACGTTAAAGCACAACTTTCATTAAGAAAATATGTTCAAAAAATTCTCACATAAAAAGATATAAGCTCAGCAAAGACAGATTAGAATTTAGAGACTTCCCAGTTTACACAATTCTCGAATTTTATTTAATTAAATACCCAAGAATCACTCAAAAATTATGAAATTTCACTATGTTATAGCCAAGATCCCAAAGAACATTTCTCATGCAGACATAATCATCAAATTCATCCTACAAAATTTTCTATAAAAATCACAAGCTTCTGTCTCAATTACCGAACCGTATAGAATCAATAGGACTTCCCAGTTTACACTGCTCTCGAATTTCATGAAATTAAATATCCAAATCTCATTCAAAAATTACGAAATTTCAGTATGTCATATTCAAGAGTCTAAAGAACATTTCTCATGAAGATATAATCATCAAATTCGTCCTACATAATTTTCTATAAAAATCACAAGCATCTGATTCAATTCCCGAACCGTACAAAATCAACTATCAACGAAATCTCCTCAATTGAGCAACTTAGCCTCCTTATTTTTCCCTGATTTTTGGATATGTTATAGTTTAGCATGTTTCCTACAACTTTCCTTTAGAGGTCGAAGCAAGATTCTCAAGAAAATGTCACCTTATAACCCATACAATCTACTGACATTCCACAGAAACACTCCAGAATTCATGTCCGTAAGAAATCAAGCATTTCCCTAGGTTATACCGGCTAGATTTGCCTCAAATTTTAGTATGATGTTCATTAGGATGTTCTCAACATTTCATATTAAGAGATCAAAGAGAAATATCCAACAGAAAACCACATGCAACAACCCACAAGCAACACAGGTCGACATGCAAGCCGATTTTTACCCGGTTCTTTAGGAAATTTATTTCACCCCACAAACCTTGATCATTTTACTTCAATTTTGGATATGTTGTAGTTCCAAAAATTCTCTACAACTTTTGTTCAGAACTCAAAGCCAAATTCTAACCCTAAGTTCATCCACAAATTCAAACAAGATTCGGGTACATGCAGGTTCATTCGGCCAGAATCACAACTACAGCAAAAACGGCCTCAAGACTTCAATTTTCATCCATCAAACCCAAAATTTCGACCATCAATCAGCACAACAACAAGACCACAGCATGCATAAGCAATCAAGAGATCAATCTTGCCTTAAGATTGAGCAGAAAATGCGAAGAAAACGGCAGCAATCCTTCGGCTAGCTCACGGTCGGCGCTCGGTTTCTCCTCCTTCTTCCTTTCTTTTTGAGTTTCTCACTTTCTCTCTCTCTCTCTCAGCCGTCGAAGACCCTCACAAAACTGGTCATCTCTCTTTTATATGTGTTTCACTAATTATAATTAGGAGAAATGATTAAATTGCATGCATTTGGACACTTGGCAAGAGCAAATGCCACTTGGACCCTCTCCTCTCTCTCTCGGCCACCATGGCTTGTTCAACAAGCTTGGCTGACTCCCCCTTGGGCTTGGCCGGTCCATCTTGGGCTTAGCTTGGCCCAAGTCTTCAAGCCCAAAGTTCCTAAATTAAACCCTCTAATTAATTAAGTTTTAGTTTAGTTAAAACCATAAGCTTAAATAGCCAATAACTTAAGTCCAACTTGAACTTTAAATTTCAACTTCGTACCTCACATAAACATAACCTTTTCCTTCAAGTAAATACCTTACAACCTTCGGCCACATCACAAGACTATAATGTCAATCAAGGTTAGTGCGATTGTAGCTCAATAATCCTCATGGTCTCACGATTCATCAAATTATTTTCCAATACACATCATGGTTATACATAAATATACTAAGTTATAATCCATCAAATGTCCAGCCCTTGGCTCAATTGTGACTTATGAAATCATTAACTAAAACCCATCAGCGTCTCTATCGATCGGCCACAGTCATCACCTCCTTGAAGATTGTCGAAATTCTTGGATGTCACAGACTGGTAGTAAGAACTTGAAGTTTCTCTGTTTTAGTTTTAATTTTGATTACATAGAAACCCCCATCATGTTGCGAAATGTCGACATGATTCGTTCGCCAAGCTCTCCTCATGGTATTCTGAAAGGCCTTTAAATTAATTGAGGAAGTTGACAGAAGCTTACCTACAAGCATGAGCTTACACTCTGCCAAAATTTCAGGTGATGGTGCATCCTCCCACACTTCGATGTTTTGTTCAGACCAAAGACGACCCAGGCGATTGCACAGAGCTGCCAGACGTGCATCCTCATAAGGGTCTATTCATGAGGTGTCTGGGCTGGAGGGCAAACTATCGGGATCTGGATGAGCCATAGATGTAACTGAGAGAAAGGCACGACTAAGGCTCGTGTGAGGGGTTTTGAAATTGATACCCAGGTAACTCAAGAAATCTGTAAACAGACATGTCAAAAGAGGTAAAAAAAGCAACAACAGCTTCAAGGGCTTAGAAAGTTAACAGGATCCATTGCATGCTGGAATTGATGGAGCCGGGGCATTGAGGAAACGTAGCAACGAAGTCATCATCGGAAGAAAAGCAGAGAAAACAAAGAGGAAGAAGGAATTGGGAAGGAAACAATGGGTGAAAGACAGGGTTTTAGGATGACGGAAGTAGAGTCGGACCAGTGGATAAGTAAAAGGGGAAGGGAATTAGGGTTGGGGTATTGAAAACTACCATTGTCGGTAGGCAAGAGCTCGACAAAATGAGAGAGAAAACCAGGAAGTACCATCTAAGATTCTAATCGATCCCTACTATGAATCTGCTCAATTCTTCAAGGTAGTCACTAATCATCACCTAAAGACAAAATTGCAATATGGGAATTTTCTCTTGCGTGAGGAAATATGATGGCGTCTTTCTTTTTTATTCTTTGATTCCAAACTCGAAAGAGGGGATGCAAATGTACTTTTCTCTTCTCCCACCTCCTTTTGCTCTGTCGCTATTCGTAGCATCGAGTCATCGTGAATGCTCGATCTATTCATCCTATCTAACCATCTTCTCTTTGTCCCCCACATCATATACAAGTATTCTGATATGACTTGTTAGATGATATCTAATTCATTAATAATATCAAGTGCCTTGTTAGATGTGATATGAACAAGCATTTTACTAAACTAATAATGAATGAGATACTCTTTTTTCTGTTATTTAATGCATGAGATACTTTGCTTATGTTCATTCACAAAATGGTTGATTCACAATTCTTGTACATTCTTCTTGGGTTTTTGAATAGATTCTTTTTTCTAACAAATAAGCAAAGAACCATCTTAACATATACATACACATCTCCAAGTGCCTCGTTAGATGTGATATGACCAAGCATTTCACTAAACTAATCATGAATGAGATACTTTTTTTTTTTTTTTTTGGTTATTTAATGCATGGGATAACTTGCTTATGTTCATTCACAAAATGGTTGATTCACGATTCTTGTACATTCTTCTTGGCTTTTTGAATAGATTCCTTTTTTCTAACAAATAAGCAAAGAACCATCTTAACATATACATACACATTTCCAAGTGCCTTATTAGATGTGATATGACCAAGCATTTCACTAAACTAATCATGAATGAGATACTTTTCTTTTTTTAATGTTATTTAATGCATGAGATACCTTGCTTACGTTCATTCACAAAATGGTTGATTCATAATTCTTGTACATTCTTCTTGGGTTTTTGAATAGATTTTTTTTTTTTCCTAACAAATAAGCAAAGAACTATCTTAACATATACATGCACATTTCCCACCACTCCTAAACAAGCTAAAATTATATTGAGAAGAGTGATAAAGTTCAAACTAAGTTAAAACATGGCATTTAGCTTCATTTTGGATTTATGGAATAAATGGAACATTTTAGGCTCCGTCATATTGAGCCTCTCACTTCAAGTCTTCCTCATTCTATTTGCACACCTTAAAAAGAAAATAGCGAATCACCGTGTTGTTTTCCTCGTGATTGGCCTATATGATGGCCGACTGGATAGTTGTATATGGGATTGGGCTCGATGTTGGAACTTCATTGTGTAATTTGACCCCTTCTAGTTATGGCAAGAGTTCTCGATAGGTTTAGGATTGATAGTTATTTATACCGTGGATCTTGGTTGGAGCCAAATGATGGTTAGAAAGAATTTTGTTATATTTTCCTGAGGCGTCTTTCTTATTCAATAGCAGTGTTGCACCAAATTTGAATTTCAAGCATTGGACATGGCCGCATGGTAACTTAGACAAAGTACAAGGATGGAGATTTCATTCTCATTCCATTTTTGTTATGTCGTTAGGAGGGGAATGAAGATTTCGATCTCACTTCATTTTCCCTAGTCCTTGCTGCTATACAAGATCTAGGTCGTAAAGGGGTATGTAGTATTTTCCTCTACGTATATTAGTAACTCGTTTTCCTAAACATGCAGAAATGTACTTTTCCCTATTTTAAGCTTTCCTTGCAGCGATTAGAATGTTTCAATTTTACAGAAAATGAAAGAATCGACATGTCAATATTTATATATTTTGGGATATTATGAAAAGTTTAAGCTCGGGAAAGTGGCAAGGTTTTAAAAATTTAAAAGTTCAAATTTAAAGTAACTCTACACGCACCCTTAGTGCTATTTTTGTTATTAATAAATATATAACCAGATCAAGGCGTCATCAGAACCGACACCTTACCTATAAATCTCAATTCCCCCTAATCAAGAAAGAATATCCAAAATTTTCCTGCGGTGAGCCCGATTCTCAAAGTTCTCTCAAGCTTGATTTTATTCCGAGATGCTCCGAACTTGATCACTTTGAGATAATAATTCCCATGAACTTATCATTGGTGAAATGACTATCAGCCAATGAATACTATCTCGTCGCACCTAAATTTTGCACCAAGCGGGGATCTGCTTACCCTTGAATTGACCTTACTTTGAACTTCTTTCATGCAAGTAGCACCTAGTTGTGTTCAATTCAGTCACCTATCTTGTCACATCTAGAGTGGTACTTTATCTCCAATTTTTCAATTTATGCTCGAGAATTCCCAACCCTTTCTTTCCAATTTAAAAAATTGAGGCAAAATTATGGTTTTTTTGTTTTTTTAATCGTGCGAAGGAGTAGCATGGAGAAAGAATGTTTTTCTAGACAAAAATGTCCCTAGAAAGTTTTTGTTTTTTTTCTACCATTGTTACAATATCACTAAACATTTCACTTGACCAATTATGAATGTGATACTTTTCTTTTACCATTTAATACAAGAGATGCCTTGCTTGTGTTTATTCATAAAATGATTGGTTTTCGATTCTTCTACTTTCTTCGAATAGATTCTTCTTACTAACAAACAAAAGACCATCTCAATATGGACATATATATTTCCCATTGTTCCTTCTATACAAACCAAAATTATATAGAGAAAAGTAGTAAAATTCAAACTTAGTAAAAACAATAGCATTTGTTTCCATTTGGGATCTATGGAACAAATGGAACATCTGAAACTTCATCATGCTAAATTCATCATGGATGAGATACTTCTCTTCTACCATCTAATGCATGAGATACCTTACTTATGTCTATTTGTGAAATGGTTGGTTCTTGATTCTTTTATTTTCTTGGGTTTTTGAAGAGATTCTTTCTTCTAACAAATAAGCAAGGAACCATCTCAAAATGTTTATATACATTCCCCACCATTCCTCTTATTCAAGGAGAAATTTTATAGAGAGGAGTGATAAAAAATTCAGACGAAGCAAAAGCATGGCATTTAGCTCCATTTTCGATTTGTGGAACAAATGGAACATTCGAGGCATCCTCATACTGAGCGTCTCATTTCAGGTCTTTCTCATTCTATGTGCACCCCTTAGAAAGAAAATATCGAACACCCTCATTGTTTTCTTCTTATGGTTGGCCTACTTGATGGCTGATTGGGTAGCTACATTCGGGATTGGATACATCTCTCATAGCCAAGGCAAGTTGTTCGTAGACGTAGCACTTCAGGCATTCTGGACCTCATTTCTGTTGTTACATCTTGGTGGTCCAGACACCATTACTGCATTCTCTCTACAGGATAGTTCGCTTTGGCGACGGCCCCTGCTTAGTCTCTTCTTCCAAGTCAGTGTTTCCATCTATGTTTTTGTGCAAACATTTCCCAGTGACAAGTCATTAGTAATCCCAACGATGTTGGTGTTTTTTGCCGCGCTCATAAAAAATGTGGAGAGGATACTTACCCTTTTTCTCTCAAGCCTCCCAGTATTGAGGTTATTAGGGGCCCTAAATGGGAAGCGAGATGTTGCACTGGTCGAGTTAAATAAAGAACTCAATGTTCTAGAGTGTGGACATTCTAATGAAGAAAGAGCAAAGCTTGCTGAGAGTATTGTGGTGAAGCATGCTTACTTCTTCTTTAATATCTTTAAGGCCTTCTCCTGGGATTTCTTTTGGATTTGTGAAAGCCGCCGTGTAAGCTGCAAATATTTCCACAAAGTTTGTGCAGTAGATGCATTAAGGTTGATATCAGTCGAACTCAATTTCATGTATGAGGTGCTCCACACAAAAGCGCTAGTAATACGTTCCAAGTGGAGTTACATTTTCCGCTTCATAGCCTTCATTGAGATTATGGTGGCTTTTGTCTTGTTCAATCGCTTCAAGAAGCATCAGCTCCCCAAATTTGATGTGGCAATTACCTATATCCTTCTTTTTGGAGGGATTGCTCTTGATGTGATAACTCTGTTCACATTCGTTTTCTCCGATTGGACTATTGCCGAAATCATGCACCACGAAACAGGACCATTTGAACCAGATTCATTCCTCCTCCAACAAAAAATAAAACTTCATTCATTTCTTCTCAAGTTAATATCCGCCATGGCTGACTTGTGGAAGCCTCGACTCCGTAAAGTTGAGTCTAAAGCCAATGATACATATCAAGTCTTAGCTACACCATTTATATTCCAAAGGTGGTCAGAATCCATCTCTGCTTGCAACATTTTGTCTGAATCTTTGACAATGAGGTTCAAAAAAATGGACAGGGTGAAAAAGGTGCACAAGTTTAATAAAATGGACAAGTTGCAAAAGATGGACAAGTTGAAAGAGATGGACAAGGGCGTTCAGTGCTGGGACGTCATCAACTTTATGTTCGACGTCATCATCTTTATGTTCCATTCAATTTACAAGATATTCATCTATCTCTTCCGTCTAAGTTGCAGGACATTCGCCGAAGGGGAATTACCACTGCTTATAATGATTCCCCAGCGCAGGCTCAAGAATCCCTTTATTAATAAGTTATGGATGTTTATCTTTGAGGAGGTGAGACGTAAATCTGTAAATGCGCGTAATCCGATAGAGACGAGGAAGATATTTGAAGCTAGAGGTAATCTGTTTCTCCAAGGTGGATCGGGGGCAGTTGATCTTTTAGAGTTTGTCACCGAGCATACTTACGTCACTGGTGTTATATTGTGGCATATTGCTACCGAAATCTGCTATAGGCAAGAGGATCCGAAAAATAGAAATGACGAAAGGGAATTCAGCAAGATCCTTTCTGATTACATGTTTTATCTTTTACTTAATCAGCCTAATATGATGTCCACTGTGGCGGGGAATGCCCACCTCCACATAGGACTGTCCATAAGCAGTTTAGGTGACATTATATATGACAAGGATGAAAAGGATTTCAAGGATGTGAAGGAGCTGTGCGAGGCACTCTACAAGAAAAAAGTCGAAGTCTTGGATTGGGTGGATCCGCTCGGCCTGGGGATCGCATTGGCCCAAAAGATGGAAAGCTTCGGGGAAAGGAAGTGGAAAGTGATGAGTGGAGTATGGGTTGAGATGCTGTCATATGCGGCAGGTCATGTCAAGGAAGAGGCACATTTACAAGTGTTGAGCAAAGGTGGAGAGCTTCTTACCTTCGTTTGGCTGTTGATGGCTCATTTCGGTTGTGTCTACAAACCTGAATGGGGCACCACTATGGATTATTTGTTTGACGAGGAATCGGAAACAGAGCTCAAAGATGAAAACGGAAATCAAGAGGAAGATGTTAGTACAGTGGAAGCAGAGCTCGTCTAATTGATTCCGACTGAAACATTTTCATTCGTCACCGACTTATCTCGAGTATTGCCAAAAGCCTAGCTTCACTTTCCATTCCATTCTAAAGTATTTTGTTTTATCAATAAGTAGATTCAGGGATTATTATTGGACAACCAGTTAATAAATTATTCTTCTTTTCCATGACAATTATATGCTTCTTCTTTTCCTTTTTATTTCTTTGACGCCAAATTTCAAAGGGGAGATCCGAATGTACTTTTCCTCTTTTCCCTATTTGTCAATGAAGATGATTTTTATGGTAATAGGCGTATCCGTTATTAAGGACATGAGCTGAAACATTAGTCATGCCTCGTATCCAATACGCCACTTGTACGCGTATAAAAATTCAACCAGTTTTCCCTTTGTTGATCTTAATCACATGGATAATCCCATTTCAGATGAACTAAAGCATTGAATTATTGCTGTTTAATTTCCTGGTTTACGATTGATGGTAAGTAGTATGACAAAGGATTTCCCATAACATCAATCGGCTCATCGGAAATACAAAACAAGACACCACATAGATTACATCATTACTCCTTGGAGAATTAGATTGGAAATGTATATGCTGGGGCCCTCACCTCATTAGTGGTGAACAAGGGCGTGGAGGCCCTTGCCGGCAGCCGGTAGGGGCCGTGATACACTTGTTTGGATTTGGGCAAGGGTGCGGTGGCCCTTGCCTATGGCTGACAAGGGTCGGTGGGTGACCTTGCCTGCCTAGAGTTGTAAAAAAAAGGGAAAATGAAAAGTGAAAAGAAAAAAATTCAGAAAAATTTTAAAAATTTGCAAGAATTGTCCATATTAGCCATGTCATATAGAAAGATCGACATCAACATTAGCAATTTTTGATCAAAATTGATCAAATGGATTAAATTGGCAAATTGTCAAAATATTTAGGTTTAAATCGGCACAATTGCAATGTTTAGAAATGAATTGACCACCATACAACAAGTTAAAATTTTTTTGGACAATTATCCCCTTTCTCATGTTGTTTTCTTTCTGTCCCTAGACATATATAGTTAAAGATAGCTGCTCTTGGGAAAAAAAATTACATAATTCCATGATCATAGCTATTCAATAGAAATGGAAAGTTCTTCCAAAAATATGAAGCTATCCAGCGGTGTAGGTCAAAGCTTTATTTAGGCATTTAGTTGGCAAATAAAGAATAAGCTATCTGCGAAAACTATCGAGTCGAAAAAAATTCGCGAAGCAAGGCCACTGAAAGGTCAAAAGCATTTTTTCATCTCTGAGATATGAACAGAGCGTCACATGCAGAATAATTGGCATTCGGGGTGACCACAGCAGACGTCTGGTGTGGATCAATTCTTGACAGTAGGCTAACGACCTGCGAGAACCTGCTTCAATCGTCAAATTTCCATTTGTGCAAACACCTCAAATATACTGCAGAGGATCCAAAAGCCGATCAATCAAGAATGCAAATATCCTGCACAGAAGTGCAAGACATAGAGAGAGTGCTAGAAAATGTTGATTGATGCCTTCCCTATCAATGAAGTTATACACGAGACTGAAGGGGAAGAAGGCATACAATCTCATAATTTATGTGTGAAAAATCGTAACCCTTTCTTTTCGATCTGAAAAATTGGGACAGGATTGAGTTTTTTTTTTTTCCCCAAGTTTTCGATCGTGCACGAGAAGGGCATGGAGGAAGTGCTTTTATCCTTGGATGGAAATGCCCCAAGAAGGGGCGCAAAATGTGTGCATGATGAGCACGCGAGCGTTGGCCATTAATCAATTTCACTCAGGGATGAGCTCATGGAGGTAATTGTGTCAAAGTGATTAAATTCAGAAACATTTTTTAGAACAAAATCAAGTCTGGAGCAACTTCTGGAAACGGACCCCACTTCAAGAGGAATTTTGGAATTTTCTCACGGTCAACAATGATCCTCGAACGAGTCCAACATTAGTTGCCCTCCACAAATTGGCCAATGTAGGACGCACTGCCACAATTCACAAAGAGCTCCTCTTTCTGAATTTTTAATTAATGAAGTATGTTTAGAGAGAGAAAAAAAAAATGTCCGTGATGGGAGATCTCTATTTGAAAATGCTGCAATTTTCTCTTTCCCAACTGTCGAATGCTAAATTGTTTTTCTCCTCTCTAAATTGTTTTTGGCCCAATCCTTCAAAGGAGTCAGCCGTCATCACGAAAAGGAAAACGAAGGAGAATATCAATTTGGGAATTTTCTCTTTTGTAAGAAGAGTGTGCTTTCTCTTTCGAATTCTTTGATGCCAAACTTGAAAGGGGAGAGATGCAAATGTACTTCTCCTCTTGTCCCGCTCCTTTGCTCCGTCGCTATTGGCATTTCCAAGCCACCATGAATGCCTCATCCATTCATTCTATGAAACCATCTCCTCTTTGTCCCAACATCATTTGACCCATCAATCATGCCAATGAAGATGATTCTTATGGTAATAGGTGCATATGCTTAATAGGAAATGACCCTATACTTTCTGTACAAGTACACTCATATGACTTGTTTAATAGTATCTAGTTTATTATTGAGAATCTCGTTAGTTGTGATATCACTATATATTTCACTAAAGTAATCATAAATAAAGTACTTTTCTTCAGCCATTTAAAGCATGAGATACCTTACTTGTTTTCATTTGCGGAATGATTATTTTACAATTTTTTTATTTGCTTGAGTTTTTGAATAGATTCTTTCTTTAGACAAACAAACAAGAAACCATTTCAACATGTATACATATATACCCGTTGTTCCTACTATATGAATTGAATTATATGGAGAGGAGTGATAAAATTTAAACAAATAAGGAACCATTTCAACATGTACGCATATACATTCCTCACTATATGTGCTATATGAATCGCAATTATATATAGAGGAGTGATAAAGTTCAGACTAAGCAAAAATTTGGCATTTTGCTCCATTTTAGATATGTGGAACACATGAAACATCCGAAATTCCGTCATATTGAACAAATTCATAGATAAGATACTTTTCTTCTGCCATTTAATGCAATATATACCTTACTTGAGTTCATTTGCAGAATGATTAGTTAATGATTCTTTGACATTTTTAAAGTTTTTGAATGTATTCTTTCTTCCAACCGTCAACACTTGAATTTTTACCTAATAAATCAAATATGCATCTTTTGTAATAAAACATAATAAATCAATAAAAAGCAACAAAAATCGACAATAATAATAAATAACCCAATTCGGCCATTTATTCGTTGGCATTGGCCCAATTCATGAAACCCAATTTACCGCACTTAGACCCATGAAAACCCATGAAATATTGAAGCCCATGGAGCCTCACATGACAAAATAACTTCTTTCTCTCCGGCCCAAAGCTTTAAATCAATTACGGAATGCATTAAAGAAAGTCTTCTCTCTCTCGCCCCTTCTCTCTCATCCGAACCGGTTTTTTTTTTTTTTTTTGTCGGTCCTACTCTATACCTATTCTACACTCACTCTCGGACTTTTGCCCCGCTCTTGCGGGCGTGGGCGTCGAAACCCACTCTTGAAACTTGCGCGTCCCCACCCCATCCTCCTCGATAAGGTGGGGTTTGAACCCCTCACCTCCCCCTTCCATGTTGGAAGGGTGACCACTGGGGCGAATCCCAGTGATTATCCGGACTAGTGTTCATCGAACGCAATCCGACGTCGCTGGCGAAGTCGCGCTCGGCTCTACCCGGTTCTATTCTATTTTCCGGCGAAGAAAGCTCAAAGGACCTAGATTTCATTTCGAGGCTTGTTCGCTGGCATCGACCACCAGCGAGCAAGCCATCTCCGACCTACGGCATTCACTATTCTTGAGTCACGCAGCGTCACCCCTGTTTTGCTCTGTATCCTGATCCGGGATCTCGAAGAGTTTCATTCTTGCTCGATCAGCTTTACGTCGAGGACGATCTTGATCAATGAAGTATCTAGGAACTCTATTCTTCAATGTGCTCACCTTTTGAAGCTAAAACCCAAAGGTTAGTTGAATATGAGCTTATGTTCAGATGCTCTTCGTGTTGGACAGTGACCGAGTATTCTAATTTCTGTTTGTGAAAGACTTAACTGCTCTTCAAGTTCACCTGATTTTCCGAACCTGATGGTGTGGTTGCGAATCAATATTTAGCTGGACTCAGGGCCGAGATGCCTACCATCTGCTTGGTGAAATGCTCATTATAAATCAGAGTCATTTAGTTCGTTCTTGAGCGTGTCTTCTACTTATTGATTGCTAGATGTAGTCGAGTCGTATCTGAAACTAAAACGTTGATGAAATAAATTTTCCAACGCCGAGTAGAGCCGTATGGATCCTCTTTTCCATTTGTTTGTCAACTGAACTTGCTCTGTTACGACCTGTTTTGATGAAGAAAGGTAATTAAAACATCATGTTATGGATTAGAATCAAATCAGTCCTATTCGAGTTTGCATCATTGATTGCAGACATTTTGAAAATATTTGATATGGATTCGGTCTCTACTCCGAACTTATTATGCCTTTGTTTCACTCCTCAATCAAATACATGTGACATGTTCGATGAAATGCCTCAGAGGCACGGCTGAAAAATGATCCATGAAAATATCAGATCCGAAACCATGTCAACATAGATCGCTTGTTTCCAATTGATTTGTTAAGAATTTAGGTCCGATTCCAGTCATATTTCGTTGTATTCAAATCTGAATATCAATTTTTCTGGTGTTTTCATTCTATGTTTTGCATATGTTCCTAGGATGTCTCCGTGGAATTCACTGGTGAGGAAATGGCTGAAGTCAATGTCATGCTTATAGATTATCCAGGAACGTGCGCGATCACTTCCTTGTGACGGTTTCATTTTTGCATCTTCATCTCGGGATTATGTCGGTAAGTCATGGATGTAGGTTTTATGTTCAAAGAATGGTAATGGCTGGAGTTGATGGCTGATGGCCATGTTTTGGTGATTGGCGATGACTGGAGGTTGATGATGGCGTCGAGAAGTGACATTTACAGAAATAGGCTTAGTTTAGTTCATCTTTGAAAATTGTCAAAGGAGATTCTGAGAGGTTCCGAAATTGGCTAATGGGGGTTTTCTGGGTTCGTCTTTCACCTGAGGAAGACAACGAGAGAAAAATAACCAAAAAAAAATGAATAATAGAAATAATAAAAGAGGAGAAAATGAATAGGAGGAGTAAATAAAAATGGGGCTTGTAAGAGAAAACCGGCTTAGCTTAGTCATGTTCAGAAATGGTTTTGTGAAGTTTTAATAGAAGTAGGGCTGGTGAATGAGTCATTTAGTGTTATTATGTGCATTGTTGCTATATGATTGTATATGGAATGTATTATGTTATATTTTTGTCACTCATATATTAGTGGTGATAATGCCCTGTGTGTCAAGATACCTCATGGTTTGGGATGCCTCGTTAATCAAGATGAATTGGCAATGACAAGTATGAAATATATTATACACACACTAACCTATGTATATCGTTGATCTAATGTGTGGTATTTGCGCATAATGAGATTTATATGTTCATCTATGTGCATTCAAGTATTGAATTGTATATAACATAACATTTATTACAAACAATGGATATAGTCATTTATATGTGGCGGCCGCGTGCAATTTATGTCTTAAAAGTATTGAAATGAAGTTTGAGGAAAAGCTTCAGGGAGAAAGAGATCGGATTTTCAAGGGTCAAATGAATGGAGTTTTCGGATTCCATGGGCCTCTTTGTGTGCGTAATAGATTTGAGGAATGAATATCGATAAAAGCTCATTGCAGCTACTATGGAGCTCTTGTTGAGGAAAATGAATTGGTTCCTATGTATATATGAACTGGATTGTCTCATTTGTTACCGGACAACCTCTTAGATATCATGCTAAAATAATCGAGATGAACGAGAGAGTAACTAATGTAGAGAAGCCAATATATATTTTAGATGAAAAGGAACGAGTTAGTAAGACTATTCCTTTATTCAAAGTCTTATGGCAATATCATGATTTTGAGAAAATGAAGTGGAAAGCGAAAATGAAATGAAATACAAATATTACTAGTTCTCTAATTGAAAAGGTAAATTTAAATTTCAAGGATGGATTTTCTTTTAGGGAGATAGAGCTGTGAGATGCTGAAATTTCTTCATTTCCTAATATTATTTAGGAGATTAAGATGAGAGATGGTTTGCGTGAATTATATGATAACACTATTGATACATAAATTTTCACCCGAATACTTCTCATGCATTTCATAAGAAAAATTAGGAATTGGTTTCTACATAGAAATTCTCATTCAGCGCATATGCATCGAATGTTGACTTCGGCAAGATCGCGGCCGAATGCTCATTTTGTTGAGATATGGAACTCCCGTGGGGCATCATCTGTACCAACGATACGAAACAGACACAAAAAAGAGGGGCGATTGCATCATCTGTACCAACTCCAGCTAGCCGTCGGGCCTCCATAGCTCAGCCGCACCTAGCCCCACACGCCCTGCCAATCTTCCTTGCCCGTCCACCAGCCGGCCTCGCTTTTGGACACAAAATTCCCTGATCCTCAACCGAACTAGATTTGATTATTGAGTCGCCTAAATTGGAATTATCGAAATCTAACATGATTTTCTTGAGATTTTTAGGCATAATCCCAATTAGGAAATTTTCCCGTCTTGAGTCGTGCGTGATATTGCGATTTGATCTTTAAGGCTTAAGTTCGGATCTCGAAATGGCTGTTTCCTATTTTGAGCTCAATGAATAGTTTGTTCTGGGTTTATTATATTGCACGTCCTTGATCTAGTAAATATTCCTATTAAAAAGTAAAAAAAAAAAAAAAATTTGCATTACATGTTAGGATAAACTATTTTCCTAGTCTGGAATTGCTCCTCTGGAAGTCATGTAGCAACTTAGGAAATTTCCTAATTTAGAATAGGGTTTAATCTTAAATTAGTTTTTAACTTTGAATTAGATAATCACATATTTTAAGTTGTCTCCTGCTTTAGTCTAAAAGCAAATCATGAAAAATATCATATAGAATTAGTCGTATCTATTGACATCTCATCATTGCCACGTCATCGTTGCATTGTAATTTTCACATTGAAGAAATTAATGATCTAAGAACTATATTATATATTGAGTTAAATTTTTGAATTGTTATCATACAACTCAAATCCGGAAAATGTTCGAGCCCGAAAAATAACTTTTGGAAAATGAGTTGATTTGGGCTTAAGCGGATCGGGCTCCATTTTTTCCCGGGCCCACACCATTACTTACCAACGGTACTCTCTCTTAAATGTCCAAGGATTCCTTTCGAAATTTTTGTACTTTCGGTGTTCCTTTCAAGAAATATCATATTACGCGCTCAAAGATTAAACAATAGTAAAAATACTGTTTGAAATAACTCCTTTTTACTGCAGTTCCAGCTGTAGAGAAAAGAAAAAAGCGCATTGTGACCGCACAAATTTTATTATACATCGCAAAAAGCCAAAAAATCTATCATATATTATACCAGTATTGTTACTGATTGTCTAAGCAATCGTCAGGTGAACGATCCCCCTAAGTAGGGCAAGGCTAGGCGAGGCGAGGCGTCGGGCAAACCTCAATGGTTACAGTATTTTTTTTTTAAAAAGAAAAAAAAAGAAAAAGAGGAAGGAAAAGAGAAGAAAAGGCAAAAAGGGAAAAAAAGAAAATAATTTTTATAAAAAAAATTTAAAAAAATATTATTAAAATTGTCCAATTAACGAAAATGCAATATATTTAGAACTTTTTGAATAATTTTCTCCCTTTTTCCACCGTGGAATGCAAAAATCGTTCTTCTGCTCAATTCCTCAAAGCAGTCCCTGGTCATCACCAAAAGATGGGAAGTGCCATGAGAGAATTTCAATTTGGGAAAATCTTCTCTTAACGTAAGAAGAATATGCCGCAACTATCATATTCTTTGATGCCAAATTTCAAAGAGGAGATGCGAATGTACTTTTCTCCCACTCCGTTGCTTCGTCGCTATTGGCAGCTTCAAGCCACCGTGAATGCCTTATCCATTCATTCTATGAAACCATCTCCTCTCTGTCCCCCACACTTTGACCCGTCAATCATGCCAATGAAGATTATTTTTACGTTTATTAGGACCTGATCCCAAATATTAGTGCCTCATACACTCAGAATAATTCCGCCAATTTCCCCCTTGTTGATCTTAATAAGATGGATTGTGCCATTTTAGACCAACTAAAGCATCGGATTATTATTGTTTAATCTCTCAATTTACGATTCACGAAATTAGTGTGACCAAGATTTTCCTATAACATCAATCAGCTCATCATCATCGGAAATACAACCCGAGACGCTGCATAGATTACATCTTTTGTTCTTTGAAGAATAAAATTGGAAATGATTGAAATGGAGCCATTCCGAGAACCAAAAGAATGACTAGTGAAGACAGAGTTTTTCTAGATTGAAGTTTCAATCAACTAGATCAACTAGTTGAGCTTTTCAATTTGTGTTGTTATACTCGGTTTATACCTGAGAATCAGTATTGTAGAAACGTCTTGCATGGGAAAGAAAAGGAACAATCAAACAAATCCTTGAAAATTTCTCAAACTTTTCTTTTTTTTTTTTTTTGAAATATTGATATTTGTTAATTAAACAAAGGAAAACCTTGTTATGGAGTGCAGACAAACAAGCCCCAAATCACTCCATTTGGCTAATATGATGGTTTTTGTATTTAATTTGCATTTTCGGTGCAAATTTCATTTTGAAAAGAAAATAAAAACCGAGTCACTTTTCTTGTACCAACAAATTGAAAGACAAGTCAAATTGATCCCGTGCTCTTTGATTTGAATCAATTTTTTCTTTTTAAAATAATTGTAATTGATTATGACCGCATCAATTTCAATCATCATAGATTTCTTTCGGTTGTTGCCAAAACATAGTACGTCTTTTCTACTCCTTGATGCTAACTTTGAAAGAGGAGAGATGCGAATGTACTTTTCTCTTCTCCCACCTCTTGGGCTCCGTCGCTATTTGTAGCTTGTGCCGCCATGAATGCCTTTCTATTCATCCATTTATGAATTAGATAGTTTTTATCTGTCACTTAATGTATGAGATACTTGTTTATATTTATTCTTGAGTTTTTTAATAGATACTGTCTTCTGACAAACAAATAAGGAACCATCTCCATATCCTATATATTTTGTTGTGACCGAAATTATACCAGAGGAGAGCATTAAAACTCAAACAAAGCAAAAATGTGGCATTTATCTCCATTTCGAATCTGTGAAACACATTGAACATCCCAGGTAATCAGATGGATAAATTCCATTTTAGATTGACTAAAGCATTGGATTATTATTGTTTGATCTCCCATTTATGCTTTGCAATAGACAATGCGATGGAGACGCTACATGGATCACATCTTTGGAGTGGGTACACGATCTCGATTAACTTTTTTGTTCTATGAAGAATAAGATTGGAAATGGAGCTATTCCTAGAACCCAAAAAATGACCAAGTCAAGACAGAATTTTCTCAATTTGAAATTTCAATCAATTGATCAAGAAGTCGAGCTTTTCAATTTGCGTATGCTGACGGGGTGTTTTTGGACGGATTTGCAACTGAGATCCGAGCTTCCTCGGCTCAACAAGCGGAAGCGGAGGCGTTGCTGGTAGGCCTTCGATTTCTCCAGAGGTTCGTGGAAGAAAGAGAAGAGAGAGAAGAGGATCTGAGGAGAGAGAAGGGTGAATCGGAACTGAAGGGGTTCCCAGCTTTAGTTTGCGAAACTGATAGCTATCTCCTTGCCGAATGTGTTATGGGCCGGGCCCATCCCCCGTGGGACATAAATGTACCAGTCCTCGCCTGCCGAGAGGAATTAAAGCGTCTTCCATCCCTGACCGTCAGATCGTGCCCACGCGAAGCTAATCGTGCGGCTGATTGGGTAACACGCCACCACCGTGTAAGCCAGCTGTCTAACCGTTGGACTCTTTCAATTCCCCCTCCCTTTTCGAGATTTTGGCCATTGAATGTAATCAGCCACCGGGGGCGTAAATTCGGAGCATTAATATATCTATTTCGCTTTCTGATCAAAAAAAAAAAAAAAAAAAAAATTGCGTTCTTCTTCTCGGTTCATACCGTAATATCAGTTTTAAGAAACATCTTGCAAAGGAAGAAAAAGGAATTATCAAATTGTCTTCGATAAAATATTGTCTTATGAGTTCATTTTCTGCCTTCTTCTAATTCATAGATGACCTTTTTAAACCCAAAATCCTTGACACGTAAATACGTACATAAGTTTTATTTTTTTCTAAATTTTGATAATATTTTAATTGTTCTTAAGTGCAGAGAAAAAAGCCTTCTGTCTTTGCCAATATGATGGATTCTGTATTTTATTTCAAAATTTGGACAAATACGCTAATATGATATTACCATACATTGAATATAAGAGCCAGCTTCGTCGTGTTCTTAAATTTCATTTTCAGCGAGAATGGTATTTATTTTTGAAAGTAAAATTTCTCCCAACATGAGTATAAATTAGGAAAAAACACTGATTCCGTGGTTTGCAAAGTTAAAAAAACGTACTTCAATTTGCGTCGTGTTCATTATAAATACAAATTTACAAACCTTTTGTTTTCATTTTTATTTTGTAGTTCAAAAGTTAAAAAAGAAAATTACGTATGTTCGATCCTTACTTTGAAAACCATTTTCTGACTGAATGCATTTTCAATTACAAATCTCATTTTCAAAAGAAAATAGGAAATTGAATCTTTTTTTTTTTTTTATTTTCATATGAGCAAAATTGAAAATAAAGATAGAGAACTTATATCAACTGAAAATACATTCTATCGTTAAACAACAATATACGTTTTAACTTTAAAAATAACATACCCAAATATATTCTTCAATATTTCTATCTACATTACAAACTTGCATTTTGCAAGCCAAATTCATTTTCAACAAAAGAGGAAATTTTAAATCTATTTTCCTTTTGTCAAAGGAACACAGTATTTATCAAATCGACCCTAATACTTGAAAATAATAGGGAAGAAATAAGGAAAAAGAAAAGAGGAAAAAGGGGGCCAAAAACAAGAGAAAAGAAAAAGGCAGAAACAAAGGAGTCAAAGCAAGAACACATTGATGGCCAAGCTTAGAGCCACTCAAAAATCTCCAACCTTTCTCATTCTCTCTCTTCCTCTGTTTCAAAACTCAACAACGTACACAAGAATGACTCCTCCCTTCTCCTTCTCCTTCTCCCTGTCCACAGTTCTTGCAGCCAAAGCCAATCACACAAAATCTCTTCCATTTGATTGGAACTGAATCAAGAACCAAGACCCCATTAAAGGGCCATGGCTTTCCTCCTGCCCAACCTCTCCCCTTCTCTCCTCCAACCCAAGTCCAAGGACAAGCCCTTCCACCCCAACCAACCCTTCTCTCCTTCTCAACCCACCAAGCCCTTCTCTCTCTCTGCTTCCTCTCCCTCTCCCTCTTCTTCTGCGGTTTCTGTCAGCCCTGCCTTGAGCAGTGTCCAAACGCCGACCGTGCAAGGCGTTGAAGTGGATAACCCCCGCGATGAGAAGGAGAATCAGGAAAGAGATGACTTCTTCGTCAATCTTGGGCTCGCCGTCAGGACTCTCCGTGAAGACATGCCTCTGCTCTTCACCAAGGACCTCAATTATGACATCTATAGGTATACTTTCTCTCTTTCGTTTTTTCTAACTGGGGTTATTTCTAGCTCCTTTTCTTTGGGATTTAATTTTGTAGGATTAAGCTTTGAGATATATATAGTTTGGGATTCTTAATGCCCATTCGATATTGTGAAGCTAGTTTTGGAATGCTCACAGCCCCATCTTTTTCCTAGGGTATTTGTGCATGTGTTTTTGATTACTATTGTCATCCTTAGCCAATTTGAAATTTCCCTTATGAGTACTCAAAGCAGCAGGCAAGCAGACCTATCACATGTTCAACAATCCAAAACTATAGGAACAAGCTTTCAAGTCTGCAATTGGAGCATAGATATTAAAGCCTATCGAAGAAAACTTTCCTTCTAACCTCAGCACAGCCCATTATCCTACCACATACTGCCCTCTTAATTCTCAAAAGTATTGAGTCGACACTTTCCAACAAAAGAAGAGTCATGTATACAGCAATTCCTCGTGATCCAAATATAATGGAGAAAGGCATCCATGATAGCTTGAACAGCAACTGGTGAAATGGATTCCCTTGAAAGTGCAAATTGCCCAAGTAGCTTCACTAATACAGCCCCTAAATCACGAGAAAGCATACAAAGCTGCAAAACAGCAGACCAAGCCTGGGGTAGCAAAGAGTAAGCGATTGCTATGCTCCGAAGCTGAGTTGCATTCGCAACATGTTGGAGAAATTTGCAAAGCTGAGTTGCATTGGCAACATGTTATAGAAATTTGCAATTTCCACTTGAATAATCTATTTTTTGTAGCCAATCTCTTGTCCATTGCCAACCAAGCAATAAAACTATCATTTGCTATGCAAGGAACAAAACAGATAAGCTTGCACCATGGCCCCTTCAATCCTTTAATAAGTATCCCAAGACCTACCCACTGAGAAATCCCCTCACGCAAATAATTTCCCAACTACTCTGTCAGGGACCAGAGGGATCAGGCAGCAAAGAACCAGAAAGCTCAGGTTTAATTGTACCTGGAGTTTCAGATCTAGCAGGTGGTCAATGCTGATAAATAAACTAAATGGCGCGTGAACGTTGCCCAGCAGTTAATGTAACCGAAGATGAGCTCATAGAGATAATTGTGTCAGCGCGATCAAAATCTAAGGTATTTTAGAACAAAATCAAATTTGGAGGAACTTTGAGAAACAAACTTCACTTCAACGGGAATTTTCGGAATTTTCCCAGAATGTATATGATCCTCAAATGAGGCCAACGTTAGTTGCTCTCCACAAATTAGCCAATGTCCGATCCTCCGCTACAATTCAGAAAGCTCTCTCTCTCTCTCTCTCTCTCTCTCTCTCTCTCAATTTAGATTATCAAAGTATTTTTAGGAGAAAGAAGACAACATCCGCAACGAGATATCTCTATTATGAAAATGCTACGCGTTCTTCTTTTTTCCCACTGTCGAATGCTAAAATTGTTCTTCTGCTCAATTCCCCAAAGCAGTCACTAGTCATCACCGAAAGATGGAAGTCCAATCCCATGAGAGAATTTCAATTTTTGGAGGAGATGCGAATGTGCTTTCCTCTTCTCCTACCTCCTTCGCTCTATCGCTTCTGGCAGGTTTGAGCTGCCGTGAATGCCTTATCCATTCGTTCTATGAAACCATCTCCTCTTTGTCCCCCATATCATTTGACCCATCATTGATGCCAATGAAGATGATTTATATGTTTATTACGACATGACCACAAACATTAGTCCCTCATCCACTTAGAATAGCTCCCCCAATGTTCCCTTTGTTGATCTTGATGAGATGGATTGTGCCATTTTAGATGAACTAAAGCATCAACTTATTATCGTTTAATATCCTGGTTTATGATTCGCGAAAAATAGTGCGATGAAGTTTTTCCCATAATACTGATCGGCTCATCGGAAATACACCAAAAGATGTTACATAAATTACATCTATGTTCTTTGAAGAAATAGACTGGAAATGGATCTATTCCTAGAACCAAAAGAATGGCTGGCCAAGACAAAATTCTCAAATGACATCTCAATCAATAGATCAACAAGTTGAGCTTTTCAATTTGTGTTGTTATTTTCAGTTTATACCATAGAATCGGTATTTTAGAAACAATTTGCATGGGAAAAAAAGGAACAATCAAATCGTCCTTGATAAATTCTTATTCTTTATGTTAGATCTTTCGCATCTTATAAGTTCATTTTCTGCTTCTTCTGATTTATGCAAGACTTCTAACCCAAAATCCTTAAAAATTTCACAATCTTCTTTTCATTTTTTTTGGAAGTATTTATAATATTTTAATTAAACAAAGAAAAACCTTGTTACTTTTGATTGAGTGCAGACGAACAAGCCCTAAATCACTCCATTCTGCAAATATGATGAATTTTCTATTGAACTTGCATTTTCGGTACAAAACAAACCAATTTCAATCATTACTGATTTCTCTCGATTATTGCCAAAACCATGGCTTCACACTCCTTTCCATTCTATGCATCTTGTTTCTATTGACAACTCGATTTGTTGATTTCTATTACACAACCAGTTACTTCATTATTCTTCTCTTCCATTAGAAGAATTCGGTGTCTCTTCTATTCTTTGATGCCAACCTTGAAAGAGGAGAGATGCGAATGTTCTTTTCTCTTCTCCCACCCACTGTGCTCTATCGCTTTTTGTAGCTTGTGCCGCCGTGAATGCCTTATCCTATTCATCCATTCATGGATGACACACTTTTCTTTTGCCGCTTAATATATAAGATATTTTGCTTGTGTTCATTCTTGAATTTTTGAATAAATATTGTCTTCCGACAAACAAATAAGGAACCATCTCAACATCCTATATATTTATTGTTGCCAAAATTATACCAAAGAAGAGTAATAAAATTCAAACAAAGAAAAAATGATATTTATCTCTATTTCTGATACGTGGACCATATGTGACACTGAAGTTTTTTCATATTAAGCCTCTTACTTCAAGTCTTTCTCATTCTATTTGCATCTCTTAGGAAAAATATAGCCAATGACTGCATCGTTTCCCTCTTGTATTTGGCCTATTTGATGATCAGGCTCATCTCTCACGACCAAGGCAATTCATCCACTCATGGAACTAAAGTAAATGGAGTAGTTAAGGCATTTTGGGCCTCATTTCTCTTGTTACATCTTGGCGGTCTTTTAAGGACAGTCCGCTTTGGTAGCAACAATTGCTCCATCTCATCTTCCAAGTTGGTGCCACCATCTATATAGTTGTGTAAATATTTCCTAGTGAGAAGTTGTCGGTGATCCTAATGATACTGGTTTTTCTTGTCGAGGTCATAAAAATGCCAAGAGGACACTAGTGCTTAATCTCTCGATAGGGAATCGATGAACCATATGATGATTACAAAGAATTTTGTTATATGTTCCTGAGGCGTCTTTCTTATTCAATAGCAGTGTTACATCAAATTTTAACTCCAGGCATTTGATATTACCGCATGGTTGCTTAGAGGAAGTACGAGGATGGAGACTTCGTTCTCAGTATTTTTCTCTACATATGTTAGCAACTTGTTTTTCTAAACATGGAGGAAATTACTTTTCCCTATTTTAGACTTTTCTTTCCAAAATGAGAATGTTTTAATTTAAAAATATGAGAAAATGAACATGTCAATATATATTTATTTTGGAATGATATGAGAAGTTTAGTTTGGGAAAGTTGCTAGCTTTTAAAAAATTTTAAGCTAAAATTTAGCGTAACTCTAAATAAACACTTTTTTTTTTGTCATAAAATAAACGGATACCTTACCCGTCAATCTCAGTTCCTCATAATCAACAAAAATAAAAATAAAAATAAAAAATTATCCTGCAGCGAGCCCGACTGTCAAAGTCTACCTGCAGTCGGCTTTGTTTTAAGATACCGTGAATTCAATTATTGGGACTCAATAAATTCGCTGTACTTATCACTGATGAAAATAATCGCCGGCCGATGAACACATGCTCGTCATGCGCATATTTCGCACCTGGCAAGGATTCGCTCATCTTTGAATTGACTTCATCTTGAGCTTCTCATACGTAAGAAGCCCCTAATTGTGTTCACTTCAATCCGTGACGGCGACGTTATCGGGATCCCTGAAATGAATTTTTTTTTCCCCAAAGTTTCGATGGTGCACGGGAGTGGCATAGTGTGTTTTATTCGAACGAAAATACCCCTAGAAAGGGCGCGAATTGTGTGCACGATGAGCACGTGATTAATGTTGGCCAGCAATCAATATCGCCGAAGATGAGCTGAGAGAGAGAGTCGATTTAAAATGATTGAAACAAGATCCAAGTCCGAAAAAACTTTCTGAGATGAACCCGAGGATTTTTGGAAATTTTCCGGAATCGATTGTGATCCTCAAACAAGTCCAACATTAGTTGCTCTCCGCAAATTAGCCAACTCCGACCCTACGCGACAATTTAGAAACCTCTCTCTCTCTCTCTCTCTCTCTCTCTCTCTCTCTCTCTCTCTCTCTCTCTCTCTCTCTCTCTCTCTCAATATATCTAATTATTAAAGTATTTTCAGAGAGAGTACCGCTCAACTATTCAAAGTAGTCTCTAATCTTCACCCAAAGTTGGAAGTCCCATGAAGTAATTTCAATTTGGCAATTTTCTCATGCGAGAGGGAAATATGATCTCTTTCCTTTTTATTCCTCGATACCAAATTCGAAAGAGGGGATGCGATTATAGTTTTCTCTTCTCCCACCTCCTTATGATCTGTCGCTATTCGTTGCCTTGAGCCGTCGAGAATGCTTTATCCATTCATTCTATCTAATCATCTCCTTTTTGTCCTACACATCATATACAACTATACGGGTATGACTTGTTAGATAGTATCTAATTCATTAATAATATCAAGTGCTTTGTTAGATGTGATATGACTAAACATTTCACTAAACTAATCATGCATGAGATGCTTTTCTTCTAACATTTAATGCATGAGATACCTTCCTTGTGTTCATTCACGGAACAATTGGTTCACAATCTTTTACCTTCTTGGGTTTTTGAATAGATTCTTTCTTCTAATAAACAAGTACATAACTATCTCAACATCTATATATACATTTCCTACTATTCTCTCTTATATAAGTTGAAATTATATTGAGAAGAGTGATAAAGTTCAAATTAAGTAGAACATGGCATTTGGCTTCATTTCAGATTTGTGGAACAAATGGAATATCCGAGGCTCTGTCATACTGAGTCTCTCACTTCAGGTCCTTCTTATTCTATTTGCACCCCTTAGAAAGAAAATAGCGAACCGCCCCATTGTTTTCCTTTTGTGGTTGGCCTATTTGATGGCTGACTCGATAGCTATATACGGGATTGGGCTCATCTCTCACAACCAAGGCAATTTGTACACTGGTGCAGCTGAAATAAACGAGGCACTTCAGGCATTTTGGGCCTCATTTCTTTTGTTACATCTTGGCGGTCCAGATACCATCACCGCCTTCTCTCTAGAGGATAGTTCGCTTTGGGGGCGGCACTTGCTCACTCTCATCTTCCAAGTTGGTGCTGCCATCTATCTCTTTATGCGAATATTTCCTAGCGACGAGTTGTTAGTGATCCCAACGATGTTGGTGTTTCTTGCTGGGGTCATAAAAAATGCGGAGAGGACACTGGCACTTAATTTCTCGAGCCTCCCACGGCTCAAGGAATCGTTGCTCCAACAAAACATCCTAAGAAGGGATGCACATTCGAAGTTGGTTGAAGAACTCAAAGATTTAAGGGATGCATATTTTGATGAAGAAGAAGCAAAATTTGCCGAGAGCAAAGTAGTGAAGCATGCTTACTTATTCTTTCAAATCTTTAAGGTCTTTGTTGGGGATCTCATGTTTCATAGTCAAGAACGCAAAATGAGCCGTGAATATTTCTGCAAAGTTTCTGCAGTGGATGCATTGAGAATCATATCAGTGGAACTCCAATTCATTTATGAGGTGCTTTACACAAAAACATTGGCAATACGTTCCAAGTGGAGCTACATTTTCCGCTTCATAGCCTTCATTGACATTGTGATGGCTTTCATCTTGTTTAATCGCTTGAAGAAGCATTGGCTCCCTAAACTTGATGTGGAAATTACTTATTCCCTTCTTTTTGGAGGGATGGCCCTTGATGTGATAGGTCTATTCATGCTCGTTTTCTCTGATTGGACAGTTGGTGGAATGAAGTGCTACAATATAGGATCATCTAAACTAGATTCATTTTTCCATAAGTTAGTATCAGCCATGAGCGACCTGAGGAAGCCCCAATTTGCCACACGTGAAGTGAAGGCTAATGCCAATGCGATGTACGCGGTCTTAGATACACCATTCATATTTCGAAGGTGGTCAGAATCCATCTCTGCTTCCAACCTTTTATCTGAGTTCTTGAAGGAGAGTCCAAGACAGATGTATAAATGCGATCGGAGCTGTGGTATAATCGCTTTATCTAATGTTTACAGCAAGAAGATCATCTTTTATTTCCATCAAACCAGTGAGGCAATTGCCAGACTCTATGGTCCAAGGAAAAGATTAATAATTGCGAATACGAAATACGTGTCCAGTAATCTCTTTATTAAGAAGTTATGGATCTTTATTTTTAAGGAGATTAAACGTAAATCTGAGGGTGCGAAAACTGCAGAAGATGTGAAGCAGATATTTGAGACCAGAGGTCGTCTATTTCTTCAGAGTACACTAAGTGAGGAAATTTCTAGCGATTTTTTAGCTCATGTCACTAATACTAATTACGATAACAGTATTATAAGTTGGCATATTGCTACTGAAATATGGTACAACAAAGAGAAATCGACAATTAGAAAGGAGGAAAGAGAATTCAGCAAGATCCTCTCTGACTATATGTTGTATCTATTACTTAATCAGCATAATGTGGTCTCTGCTGTGGCGGGTACTGCCCAGATGACGTCAGCAGAAATGCTGCTTGAGCTAAAGGGCCACATTGGGGATGCGACCAAGGATATAGAGCAGCTATGCAAGAAATTGTACGATGTTCCTCTCATAAACTTCCGTTCTACATCTGTTCTCCTAGGTGGGGTCGAATTGGCCAAGAGCATGGAAAGGCAAGGGGACATGAAGTGGAAGGTGATGAGCGGAGTGTGGGTAGAGTTGCTGTCATATGCAGCAGGTCATATTAAGGGCGAGGCACATGTGCAGGTGTTAAGCAAAGGTGGAGAGCTTCTAACCTTTGTTTGGCTGTTGATGGCTCATTTTGGTTGTTTATACAAACCTGGATGGGGCATATGT
Organism: Eucalyptus erythrocorys; assembly: GCA_014182555.1. Lineage (NCBI taxonomy): Eukaryota > Viridiplantae > Streptophyta > Magnoliopsida > Myrtales > Myrtaceae > Eucalyptus > Eucalyptus erythrocorys. The sequence continues at coordinate 2,036,741 of CM024597.1, read as the reverse complement.
TATGAGTTTTCTCCATATGCAGTTGCATTATTCAATGCAATATCCGTATAAGGACTAGTCAATGGCGTGGGTCCTTTTCAAAGCATCGTGCCGTACAGGAAGCATCTAAACATGAAGGGCAATAAACAGCGCTCGGATTGTAGGAGTGGATTAATTTGGCCCAAGAGATGGAAAGGCCCCGGAAAGTAGAGTGGAAGGTGGTGATCGGAGTGTGCATTGAGAAGAAATTGCTCCTCCTTTTCTTTTTTCTATTCTTTGTTGCCAAATTTCAAAGGGGAGATGCGAATGTACTTTTCTACTTAATCACTCATTCTATGAAACCATCTTCCCTTTGTGCCACACCTCTTTTTAACCATAAATTATGCACATAAATATGATCTTTATGGTAATAGGCGTATACAGTTATCAGGACGTGACCCGAAACATTAGTCATGTCTCGTTTCCAATACACCACTCATACACTTCTACTAATCCAATCAATTTTCCCTTTGTTGATCTTGATCCCATGAATAATCCCATTTTAGATGAACCAAAGCATTGAATTAGTACTGTTTAATCTCCCAGTTTATGATTCACGGAAAATAGTGCGATGAAGGATTTCCCATAACATCAATTGGCTCATCGGATATACAACACAAGACACTCATAGATCACATCATTGCTCCTTGAAGAATTAGATTCAAAATGGGTTGTGGCCACTCATACATGTCTATGTTGCAGCCCTCACCTCACCGTGGCCAACGAGGGCGCAGAGGCCCTCATTGGTAGCTGGCAAGGGCCATGATGCACTCATTTGGATTTGGCCGGGGGCATGGAGGCCCTTGCCTATGGCTGACAAAGGTTGGCAGGTGACCGGTTAGCCTAGAGTTGGTAAAAAGGAAAAATAAATAATAGAAAAGATAAAGATAAAGATAAAGATAAAAAAAATTTAGAAAATTTTCAAAAATTTGTAAAAATTGTTCATGTTAGTGTTGGTCGTCCATCAGCCGTGCCATGTAGGAAGGTTAGCATCTATGTTAGTGATTTTCGGCCAAAATTGCCAAAATGATTAAATTAGCAAGTCGTCAAAATGTTTAGGACTAAAATGACACAATTGAAATGCTTATAACTGAATTGAACGTTGTATAATAGGTTTATGACTTTGTAGACAATTTTTTATTTTGAAATGCTGCAATTTTCTCTTTCCCACTATAGAATGCTAAATTGTTTTTCTCCTCTCTAGATAGTTTTTTAGCCCAATTCTTCAAAGGAGTCACCGGTCATCACAAAAAGAAAAACAAAGGAGAATATCAGTTTGGGAATTTTCTCTTTCATAAGAAGAGTATGCTTTCTCTTTTGAATTCTTTGATGCCAAACTTGAAAGAGGAGAGATGCGAATGTACTTTTCCTCTTCTCCCACTCCTTTGCTCCGTCGCTATTGGCAGCTGCAAGCCACCATGAATGTCTTATCTATTTATTCTATGAAACCATCTCCTCTTTGTCCTATACATCATTTGACCCATCAATCATGCCAATGAAGATGATTTTTATGGTAATAGGCACATATGCTTATTAGGAAATGACCCTATACTTTATGTACAAGTACACCTATACGACTTGTTTAATAGTATCTAATTCATTAATTATATTGAGAATCTTGTTAGTTGTGATATCACCATACTTTTCACTAAACCACTAAACGTACTTTTCTTCAGCCATTTAATGCGTGAGATACTTTGCTTGTTTTCATTTGCAGAATAATTATTTTATAATTCTTTTATTTGCTTGAGTTTTTCAATAGATTCTTTCTTCCAACAAACAAACAAGAAACCATTTCAACATGTATACATGTACACCCATTGTTCCTACTATACGAATCGAATTATATGAAGAGGAGTGATAAAATTTAAACAAAACAAAAACATGGCATTTTGCTCTATTTCGAATATATAGAACAAATGGACTGACCAAGGTTCCATCATATTTAACTAATCATGGATGAGATACTTTTTTTCAACCACCCAATGCATGAAATACCTTACTTGCGTTTATTTGTGTAATGATTGGCTCATGATTCTTTCACCTTCTTAGGTTTTTGAGTAGATTGTTTCTTCTAACAAACAAATAAGGAACCATTCAACATGTAAACATACACATTCCTTAGTGTTCCTTCTATACGAACCGAAATTATATAGAGAGGAGTGATAAAATTCAAACAAAGCTAAAACATGGCATTTTGCTCCATTTTGGATCTGAGGAACAAATGGAATGTTTGAGGTTCCATTATATTGAACTAATCTTGGATAAGATACTTTCCTTCAGTTATTGAATGCATGAAATACTTTGTTTGTTTTTATTTGCGTAATAATTGATTCACAATTCTTTCACCTTCTAAGGTTTTGAGTAGCCTTTTTTCTTCTGACAAACAAACATTTGAGTAGCATTTTTTCTTTTGACAAACAAACAAGAAACTATATCAATATATATACATATACATTTGCTAGTGTTCCTTTTATGCGAACAATAATTATATAGGGAGAAGTGATAAAATTCAAACTAAGTAAAAACACGGCATTTTGCTCCATTTTGGATTTATGGAACAAATGGAATGTCTAAGGTTCCATTATATTCAACTAATCATGGATGACATGCTTTTCTTTAGCCATTGAATGCATGAAGTACCTTGCTTGTGTTTATTCATGGAATGACTAGCTGCAATTCTTTTTCCTTCTTAGGTTTTTCAATAGATTTTTCTTTTGATAAACAAAGAAGGAACCATTTCAACATGTATGCATATACATTCCTCACTATTTGTCCTATATGAATCAAAATTATATATAGAGGAGTGATAAAATTTAGACTAAGCAAAAATTTGGCATTTTGCTCAAGTTTGGATAGGTGGAACACATGAAACGTTTGAAGTTCCGTCATATTGAACTAATCATGGATGAGATATTTTTCTTCTGCCATTTAATACGTGGTATACTTTACTTGAGTTCATTTGCAGAATGATTAGTTAGTGATTCTTTTACCTTTTTAAGTTTTTGAATAGATTCTTTCTTTCGACTATCGACACTTGAATTTTTACCTAATAATCAAATATGCATCTTTTGTAATAAAACATAACAAAAATCGATGATAATAATAATAAATAAAACAAGCCCAATTCGGTCATTTAGGGGCTGTTTGATAACGTTTCGGGGAACACCCGTTTCTATTTTTGTTCCCGGAACAAAAATAGAAAATAAATGTGTTTGATAATTTTTTTGTTCCTAGGTATAGATTTAGAACAGAAACAAGAAAAAAATGGTTTATTGTTCCTGGGAACAACTCAAGAAACAGAATTTTCTTCTTTTTTTCTCTTCCTTTTATTTTTATTCTTTTTCTCTTCCTTTCTTCTTCCCTAGCTAGTCACCAGCCCGGCGACCTCGCCGAAGTCTCGTTGGCCCCCAGCAAAGTCGCCTCGAGCTCAATGGCCACTGGCGAGGCTCGGCCTCGCTATGGCCAAGCGAGGCTCGACCTCGCCCAAATCTAGCGAGGTCAAGCCTTGTCGGTGGATGGCGAGCTCCTCTGGCCGGTCGTCGACCAGCCATGGCCAAGCCGGTGATCGGCTAAGAGGAAGTAGAAGAAAAGAAAAGAAAAGAAAAGAAAAGAAAAATATGTAATAAAATTATTAATATATTAAAAGCAATTTTAAGTCGCAAAATTTTTTGGGTTGTATCAAACGTGTTTTTGTTCTCGGAATAGAAAATTTTTATAGTTACTAAACGCCTTAAAATGCTTAGAAACTGTTCCTAAGGACAGAAATAGAAAAAAATATTTCCGAAAAGAAACTATTCCGAGAACAATAACGTTATCATACACACCCTTATTCATTGGCATTGTCCCAATTCATAAAACCCAATTTGCCTCACTTGGACCCAAAAAAAAAAAAAAAAAAAACGCATGAAATTGAAGCCCTCGGAGCCTTGTATGACAAAATAACTTCTTTCTCTACGGGCCAAAGCTTTAAATCAATTAGGGAACACATTAAATAAAGCCTTCTCTCTCTCTCTCTCTCTCTCTCTCTCTCTCTCTCTCTCTCTCTCTCTCTCTCTCTCTCTCTCTCATTTTGTGGCGCATAGATATCATAGTAGGAGCAAAAACAAGAGGAAAGGCGTGCATGAGAGATGGACGCAGAATGAAACAAATTGGAGCGGGAGAGACGGCTACAACAGATTCCCTTCTCTCTCTTGCGTCTTCTCTCTCGTGCCTTTCAGTTTTCATCCAACGCAATCCGACGTTGCCGGTGGAGTCGCGCTTAGCTCTCCCTGGTTCTATTATGTTTTTCGACGAAGAAAGCTCAAAGAACCTAGATTTCGTTTCGAGGCTTGTTCATTGGCATTGACCACCAGCAAGCAAGCCATCTCCGACCTACACCGTTCACTATTCTTGAGTCATGCAGCGTCACCCGTGTTTTGCTCTGTATCCAGATTCAGGATCTTGAAGAGTTTCATTCTTGCTCGATTGGCTTTATGTCGAGGACGATCTTCATCAATGAAGTATATACGAAATCTATTTGAAAGAAACTAAAGGAAGCAAAGGAATAGTGACTGAAGACGAAGAATTTTGGAAGATTTTTGTATTCTCTCTTCAATGGTTTCTAATGTACAGTCCCTTGTAGATATAATACAAGATGTACATAATGAATGGAAGTAAAGGGTTCTATGAATCAATCTAAATCTAAATCTAATCTTTAATTGATTTGTGTACAATTGTAATCGGATCAAATCTTCTGTCAAATATCACGAACAATCGCCGCATATCTTCCAATACTCTTGCTCAAGCTGGTGGCTTGTAGATGTCTAAGACGCCTAGCTTGCTCAATAGATATGCGTGCTGTTTTTGATACAAGGGTTTGGTAAAGATGTCTTCAGGCTATTCTATCATCCCAATTCCTCGTCTCGATCACTCCTATATGCTTGGTTCTCTCGTGCACTATAGGATTTGCTGCAAGTTTGAGAGTTGCATCATTATCACAGAATAGCTTCGTTGCCCATTGTACTTGTACTCCGAGATCTTTAAGTAGACCTCGTATCCACACTATTTGGCAAGTGGTTTTAGCCATAGCTTGATACTCTGCTTCTGCTAAAGACAAAGACACAGTTGGTTGTTTCTTGGTCTTCCATGAGAGTAGTGATTCTCCCAATTTAACGCAATATCCAGTGATCGATCTTCGACTCATGGAACAAGTCGTATAGTCTGCATCACAATATGCTATCATTTCCATGTTACATTTCCTGGATAGGAGTATCCCAAGTCCCAGACACTTCTCTAAATATTTGACGACTTTAAAGGCAACATTCAAATGAGATTGCTTTGGACTGTGCATGAACTGATTGAGTGTTTGTACCGCATAAGAAATATCAGGCCTAGTCATAATCAAATATGTAAGTTTTCCAATGAGCCTTTGATAACCTAATGGATCTCTGAGCGTGGGATCATCATTTTGAGACATGCCTTCATCATAATCTGCGGTAGTTAACTTGGTGTTCTGTTTGATGGGAATGACAGCTGGCTTATATCCTGATGACCTGCTTTTGATATAATTTTCAATATAAACTTCCACTGGCTGAGAGAAATCCCTTGGTCAAATCGGGCAATTTCCGATTCCAAGGAAATATATAAGTGCTCCTAGGTCCTTAATGTGGAAAGTGGCATGCAAATATTCCTTGAAACTTTCTATAGCAGCTTTATCATTTCCCATAATGAGATTGTTATCGACATATATCATCAAATAAATAGACGACATACCTTTAGTTTGTGTGAATATAGCGTAATCATGTTTGGACTGCTTGAAGCCTGCTATTGCAAGACCATTTGTAAATTTTGCGTACCACTGTCTGGATGCTTGTATCAACCCATAAAGGGATTTACAGAGACAACCTACTTTATTCTCCCCTTATCTCTGTAAGCCCTGAGGAATATCCATATACATTTCTTCGTCTAAATCACCGTGAAGAAAAACATTATGCACGTCCATTTGATGTAGAGGCCAGTCATGAATAGCAGCAACTATCAAGAGTGAACGGACTGTGACATATTTGGCTATAGGAGAGAATGTCTCGTGATAATTAAAACCTTCTCACTGGGTGAAGCCCTTGGTCACCAATCATGCCTTGTATCGTTCAATGGAGCCATTAGCACGATATTTAATTTTGTAAACCCACTTGCAACCAATCGGTTTACGATTAGGGGGTAGCGAGACAAGATCCCACATTTGATTCTTAATCAGTGCCTGTAATTCTGCTTCCATGGCCTTTTGCCATCGTGGATTAGTAGACGCCTCATTATAGCTAGATGGTTCCTTATCTTCTGATAGACGACTAAGGCAACATCTATGTTCCGGTGATAGTTTATGAAAGGAAACATAGGATGAGATTGGGTATTGAATACTTGGTGAATTGAGAGTGGCACAGACATAATCCTTTGTCCAGGTCGGAGGTCATGTAGCCCTACCAGAACATCTTGGAGGATCAACTTTCGAAGGGGGAGATATTGTCTCATTGGAGGGCATTAGTGAGATATCTTGAATTTCCTCATCAGCAGTAGGATCTTCTAACGAGTTCCCAAAGATACTTTCTGAGACCGAATTCTCATCCGAAGAAGGTGTTGTTGCTGGAATAAGTGTAGGGACAGAAGGAACATTTGTTAATGGTGCTAGTGGTTTGTAACCAGAATCTCCAGATAATGCTTCGTCAGATAAGAAGCTACGAGGGTGGTGATTATCCCTGAATTTTCATTCGGAGATGTCTTCTCACTAAATGGAAAGATGTTCTCGTGAAAGACATCTCTACTTACCAAGAATTCCTTTATAGACAATTCAAGAACCCGATACCCTTTTTATAGGTTAGGATATCCCATGAATATGCAACGCCCAGTGCGGGGACTCAACTTGTCCCGAGGACCCACTGTCGCGACATAATATAAACATCCAAAAACCTTGAGATGGTTCAGCTCCAGTTTCTTCCCAAATAATAGTTCAAAAGGCGTTCGCCCATGGAGTATTCGAGTAGGCATGCGGTTGATTAAATAAGCTACCGTGGTAACACAATCTCCCCAATAATATTCTGGAACTGATGCTTGGAATTTCAAGGCATGTGCGACTTCCAAAAGGTGGCGATGTTTGCGCTCAACTACTCCATTCCGTTGTGGTGTATAAATGCATGAGCTTTCATGTTGGATGCCATGAGACGAAAAGAGCGAGGAGCAATCATGGTTGAAGATTTCTCTCCCGTTATCAGTATGGATCCGCTAAATGGCTTTTCCAAACTGATTCTTGGATAGTGCAATGAATGTTTTTAAACAAGAGTAAACTTGACTTTTAGGGTCCGTTCGTTTCACAGAAAATATCATATTTCGGGAAAACATTTTCTGGAAGTCATTTTCCGGAAAATGACTCTATTTTCCGGTGTTCGGCCAAAACTTAGAATTTGAGTGGAAAATATTTTCCACCATTCGTTAGCTCATTTAATTGTTTGGGAAAAATTATCAAAAGTTGAATTTTAATATTTTTAATTGACCAAAAATTTAATTTTATTTTTTATATTTTTTAATAAAACAAATTTTTAATTATTTATATTTTTAAAAAATCGAAATTTTTATTATTTTTTTTCTTAATTTTTCTTTTTCTCTTCCTTCCTCCCTCCTCCTTCCTCCTCTTCCTTCCTCTGCCGCCATCTCCTTCCTCCTCCTTCTTCCTCTTCCTTCCGCCGCCGCCGCCTCCTTCCGCCCGACGATGGCGGCCTGCCCGGCTCGCCCGAATGGGCGAGCCGCAAGCTCCGCCGCGAGCCCGGCTCGCGGCGAGCTCGGGCGAGGCCCGAGCCCCGCCCATTTCGCTGGATCGCGAGCCGCGAGCTCGGCGCCAGATCCGGCGAGCTCACGGCTCGCGAGCCGGCGAAGCTCTCGGCGAGCTCGGGCGGGCCGAGCCTGCCCGGCTCGCCGGATCGGCGAGCCGCGAGCTCCATTGCCCGATCCGGCGAGCTCGCGACTCGCCGAGCCCGGCGGCTTCGCGGCGAGCTCGGGCGGGCCCGAGCCCCGGCTCGTCGGATCCGGCAAGCCGCGAGCTCCGCCTAGGCCGGGCCCGACTCGGCGAGGGATTTGCGAACGAGGGCCTCGGGCGATGACTGCCGCAGCTCGACCCGGGTAAGGGAGGAGCTCGGAGGCGAGGCGGGGTCGATCATGGCGGGATGTCCCGGCCCCTGGGAGGGAGGAGAGCTTCACGGCCAGGTCGCCGTGGTTGTTGGCGACGGCGAGGAGGGAGAGCGCGTGGTCCGGGAGGAGGAAGCCATGCCGCCGGAAGCCCCTCGAAATGCGCGCGGCGCGGGCCGACGAGCGATGGAAGATCGAGGGAGGGGGAACGGGGGTGGTGATCGTTCTAAGGTTCGGCGGGCCGCAATGGAGGTTTCCGGTTGGGGGCGGCGAGGCTCTGCAGTCTCATGGAAGAGAGAGAAAGAGGATGGAGAGAGAGAGAGAGAGAGAGAGAGAGAGAGAGGCGAGAGAAAAAAAATTAAAAACTCAATTTAAAAAAAAAAAAAAGAAAAAGAAAGCAAGAAAATAAAATGAAAATGTATTGATAAAAAAGAATAAGAAGGAAGAAGCCATGGAAAACGTTTTCCACTTTTGAAAAGTGGAAAACGTTTTCCACTTTTTAAAAGGTTGTTTTTTTTTCCAATGATGGAAAACATTTTCCTTGACTAGTTGATTTTCCGTGAAACGAACACCGGAAAATCTGGAAAACATTTTCCCGGAAGTTATTTTCCGTGAAACGAACGGACCCTTAGATTGCATAAAAAAAAAAATCCATGTGGCACGAGAATAATCGTCTACTATTGTAAGGAAGTAGCGAAACCCATCACGATTTATCGTATGGTAAGGTCCCAAAACATCCAAATGAATTAACGAAAAGATTTCACTAGCACGAGTACTACTAGATGGATTTGCAAGAGGACATATGACATTGAGAACAATGAAAGGAGGCACTGTGACCCATTCTCAAATGCATAATGAAATTCTTATTATTGGTAGTCAAGTTACACAATGATGGCTTATTTAAGGAAGTGCAGGATAAATCAAAATTACTTGGAAAACTTGTCTAGAAAAATAGTCCTTCAAAAAGACTACCCCAGCCCATCAATATGCCAGTCAAAAGGGCCTGAAAGAAACAGATGTCAGTATCAAAGAATACCCAATATGAATTTTCTTTGCAGACTCTTGACAAAAAAATGAGATTAAATTGGAACTCTGGGCCATAAAGGACGTTTTGAAGAGTAATTTGAGGACTGAGATTGACTATTCCTGTCACATTGACATGAGTGATATTTCCATTGGGTAATTGTACAGAAATAAGAAAATTCAATTCTTCATTTACACTCGAGAAAAATCCTTTGTCACATATAATATGATCGCTTGCCCTTGAATCAGTAATCCATGCCTTTCTTGAAATGGAATTAATCAAGCAATGTGTGATACCTAAAAAACTCCCTCCTTTGTTGGAAGTATCCAATCTTTGCAATGCCTACATGAGCTATTGATATTGTCCACATGTAATAGGTTGGTCAGCATTCTGGCCAATGGGTCCAGTGAATCTATATGGATATTCCTCAGGGCTTACGGAGACAGGAGGAGAATAAAGTATGTCGTCTCTATAAATCCATTTATGGGTTGAAACAAGCATCCAGACAGTGATACGCAAAATTTGCGAATGCTCTTACAACAACAGGCTTCAAGCAGTCCAAACATGACTATGCTCTATTCACTTAGACTAAAGGTATGTCATCTATTTATTTGATGATATAGGTCGATGACATTCTCATTATAGGAAATGATAAAGTTGCCATAGAAAGTTTCAAGGAATATATGCATGCCACTTCCCACATTAAGAACCTAGGAGCACCTAAATATTTCCTTGGATTCGAAATTGTCCGATCTAACCAAGGGATTTCCCTCAGTTAGCAGAAGTTTATATTGGAAATTATATCACAAGCAGGTCTATCAGGATGCAAGCCGTGACTGTCATGTTCCCCTATTTGAGCTCACTGAGTTCCTGCATGAGGGAAAAAATCTTCACTCGGTCCAATTTACTATACATCTCTTTGATGTTTTCCGACATATTTTGAGCATCCTTTGTCAATGGAAGTTCGACAACGACTTCTAGGGATATGCAATTTCCAATCCAAGTACAGACAAGTTGATTGCACTTCCTCCCGTGTTGGGCTAGGCATTCATCGAGAGGGATTGGAACGGTTCCGGGTAGAAACCCATCTTTATCCTTCGTTACCAGTGTGTGCCGGAACTCCTGCGACCATCAGGAGTAATTTTCTAGCCCGGTCAGCTGTTGGCTGATTAGCCGTAGTTCTGGTCCATCGGCGGTGGAGACGAACATAGGGTCACCGGGTTCTGGTAGTCCGGTGAGAGCCACCGCTAGATACGGCAGAAATTCAGGTGAAAATCCCGGGTAGGGATTCATTCCCATACCTAGATTATTCGACCCGGTTCCATAACTCGCATTGAAAACGACCGGATATGGATTTGTTCCAATACCCGATTTGTCTGATCCAGTCGCTAGCCCCATATTTGCTGGATCCAACCCAATGGTCGTGCTTGCCTCATTTATGGTTGGTGGACTGCCGTCAGGTTGGAGGGAAACTCGTTGGCCCTGAATCCCTAGCAATGATGCACTTGGGCTTGGCCCCAACAACCACGGGTTGGGCTGCATTTGAAATGGCAGCCACTGGTAAGGATGGCCCATCATGGGTTGGCCCGGAATGGGTTGCCTCGAGATAGGTTGCTCTAGATTTTTCTAAGCTAGAAAAGTTTGGATATCTTGGGCCCAAGTAATTTGTTCTTGGGGTCTAGTGACATTAACAGCAAGAAGCGCATCCTGGTTCTCTGGAGATTGTGCTGGGTTTGTTTCTCATGGATGCTCGCCGGAGGCTAAAGGTAAATTCTGGGTCATGGTAAAAAAAAGGGAAATTGATTCCTTTGCTGAAGTGTTGACTCTTCTACGTAGGATTGAAGATCCTTAGTAGCAATCAAGACGAGGAGAACGGAAGCAAAATCAGGAGCTTCACTGCTCTGATACCATAAAAGAAACTAAAGGAAGCAAAGGAATCGTGACTGAAGACGAAGATTTTTGGAAGATTTTTGTATTCTCTCTTCAATGGTTTCTAATGTATATTCCCTTGTAGATATAATACAAGATGTACATAATGAATGGAAGTAAAGGATTCTATGAATCAATCCAAATCTAATCTTTAATTGATTTGTGTACAATTGTAATCGGATCAAATCTTCTGTCAAATATCACGAGCAATCGCCACATATCTTCCAACACTATTCTTCAATCTGCTCACCTTTTGAAGCTAAAACACAAGGTTAGTTGAATATGAGCTCATGTTCTATCTTCAGATGCTCTTCGTGTTGGACAGTGACCAAGAATTCTAATTTCTGTTTTTGAAAGACTTAACTGCTACTGAAGTTCATTTGATATTCCGAACCTGGTAGTGTGGTTGCGAATCAATATTTCGCTGGACTCAGGGCCGAGATGCTTACCTTCTGCTCGGTGAAATGCTCAATTTAAATCAGTCATTTAGTTCGTTCTTGAGCGTGTCTTCTACATATTGATTGCTAGTTGTAGTCGAGTCGTATCTGAAACTAAAACATTGATCAAATAACTTTTCGAAAGTCGAGTAGAGCTGTATGGATCCTCTTGTCCATTTGTTTGTCAACTGAGCATGCTTTGTTACGACCTGTTTTGACGAAGAAAGGTAATTAAAACATCATGTCATTAGAATCAAATCTGTCCTATTCAAGTTTGCATTGTCGCGATCAATTTTTCGGGTGTGAACCACCTAGGGTTTGGCTAATGGATTGTTAAGCCTAGACTTAACTCGGGCTCTCCCAAGCCCATACCAATTCGCGACTTAGGTTTGAATTCTTAACATGCAAATGATTTTTATTAAGGAGTCACCACTAATCAGTTTTTGATGGGTCGATTAGAAACTCAAGTAAAGTAATGGGAGATTACTTTACTCCTGCGAACCAAAGATTATGGGTACGGGGACTTGATTACACAAGATTTCTCTAATGCCCTTTCCGTACCATTCTTTTATTTTGAAAAATGTTTAGCAGGCAGCTTGAATCGATTTTAATTTATCTCCCTAACATGTGAGGTGATCATGCGGGTGTGCAATCTACCAATTTAACACCCAATAAAACAATGAATAAGGTTAAGGGAATTACCTTGTAGCAACGAAAGCATCTGCATCGTTAGATTAAATTCCACATCAACAATCCTATATATGGTCTCTAATTAACACGCAAATTTCTTTTTTGTTTTCACTTTATTTAATGGAACTTAATCTAAATGCAATGCATGCTAATAACCTAATATGACATGGTAACATGATCTAAATTATATAACATGAAATGCAATAGTAGCAACTTAATGACCTAATGTGCAAATCTTAATTAAATGGCCCTAGAATGCAAATTAATTAATATGCACCTATTTTGGATTTTTTTATCTGCAATTTTGAATTAATAAAAGTCCTAATTAAACTACCTAAAACGAATAATTTTCTAATTCATGTTTTGGATTAATTTAAATTAACCCTATTTTGACTTAGAAAACCATTTCTTTATTTTTTGTTTTTTTTTTTTTTTTTTAAAAAAAGAGTGCCAAGTTTTCTAAGAATGAGATTATCTAAATCTAATCCTAACCTATTTAAAAAAATTCTAAAAAGAATGATCCTAAAAATGTGATTATAAAAAAAAACTAATTTACTAACCTAAATGGCTTATTTACTAAATCAGTATTCCTAATACTACATGCTCATGCAAGATTTTGATTTTTTTGATTTTATGATTTTTTTATTTTTTCTAAAAATTGCAATCTATCCTAAAAGGTGGAATTAATCTATCGTAAGATATTTGAATGAAATTCTAACTAAATTAAAATTTTATCCTATTTAAACTAGCAATTAGGTTATCCTAATTTAAATTAAGACATTGTTTTAATTTAGTAATTTCTAGCCTAGGATGCAATCTATTTAAAAATAATCTAAGCTTAAAATTAAACATGCAATTCTATTCTAAAAATTGATGATTTTTTGTTTGCTTTTTTTTTTTTTAAATTAAAATTTAACATGCAATTCAACTATCATCCTAAATGAATTTTTTTCTTAACCTAAAATAAAATCCTAATCTAAATATGCAAGACAATAAAAAAAACTAATCCTAATTTAAGATTTTTTTTTTTGATTTTTTTTATTTTGTTTTGAAATTAACAATTTTCATGCAACCTAGGTTAATTGATTTTTTTTGTTGTTTTTTTTTTTTTAGATTTATGATAACTAAAATACTTAGCCTAAACATGCAAATAACCCTAAACATGCAATATTCTAATTCAGACATTTCACAAGATAAATAGAAACAATCAAGTTCATTCAAAATTACCCAAAAAAGATATCACATATTATTCAAATCAAGGGGTAATATTTCGCTAGTAAAATCGATAAATTGATCTTAAGCCTTAAAGATCAAAATATCAATTTTATTCCCGCATAATTAATTATTTCGTCTAAAGCCTTATAGACGAAAATAAAAAATCGCGCGGTTGCGAATTAGGGGATAAATTGGAATTTCTAATTACTTATCAGGGTCTAATGTTGTTAACAAAAATAAATAACAATAAAACAATAACAATAAAACAATAACAATAAAATAAAGTAAATAAAAGAAAGGAAATCTACCTAATTGCTTTTTTGCTTTTTTGGTTTTTTCTTTTCTTTTTTCTTTTTCGAAAAAAAAGAAAAAAAGGAAAAAAAATATAGGGGGTCGGCGGGGACGACTAGGGTTCGGCGGTTGGGATCTCCGGGACGGCGCGACGGCTCCGGCGGAGAGGGCGGCTAGTGGCGGTGTCGGCTCGGGCGGCGCGGGGCGGCGCAGGGGAGGCAGGTACGACGGTAGGCGACGTGGGGGCGTCGGATCAGAGGCGCGGCGGCGTCGGGGCTGAGTCGCAGTGGCAGGGGGCGTCGGGGCTCAACGGACCAGTGGCGCGGCGCTCGGATCTGGAGCGGCGGAGATGGTGTCGACAGCGGCGACGGCGGCCGGCGACGCGTGGGTGTCGGATCGAGCGCGGCGGCGGCTAACCTCGGCGAGGGTCTCGGGCGTCGCAACGTCTAGGCGCGGGAGTCGCGGCTCGAGCGAGCACGGCGCGGCGAGGGTGGAGCGGCATGGCGGCTGGCGACGCGGCTCCTAGATCTGGAGGAGGCGGCGATGGCGTCGACGGCGGCGACGGCGGCCGGCAATGGGGCCGGCGAGGGTTCTGGAGGCGCCGAGGTCGCGGATTGAGCCGAGGAGGTCGTCGGGGCTAGGCGACGATGGCGAGGGGCGCGGCCGGGATTGCGACTCGGCGAGGGGCTCGGCGTCCAGGCGACGCGAGCCGTGGCACGGCAGCGATGGCGTCGACGGCGACGACGACCGGCGATAACTCCCCTCGAGGAAGAAGAAGGGTCGCGCGGGGGAAGGGGGCTTCGGCCTCTTTTCTTTCTCTTTTTTTTTTTTTTTTCTATTTTCCTCTCTCCCTCAGCTCAGCCTCTCTCGGCTCACTTTTCACTTTTCTCTTTTTTTGTTCTCCTTTTTGCTCGAAAGAAGACCCCCCCCAAATGTGACCGTACGCAACCCTTTTATACACAAAAAAAAAGTGTATCTCAATGGTATATTTTATTGCCAATTTTACTTGTCTAAAATACCATTGAATATATCACTCCACCTCTCGCAATATTTTTCGTATATTCGATCAAAAAATTCCCCTTTTTGCGCAAAAAACATATCCGAGTGCATATTTCCTAAGCCCATAAAATCTCAACAAAATAAACAAAATATACCAAAATAAAAAAAAATCAAATATACCTAAACTATATGCCATGCATCTTATTATTTCTATTTTTATTTTTTAGCAAAATTGAGCCCTAAAGTTAGATGTCAACAGGCTGCCCCTCTTTGAAGGTGAGCTCGCAGAGGTTGCCTTCAAAGACAAATTGAGACCTAATTTTGGCCATGCTTAAGCAATGAATGTTTTTTGTTGGAAATTGGATTCCATTTTTAAATGCAATTTATGTGATGCATGCAAATGCTAATGCAAATGAACCTACCTGGAATAACTTACCTTCGAGGAGGATGAAGTAGTTCAAGGTAAAGGGTGTTACATGTCCAGGGACCCGTACCGTTCTACGGTCGCCCGAATAGTAACACAGCTTTGTGAAGATTCCGCTTTCACGGGACCCGTACCATTCTACGGTCGCCCAAGATACAGCGAAAGGAATTGCTTTCCCAGGATCCGTTCTATGCTACGGTCACCTGTTAAAGCAATAAATGCTGTCTAGGACCCGTTCTATGCTACGGTCACCTAGGCGAGGTTTTGCTTGGCTAAGACCCGAACCATTCTTTGGTCGCCTAGCCTTGCGACCGAAATCATCGACCGGGACCCGAACCATTCTTTGGTCGCCTTAATCAGATTGAATCTGGAGGAAAATCTTTGGGAGACAACTCAATTGAGTGTCAAATATACTTAAAAGGGAATACTTGTGCAATGACAAATATTCAAGGTATGGATAGAGATATACTTACCTGGTACAATCTACGATCTTCGGGGATATGTCTCCTACAAAACATGGTTATAGGAGTGGCAACATGCGTTTGCAATCATAAACAAGTATCAATTTAATGGATGTTCACGATGATTTCCATCAATCTCGCATCATCTAATTTCCATTCGAATACATGAGTGTCACGAATGTGTCAAATGAGGGATCCTTTGGTCTGAAAGGACTTTTCTCTCATCCTCATTAAAATGGCTATTTTATCCTGATCTTTAATGCAGGATTCTGTCAATCACTCTATCTTACCTTCATCATGCCAGACAAGGGTCCAGGCAATCTCGCAAGTGGTACGATCTTACTAATCTGAGAGGTCTTTTAAGAGGGACCATAATGCAGGCTTGGTCAATGGCTTAACAAATGGGACTTTTTGAGTCAGGCTTATTTGAAAAATATTCTGCAATCATCTTGGGGTTTACAAGTCAAGAAACATAAGAAATGAGGCAGAAATTATCTTACTCACTCTCCTTCCAGCGATGCTTTCGAACATATGAACCTTTACATTAATTTAAGTGCCCTAATCTGAAGAGACTTTGCAAGGGACGTAACGTAGGCTTGGTTCATGGGTTAAGAAACGAAAGGATGATTAGGCTCAAAAAGTGTTTAAAGGGTAAAGTTGGTGATCATCATGACATTTCTACCAATTTTCTTCTTCAATGTCGAAGATTTTCTTTTGCACTCATTGATTGGAACAGCATTTGAGCTTTTTCCTTTTCCTTTTGTCTTGCCTTGTTTAGGGTATGGCTAAGCATATCAGGCGTTTTTCTTTTCTTTTCTTTTGGGCATCGGCCTTGCTTTTACCAGGCACACTGCTTTTTTATGCCCCATTTTTGCACTTCTTTTTTTTTTTATCAGAACCTTCACTTTTGTGGGCATCCTAGTTCATGCCACTTGAATTTGTCTTGCCCCAGTGTGGGGGATGTTCACCAACTGGGTTTAATATGAAATGAATTCATAAGCTCAAGTGGGCTATGCAATGGATAAAAGTGTATAGGATAGAGAAATGACTGCTCTTCATCATCTTAAGGCATTTCAATTATCGTACAAGTTACACTACGAAAGCAATACCCGAAGACTGACGCAAGTGCAAATAAGAAAATTCCTACCCTTGATTTCAAATTTGTCCCAATGTGGGATGATCCTTGACAGGGGTAATTTTAAACAAACTCTTCATGTGTGTGGGCTCAAAAGGCTAAACAATGGATATACCTGTAGTGTTTTGGGTAGAGGAAGAAACTTCCCCTCATCACTTTGGATAACGTACCCTTTGCGAGACCGCCCTTTTCCTTGCGGGCATGGAATTTTTCACACAACTCATTGGGGGTTAGTGTATGAAATAGTGTATGGAATAAGGCTTGCCTTTCATCATCCCAAGATATCCCATTTGACACACTCAATTCATCTTACGCAATTCATTATGGAGAATATGCAACATTTGCAACAAATTTGAATTTGCCACTTATTGAGGCAATTTATTCATCATAAAAGCACTTGCAATTCAAAACATGACACAGCAAATTCAATCATGGATAATACGTCTTAACAAAGCATCGAATTAACCGGAGTGGAAAAGCGACGACCATCCATTTCGGCGGAATCGAGCACCTCCTAGAAGTACCTTCCTCACCACATATGGACCGTTGTAATTTGGGGCAAACTTTCCCGGGATCCGGAAAAATTGGCAACAGTTTCCTTAGAACAAGATCATTTACCTCGAAGTGTCTCGGTCGTACCTTCCGGTTGAAGGACACGGCCACTCTCTGGCGATAAGTCTGGCCATAGCAAAGAGCCTTGAGTCTCCTTTCATCAATCAAGTTCAACTGCTCATGTCTTTGTTGCATCCATTCAGCTTGAGACAATTCCCGCTTGGGATAAAACTCTTAGGGACGGAATTTCCACCTCCACTTTGGTAAAACAGCCTCCATGCCATACACCGGGGCAAAAGGAGTTGCCCCGGTAGAAGTGCGGATAGACGTTCGTACGCCATCAATGCGAAAGGTAACCTCTCATGCCAATCTCGATAATTCTCGGCTATCTTGGCCAAGATCTTCTTAATGTTCTTATTGGCGGCCTCCACGGCCCCATTCATTTGAGGGCGGTAAGGGGATGAATTCGAGATGTTTGATCTTGAACTTCTCGTTGACACCTAAAATGAAATAAAATTTTGTTTGAATTGCATAAAAAAATGAAAATGAAACGAAACAGAAAATGAAAGGGAAAAAAAAAAGAAGAAAACCGAAAAAAGGGAGTCGAAAATTTAAAAAAAAAAAAAAAAAAGAAAAATATAAAAGAAAGGGGCCTAGGGTTTCCCCCCCTCGGAGGGGCGCCCGCGGCCCCCTTCTCTCCTCTCTCTCGGCGACCCCCCGCTCGGGCTCTCCCCGACTCTCTCTCCCTCTCGATCTCGAGGTGAACGGCGATCCTCTCTCGGCCTTCTACGGCGGCGAGCCCTCCTCGAGCCGCCGCAACGGCCGCCGCCTCCTGCTGTCCTCATTCCCTCCGACGGCCGCCGAGGACATGTCCAACTTCTACGCCATGTTCGCCGGCGTCGGCCTCCGGTCCCTCTTGCTCGACAACCCCGTCGTTTCCTCCTCCTCTTCTTCGTCCGCTCTCTAATCGCCACCGCCGTCCCCGCTCTCTCCCTCGCTCTCCGAGTCCGAGCAGCGGGCAGCAGCTCTCCTCTCGCTGCTCGCCGTCCCTTCTCAAGATGCCCAAGCAAGAACCCGGCCATGGCTTCCCGACTTCGCTCCCTTCGCTTCCTCGGACCGCCCGACCTCCAATGGCGAACCCCATAGTTCAAGAGATCATCGAGAAGCAAGTGCGACGGTGGCGAAGGCCGTGGAAGACAAGATCAACGAGGAGATCGCGGCCCTCGACCGCCTCGATGACGACGACTGGAGGCGCGCTGAGGGAGCGGCGGGCGCGGATGAAGCGGATGGCCGAGAAGCGGAGCGCCGGATCTCCTTCGGCCACTGCGACTACTCCGAGATCCCCGCCGAGAAGGACTTCTTCTCCATCGTCAAGGCCAGCGACCGCGTCGTCTGCCATTTCTACCGCGAGAATTGGCCCAGCAAGGTGATGGACAAACGCATGAGTATTTTGGCGAAGCAACATACAGAGACCCGCTTGCTCCATCTCGATCCTCATGCTCCCCGCCAACGTCGCCAACCGGCAGGCCTGCCGCCACGCGATCTACAACGGCACCTGCAACCTCAAAGGTGAGTCTCACGCCCTTTGCCGATTTGATTCTTTAGGGATTTAAGTCCATTTTGTTCGATCTCCCTAATCCGACCACATTTTTTTTGGGATTTGCACGGTGGACACATCGCTCCGGCGAGGATCGGCTTGAGGCGCTCGGTGTAAATCACGCTTAGTGAGGTTCGCGTTTCCCGTGTTTGCCGAGAAACACGCCATTTTGAGGTAAGCTAGCTTACGTCGGTATCACTCTTTACCGCCACCCGAGGTATGATTACTTTCAGATTTTGACATCAAATCCTAATATTAGAATGATGATTATTCTCTTGAGCATTGTAGGTGTCGGAAGAAACCCCAATTTAGATGTTAGCTTTTCTGGTTTAAATCACGATTGGACATTGATCACATATCTATGTATTGCAATGCTTCGGTAGATGGTTAATCATGTAGTTTTTGATAAATATAACGTCTGGTTTTGAGTTACAAGATCAACGATTCACAAACTCACATACTAACTATTGCCAATCAGGTTAGAAAATCAAAAAAAAAAAAAAAAAAAAGATGCAGAACTGTGATTAATTGATATTTGCTGAAAATGCGCAGTTACATTTTAACATTGAGCACATTTAGGTACACGCTCGGTGGTGATGTTAAACTGAATGAATTTACATGTTTGGAGGACATGATTGATGTTTGTGGTTTAATCAACCCAGCTCACTTTTTCTTGATTACTATTCCTGGTTTTATGTGAATCCATGTCCTTATTCCTGGTTTTATGTGAATCCATGTCCTTGATGTGCTTGACCGATCACTTTTGTACTCTCTCTGTCTTCTCCATCAATTGCATATTAAATGAAATGCCTCCTGTTGATGATTGTCCTGCGTTCTATCATTAATTTTTGTGATGAATGATCAAACAAATTGTTATTTCTACATTTTCTGATGACTTTTGATGATGTGTTTGAACCAAATTGGTGAAACTTGCCTTCTAGAAGATGTTAATCATCATAGTTGCAATATGCTTTTCCCCTGTCTCAACATAGGCTCTTATTGAATATCTTCTATGTAGAAATAGTCGAATTCTTAGGATCATGAATGTCTTAGAAACTCTGATATTGTCAAACAATACTTGCAACAAATTGGTTCAATTTTGGTTTTCTTTTAGAAATACGCTTTGGTTGCTGTTTTATAGTTTTGCACTATTGTTATTGCTGTTCTGGTGTTTCTTCCTTGCTGTTTTTATTCTTTTACTGTTTCTATAGAGCTGTTGTACTCTCCCTGCTATGCCATTTTGATATCTACTTGTTATCATGCTTCGTTTTTGCTTTGTTATAATCGGTTTCCCTTTTGACTTGAAATGAGCAGCTGATATGCCAATATGTGAGCATGACTAGATAGTTCCGGCTCTTTTCTTGATATGTTGTAGAATGCCCACATCACATATTACTTTGTTCTATTCTTGATTGACTTGTTCACGTGTTAAGAATCAAGAGATTTTCTCGTGAAACTTATTCTTTTCTACTCTACTTGTCTTGATGCTTCAGCTTTGCTGTTTAGCCGATATTTCGATTACCCATGGAATGTGTGTTCATTGTGCCTATCTTGAATGCCCAGTTTTTCTGTGTTAGATGATGATGTTGATACATGTACATGTTTGATTGGGTCTTTCTGAATTTGATGCATGCTTTACTTAGGACCCGGTTGTACAAGGGTTCTTACTTTGATAATCTCAATGTCATTTGCAATGTTTGTTTTCATTTCCTTGCATTTAGTCTTCACCTTTTTATTATAGCTTTAGACTAGGATTTTGAAGACATTTGAACGTAAAGATGGAGGAAGGGTCGATGTCCAATCCGACCATCACAATTGTATTTTTTCTTTCTTTTATTTTTCCCGATATATGTTTCGGGTTCTTGAGATTGTATAAAACCCGACGAGTTGCGGGTCTTTTACTTTTCCTTTACCATGCTTTCCTTTATACCTTTTTTTTGAATTGCATGTTTAAATGCTCGCTTTATCATGATTGCTCATTTCTGCTTTTCAATTGTGCTTCGATTGGCTTTTTCCTTTGATACCTTCTTCTAGAATTGCATGCTTAGGTTTATCCTTTTCTTTAGATTGTTTGTTTACCTGTCTTTCGACAGCATGCTTATTGATTGTTTTCCTTTTCTTTTAGGAATAGAAAAAAATGAAACCAAACCCACCACGCATGATCACATAATTGACGATCCTTGAAAATGTAAAAATGCATGGACACAATAAAAAACACACAACAAACCATTAGGTACCGAAAGGGCGTTAGTAAAAAAATACTAACGTAATCCGAGTCCCCGAGCTTAGATCTCTGATTGCGTAGGAATCGAGGGAATCTCCCAACCCTCGATTAGGTTTCTAGCTTACCTCCAATATAAGCTAGTGGCGACTCCTGTCTTGTTTAGGTTGGTAGATATTTCAATCGTAAAATTTTTGTTGTGCCTAACGATTAACTTGGGAGAGCTCGGGGATGAATTCAGATGTTTGATCTTGAACTCGTCGAACAACTCATCAACGATTTTGTTGTTCAGATTTGTCCCGTTATCGGTAATGATTGATTCGGGGACGCCATAGCGAGCAATTATGTCACGTTTGATGAATTTTGCAACAATTCATGCAGTGACATTTGCAAAGGATGTAGCTTCAATCCACTTGGAGAAATAGTCTATCGCCACCAAAATGAACCGATGCCCATTTGAAGCCTTGGGATTTATCGGGCCAATCACATCAATGCCCCACATCGAGAAAGGCCATGTCTCAGAAAACTGATGTAGCTCAGTTGGAGGAACGTTTATCTTATCACCATAGATTTGACAACGGTGACAACTTCGTACGTGTTTGATGCAATCACTCTCTAGTGTGAGCCAGTAATAGCCTAATCTCATAATTTTCTTAGCCAACATGTGCCCATTAATATGAGGGCCACATACTCCCTCGTGCACTTCTTGCATGATTTGAGTAGCTTCGGCCGCGTCCACACACCGCAATAGGACCGAATCATGAGACCTCTTGTACAAATTTTTGCCACTAATGAAGAATTTTGATGCCATCTTCGTGATGTATTTCCTATCTCCGCGGAGTGCTTCCTTCAGGAAATTCTTGCTTTTTAATGTAGTTCATGATATCGTAATACCATGGCTTTCCATCGATTCTTCGTTATGATCATGCAATAAGCTGGCCTTGGCAAAACTTCTATTTTCAATGGCTCGACTTCCAACCCATTGGTGACTTGCAACATAGAAGACAAAGTTGCGAGTGCATCCGCAAATTGATTATGACACCTTAGCAAATATTCAAACGAAATTTCCTTGAACTCCTTTACCAGGTCTTCTAGATACTTGTGGTATGGGAGCAGTTTGGGGTTCTTGGTTTCCCATTCTCTTACGGTCTCGTAGTATGATCAGTGCAGAATCCCCGAATACTTTCAATTTGGTCACATCCATCTCGATGGCAGCTTGGAGTCCGAGGATGCAAGCTTCATACTCAGCTATATTATTAGAGCTATATTATTAGCGCATGAGAACACCAACTTTGTAGCTACCGGATGATGTTGTCCGTCTGGTGATATTAGGACTGCCCCAGTACCAGAGCCGGACAAGTTCACAGCTCCATCAAAGAACATTGTCCATGAGCCTTCATCTATACTCAAAACACGGTCATCTGGGGAACCGTCATCATTACTTGAGACTCCCTGGATTCTCGGCCAAGATATCACGATCACTCGACCTTTAACCGACTTTTGCGGCATGAACCGCACATCAAATTCGAGATTAAAATTTGCCATTTAGCCAACTTACCCACCAAAGCTGGCCGATCAAGCAAATACTTGATAGGATTATTCTCGCCACGAGGAACGCCGGTAGTGCAATGTGTACTACCGCAATCTCGCAACACCCATACTAATGCAGCACAAGTTCTCTCGGTATTAGAATATTTCAGCTCGATACGGTGAATTTCTTGCTCAAGTAATAAATGGCCCGTTCTCTTCGTCAACGGGGCTTTCTTGGGCCAACATCGCTCCCAATGACTCACTATGGATAGTGAGATAGAGAATCAAAGGATGCCCGGTGAGGGTGGGACCGAGCTGGTGGATTCATCAAATACCGCTTTATCTTGTCAAATGCTTCATGACACTCCACATCCCAGTTGACTCGTGCATTCTTCTTTAGGAGCTTGAAGAATGGCTTGGTAGTTTCAGAAAGTTGAGAAATGAATCGGGCAATGTAATTCAACCTCCCCAAAAGGCTTCGGACTTCTTTGACCGTCGATGGAGCCTGCAACTCACATATGGCCTTAACCTTAGATGGGTCAATCTCAATTCCTTTACTACTCACAATGAATCCGAGTAATTTACCGGATGTTGCTCCAAACACGCATTTAGCAGGGTTTAATCGAAGCTTGAATTCACGAAGACGATCAAACAACTTCTTCAGGGTTTCAACATGGCTTCTTCCAGGTCGGGTCTTCACAATCATAACGTCGACATAAACCTCGATCTCTTGATGCATCATATCATGAAACAATGCAATCATGGCTCGCTGGTAAGTTGCCCCCGCATTCTTGAGTCCGAAAGGCATGACCTTATAATGGAAGGTCCCCACGGGGTAATAAATGCGTCTTCTCCTTATCTTCTTCCTTCATCCTTATCCGATTGTACCGGAAAAACCATCCATGAACGAGAATAACTCAAATCCAGCAGTGCTATCCACAAGGACGTCTATGTGGGGTAGCGGAAATCATCCTTCGGACTAGCCTTATTCAAGTCCCGATAGTCGACATGTACTCGAACTCGACCATCTTTCTTCATTATTGGCATAATGTTAGCTACCCATTCAGGATATTGTGAGACTTCAATAAATCCCACTTTCAAAAGCTTCATCACCTCTTTCTCAATCTTCTTTGAGAGTTCAGGTTTGGTCCTCCGTAGCCTCTGCTTTTTAGGTGGCATGTCCGGATTAGTAGGCAAGGCATGCTCCACGATTGCTGGGCCTAAACCAAGCATGTCAGCATAGGTCCATGTGAAGACTTCCTGATATTCTTTTAGTAGCTGGATTAGGCGTTCGGCCTCGTCTTTTGGGAGATTTGCCCCAATCTTGACCTCCTTGGCTTCTTCAGTGTCACTTAAATTGATAGTGACAGTTTGCTCGGATGTAAGAGCCTTGGTTTTTTCATGTTTGTTCCCGCCTACGCTGCACTTCAATGGAGTCTTTAGTTGAGTCTCCGGGGTCTTCGTTATCGTGCTTGCGACATTGGATTGGTCCACTTCTATGCCTTTGCATGTTATAAGATTACCCCCCGAAAAAAAGTAGATAAATTAGAAAAACAAACGAGTAATCTGTATTTTTTGAAATATTTTTTGAAGGACTTTTTGAAAGACTTTTTGAAAGGGATTTTTATAAACATTTTGACACGAGGAAGCACGATGAAGCCGGGCCTCGAATTCTCCTTGGATTTTTCTCTTTTTTTATCGGCTGGATATCATCACCGAGCTGATTTGGTGTACCTCATCATGCCCTCAAAATAAAACTTGTAATTTTATTGATATTCATCAATCAATTACATTTATTGAATAAAAAATGCAAATCCAAATCCTAAAAAGAAATCAAAGATAATCGCTAGATAGCGATAATTATTCCTAGAAAGCAATAAAAATTCCCACGCAGGGGAATGCGAGAAATCAATAAACGAGTTACTCTTGTGGGCTAGGGCCCATTTCTTCGGGGGATCCTCCGTCAATGGCTCCTATGACGATGTCACCGAACAAGCTTATTACTCCTTCCAAAGCATGTCTTCGGGATCCTCGGTCTTCGGGGTGTCGGATCATCCATGCCACCCCATCCATCCGGGACAATGCTGGGATCTATGTAGAAGCTTGGAGGGGCCGAATATTTCACCAGGTAGTCAAACTTGCCGCTCGGCTGCCCTGTGGTGTCTATCACTTCCACCTCATCCCGCATCATTACCGGAGGACCAGAAATGTTTCATGAATACTTGGGGGCAACGGGTTTTGCCTCCCCGCCTTCGGTTAGGCGTCGGGTTTGGTCCTTCTTGTCTTCTTCCTCCAGAATTTTGTCCACCTCTTCCATGGTACCCTAATCCAAAGAAAATGGGACCTCGAGGGGCTTCAATGGGGTCTCGAATGCCTTGGCCATTTCTTCCAAGACCACCACCAGAACGAAACCATTCCCGACCATCACTCTTCCCACCATAAGGGCAGCATTTGAAACTTCGGGAGTAGGGGGCGTCAAGTCAGGAGCAGCATGTATCGTGGATACTAACTCGAACGAGTGGTAGCTCGCTTCGAACTCAGAGTCTGGCTCTACATAGGGGATGGCCGTCTCCTGATAGATCCAGTGATCCTCCTCACCATATACGGTGACCAACTTCCTTTCAATCACGAACTTTACAGCCCGATGCAAACTTGAAGGTACCGCTCCCGCGTGTGTATCCGGGACGTCCCCAAGAAGTTGAATGCGGTAGGGATGTCCAACACGAAAGGGAATGTTGAAGACGACCGGCCCTATTTGCACATCAAGGTGGATTTGCCCGATCACGTCCTTCTTCGTGCCATCGAAAGCTCGCACAGAGGTCGTTGCACCATGTATCCTGGATGGGTCAACTTTGAGGCGATGAAGAGTAACCAACGGGCATATATTTAGGGCGGACCCATTATCAATGAGCACTCGGGACACATGGGTAGTCTTGTGCTTGACGGATATGTAAAGTGCCTTGTTGTGCCCTCTACCCTCAAGAGGGAATTCCTCATCGGAAAAGGCGATCAAATCCTTGAGAAGGACCGATCCTACAAATTCTTCTAAGTTGTCTGCCTCGATCGTCTCTGGCACATGAATTTCACTTAGCACCTTCATTAGTGTCTTTTGATGCACAAGCGATGCCTGCAGGAGCTCAAGCAAAGAGACTTGGGCGGGCATTTTCCTCAATTGATCGACCACGTTATACTCACTTGCTTTTATTACAGCTAGAAATTTCTTGGCCTCTTCATCAGTGACAGGCTTTGTAGGTTGAACATTTGCTTGAGCATAAGTCCGGCCGAACCTTGTGACAATGCCAACATCCAAGTCATAGGACCAAGGGACGGCCTTGTTGCTGACATACTCATATGGCTGTGGCACTTCAATCACAATCTCATCATCGGACGCGTCCTCTAACTGGGGCATGTCCGCGAGTGAAGAATCAACCTCTTCCTTAAGCGCAGCCTGCTCCTCTTCCCAATCGATGATGATGTGGGAAATAGTGAAAACCTGTGCGCATTACGATCGGCATACACGATGATGACATCATCCACCATTTTGGCGACTCTTTCCTTCATCAATGATAGGGGAATATCTTCATGGTCCGAGATAATACCCAGCTCTTACTAGGCCATTGTAAGCATCCACCACATGTACCTTCGAGTTCTTGATGCGACCAACTTCAGATTCCGAATAGCGTTCACTTTGTACCCTCATGCTCCGGTAGCGGATTCTTTTGAACATTTGGTCGAGCGGTTTGGAACGAAAAGGCCTTCGTGTCCAAGAGGTTTTGAATCTTGTGTTTGAGGGTGAAACACTCGTCAGTTGAATGCCCCAATTCCCCACTATGGTAATCACACTTCTTTGTCGAGTCGTAACTACGCATGCTTTCGCGGTTAGGGCGCTTTGGCTCGTGGAAAGCAAACCTTTCTTACGGAGAATTGCTAAAACCCGGGATGGAGATCCGGGAGTGGAGTGAACTGTCTTCTTGCTTGGGCAAATGACCGACGGCCGCAGCTTGTTGTTGCCTTACATTCATCGAGGCACGAACGGAACTTTCTTGGCTATAGGCTACATTCACATCCACGACGGCTTCTTTCTCCTTCTTGGCGGAAAATCTCTTACTTGATGACTCAAGTGAACCATCCTTCCCTTATTCCCATCTCAATTTGTTCTCCCACTGGAATCAGCTGGTTGAAACTCTCAACATAAGTGCTTGCCATCCGATTGTGAAATTCAGATGGGAGGGTCTTTATGAAGAGCTTCATCAACTCCTTGTCGGTAGGCTCAGGAGTGATTTGAGCAGCCAGATTCCGCCATCTCACGGCATACTCCTTGAACGACTCGCTCCTCTTTTTCTCCATCCTCTCAAGATCTTCTCGGGAAGGTGCAATGTCCATGTTGAACTTGTTGCTTGAGGAATGCATCAGCCACTTCATTCCAAGTATCAAGAAGATTGATATTTTTCATCACATACCAGTTCAATGCAGTCCTGGTCAAAGCGGCATGGAATGATCGGATCATGAGGGGCTCATTTTTGACGTGCTTTGGGCCATGCGTACATGATACATCTCGCAAATGAGACTTTGAGCAAGATGCACCATCGTACTTCTCAAATTCCAACATCCCGAACTTCTTCGGCATCTTGACCTTCTCGTAGACCGACAAGTCAAAGGGGAGTGAGTTTTGTGACTCCCGCAATTGCTTCACCTTTTCTTCAAGTTTTGCGAAGCGTTCATCCGGCTCCGTCTTGGGGAGGTCAACAAACTTTCCCTTTTCCACATTGATCGGGATTGAGTCTTCTTCTAAATCGGGTATGCCATTATTACTTGATTTGGGGCTTATCTCGCTATCTTCGGGATAACAGCCCGAGGAAGAACGGGTGGAGGAGTTGGATTGACTTGGAATGATCTGAATTGAGTCATCATAACCTCCATGGAGGCAGCTAAGCGACGGAGCCGATCTTCTATATTGGACATACAATCATGCATCTCATTTTGTTCCACCATTTTGGCCTTTGATCGCGTGATAATGGGTGAGCGTGGAGGGTCCGTTGTCACCTAATTGATTTAACATGAATAAACATACATAAGCACTTTGATATGAAATGTGCCGGTCCATGACGAAAATCTAACCACTTTTATTAATGAAATTGATTGAAAATGACATTTGAAAAGTTCTCAACAAATAAAGTAAATGACTCAACTTCCTAGACATTAAACTAAAGTAGAAGGACTAAATTGATTCAAGCCACTTTATTTAGCCTGATCCATAAACAAATGGGAAGCCAACGCTCGACGTAATTGCCTCTTCTCTTTGGCATCCTTCTTGGCTTGCTTCTCAAGCTGCTCAATCTTCCTCTTGTGACGATTAAGCTCCGCTTGCCGAGTGGGCCTCTCAGTCACATCCGACACCTTCGGGAGATACTCGATTGGAATTTTGTGTCGACGGATGTATCGAGTAGTGGCATGGTAAACCTTTTCCTTCCCTTCAAGCTCATCCTCGGGCAAGTTCAACTTTTGTTCGCGACATGCGAGCCGGGCTTGTTCGATGCGGTGGAGCCACCTCTTGTGATCACCATCCTTGGTAGTGAATTGAATTTGAAACAAACCAAGCTTGAGAGGGGGTGGCAGGTCCTGCACAACTCGATATTGACGGACCACTCGGAGTGGATAGTAAGAAGTGGCACCGGTGATCCCCAACGATGGAATTGGCTCATCATCGCCATGAGTGAGGCGTGCCTCAGAGACTTGGAACCATTTAGCATGTCATAGGAAACTCTTGGTATTGGAATTTTTCAACAATTTGATCCATTTTGAGTAAGAAAGATTTGGAGTTCGATCCTGATACTTTTGGAATACCTCAATGGGATGATGAGAATCAATAACATTAATAATATACATGTGAATGTCGATCTTTCTCATGTGAGAAAAGAACCAGATTTGTAAGAGTTCAATTGGTGCATGAAAAGTTTTATCCTCATCTTCCTTGAATCGAGTAAGTGACAAAAATGTTTCAGCTAAAATGGTATTGACAAAACCAACCCCAAAGCACACACTTGTTTGACAACCCATATAAAAGCGGGGATTAATAGCTCCTTTGCGAAGAGGAAAAATAATAAACCCGAAAAAGGCTAAGATGAAGATTTTGCTTTTCAAAAGAGTATCTGCATTAGCAAAACTTTGATCTAGGAAGGAAAAAGGACATGCAAGACAATTATCTTTCAGCACTCTTTTAGTTCGATCCTCATCCATCCTAAGAAAATCAGACAAAATTGATGCAAGTTTTATTCCAAGAGGTGGGTTTATTAGATCCAATTCCAAAGGTTTTCCTATGGCGATGCCGTATTCCTCCAAGGTCGGGGTGAGCTCATGCTTACCGAATATAAATGTTGATGTTTGGGGACACCAGAAATGAGCGAGTGCTTGCATGACGCCACTTTGAACATTGATGTCGAGAAAGGGAGTAAGGGGACCCAGTTTTCCTTTAACATAGCTTTGGCCATCATGGCCCAGACGATCCCACCATGATTTAAGTTCAACCTTTGGTGCAGGCACGAATCGAATGTCAGATTTTCCCATTGTTTATAAATCAGGATTCGACCAACCTAATGTCATGGACCGACAAAAGAAAGACGAAATACAATAAGTAAATTGCAAGAGTAAGGGGTAGAAAACTTACTTCACATGGCGATTAAAGCAACCACATAGACAAGCACATGAAACGTGAGGTTCGATTTCTAATTAGGAAGGCTAAACAAGGTGGAGCTAAAAGGGTGGGATGACTTAGTTGCAGCCTCGCATACTAAGTCAAGCCCTTCTAACTCCGGCTCAGTCAAGAATGATACCCCAATGCGACGCAGCCTCACGGGCAGAGGTAAACATTCTTGACACCAAGAAAGAAACTTTCGGGATTGAGTTGGGCAACCTCTACTACGCGGCCTCGCGGTCGAAGTCGTATCCAACTCAATACCATCCTAAATATCCTAGTGCGGCTCAGGTCCGGCGGTAGGTTGTGTGTGCAAAAGTGTAGTGTTAAATGCAAGACATGCACAACAGTTTATATCAAGCAACACTTCATACGTAAAAATAAACCATTCATTCCTACGCCTCCCGGCAAAACAAAGGTCAGCAAACACTTCCCCTTATACCTCCCAATCTGCAAAAACATTTAACACCTTAAATGTTAGGGACGTACTGGGATCCTCTGCCAAGCAAAAACATTTTTCAAAAGAAAAGAAAAATTGGCCTAAGTCCACTAAGAGTTTTAACTCAAGTCCTCGGTGAGTCGCCAAGCTGTCGCGACCAATTTTTCGGGTGTGAACCACCTAGGGTTTGGCTAATGGATTGTTAAGCCTAGACTTAACTCGGGCTCTCCCAAGCCCATACCAATTCACGATTTAGGTTTGAATTCTTAACATGCAAATGATTTTTATTAAGGAGTCGCCACTAATCAGTTTTTGGTGGGTCGATTAGAAACCCAAGTAAAGTAATGGGAGATTATTTTACTCCTGCGAACCAGAGATTATGGGTACGGGGACTTGGTTACACTAGATTTCTCTAATGCCCTTTCGGTACTATTCTTTTATTTTGAAAAATGTTTAGCAGGCAGCTTGAATCGATTTTAATTTATCTCCCTAACATGTGAGGTGATCATGCGGGTGTGCAATCTACCAATTTAACACCCAATAAAACAATGAATAAGGTTAAGGGAATTACCTTGTAGCAACGAAAGCATCTCGCATCGTTAGATTAAATTCCACATCAACAATCCTAGATATGGTCTCTAATTA
The DNA here is from genome assembly GCA_014182555.1 of Eucalyptus erythrocorys. Taxonomy (NCBI): domain Eukaryota; kingdom Viridiplantae; phylum Streptophyta; class Magnoliopsida; order Myrtales; family Myrtaceae; genus Eucalyptus; species Eucalyptus erythrocorys. The sequence goes on along the minus strand of CM024597.1, from coordinate 2,006,292 downwards.
ACACGCAAATTTCTTTTTTGTTTTCACTTTATTTAATGGAACTTAATTTAAATGCAATGCATGCTAATAACCTAATATGACATGGCAACATGATCTAAATTATATAACATGAAATGCAATAGTAGCAACTTAATGACCTAATGTGCAAATCTTAATTAAATGGCCCTAGAATGCAAATTAATTAATATGCACCAATTTTGGATTTTTTTTATCTGCAATTTTGAATTAATAAAAGTCCTAATTAAACTACCTAAAACGAATAATTTTCTAATTCATGTTTTGGATTAATTTAAATTAACCCTATTTTGACTTACAAAACCATTTCTTTATTTTTTTTTTTTTTTTTTTAAAAAGGGTGCCAAGTTTTCTAAGAATGAGATTATCTAAATCTAATCCTAACCTATTTTTAAAAAAAAATTCTAAAAAGAATGATCCTAAAAATGTGATTATAAAAAAAAAAAAAACTAATTTACTAACCTAAATGGCTTATTTACTAAATCTGTATTCCTAATTCTACATGCTCATGCAAGATTTTGATTTTTTTTTATTTTATGATTTTTTATTTTTTCTAAAAATTGCAATCTATCCTAAAAGGTGGAATTAATCTATCCTAAGATATTTGAATGAAATTCTTAACTAAATTAAAATTTTATCCTATTTAAACTAGGAATTAGGTTATCCTAATTTAAATTAAGACATTATTTTAATTTAGTAATTTCTAGCCTAGGATGCAATCTATTTAAAAATAATCTAAGCTTAAAATTAAGGGTTAATACCTTAAAAAACCCCAAACCGGTACACCCGTGACAAATTTACCCCAAACTAATTTTTTGACCATGAAAAACCCCAAACTGGTATACCTGTGACAAATTTACCCCGACTAACAAAAAAAAAAAACCCTAAACTGGTACATTTATGACAAATTTACCCTAAACTAATTTATTCGACCGCAAAAAACTCCAAACTAATAAATTTGTGACAAATATACCCTTCGCTAAATTGGATTAATACAAAAAAAAATCACAAAAATTGTTAACTGTAACAAACGGAATGTAAAATCCTAAATTGGTATATTAATCAACCTGTCACGTGTCATTTAACTTAATAATTTAACGAAAAAAATTTAATAAAAACTAACAGAGGGTAAATTTGTCACAAGTGTACCAGTTTGGGATAAATTTGTCAAAGGTATACCAGTTTGGGATTTTTGGTGGTCAAAAAAAAAATAATTTGGGGTAAATTTGTCACAAAGGTGTACCGAGTTTAGGGTTTTTCAAGGTATTAACCCTAAAATTAAACATGCAATTCTATTCTAAAAATTGATGATTTTTTGTTTGCTTTTTTGTTTTTTTAAATTAAAATTTAACATGCAATTCAACTATCATCCTAAATGAATTTTTTTCTTAACCTAAAATAAAATCCCTAATCTAAATATGCAAGACAATAAAAAAAAAATAATCCTAATTTAAGATTTTTTTTTTTTTTTTATTTTGTTTTGAAATTAACAATTTTCATGCAACCTAGGTTAACTGATTTTTTTGTTGTTTTTTTTTAGATTTATGATAACTAAAATACTTAGCCTAAACATGCAAATAACCCTAAACATGCAATATTCTAACTCAGACATTTCACAAGATAAATAGAAACAATCAAGTTCATTCAAAATTACCCAAAAAAGATATCACATATTATTCAAATCAATGGGTAATATTTCGCTAGTAAAATCGATAAATTGATCTTAAGCCTTAAAGATCAAAATATCAATTTTATTCCCGCATAATTAATTATTTCGTCTAAAGCCTTATAGACGAAAATAAAAAATCGCGCGGTTGCGAATTAGGGGATAAATTGGAATTTCCAATTACTTATCGTGGTCTAATGTTGTTAACAAAAATAAATAACAATAAAACAATAACAATAAAACAATAACAATAACAATAAAGTAAAGTAAATAAAAGAAAGGAAATCTACCTATTTGCTTTTTTGCTTTTTTTTTCGTTTTTTTTCTTTTCTTTTTTTCTTTTTCGAAAAAAAGAAAAAAATGGAAAAAAAAAATGGAGGGGGCCGGCGAGGGGGACGGCTAGGGTTCCGGCGGCTAGGATCTCCGAGGACGGCGCGACGGCTCCGGCGTAGAGGGCGGCTAGTGGCGGCGTCGGCTCGGGCGACGCGGGGCGTCGGATCGAAGCGCGGCGGCGTCGGGCCGAGTCGCAGTGGCAAGGGGCGTCGGGGCTCAACGGACCGTAGCGCGGCGCTCGGATCTGGAGCGGCGGAGATGGCGTCGACGGTGGCAACGGCGGCCGGCGACGCGGGGCGTCGGATCGGAGCGCGGGCGGCGGCTAACCTCGGCCGAGGGCCTCGGGGCATCGCGACGTCTAGGTGCGGGGCGTCACGGCTCGGCGGTGCACGGCGCGGCGAGGGTGGAGCGGGACGGCGGCTGGCGACGCGGCTCCTAGATCTAGAGGAGGCGACAATGGCGTCGACGGCGGCCGGCGATGGGGTCGGCGAGGGTTCTGGAGGCGCCAAGGTCGCGGATCGAGCCGAGGAGGTTGTCGGGGTTGGGCGACGATGGCGAGGGGCGCGGCCGGGATCGTGACTACGATGAGGGGCTCGGCGTCCGGGCGGCGTGAGCCGTGCCGTGGCACGGCGGCGACGGCGTCGACGGCGACGGCGACCGGCGATGACTCCCCTCGAGGAAGACGAAGGGTCGCGTGAGGGGGAAGGGGGGGCTTCGGCCTCTTTTCTTTCTCTTTTTTTTTTTTTTTTTTATTTTCCTCTCTCCCTCAGCTCAACCTCTCTAAGCTCACTTTTCACTTTTCTCTTTTTTTTGTTCTCCTTTTTGCTCGAAAAGAAGACCCCCTCAAATGTGACCGTACGCAACCCTTTTATACACAAAAAAAAAGTGTATCTCAATGGTATATTTTGTTGCCAATTTTACTTGTGTAAAATACCATTGAATATATCACTCCACCTCGCGCAATATTTTTCGTATATTCGATCAAAAAATTCGCCTTTTTGTGCAAAAAACACATCCGAGTGCATATTTCCTAAGCCCATAAAATCTCAACAAAATAAAACAAAATATACCAAAATCAAAAAAAAATCAAATCTACCTAAACTATATGCCATGCATCTTATTTTTTCTATTTTTATTTTTTAGTAAAATTGAGCCCTAAAATTAGGTGTCAACATGCATCATTGACTGTAGAAATTTTGAAAAGATTTCATATGGATTTGGTCTCTACTCCGAACTTATTTTATGCCTTTGTTTCACTCCTCAATCAAATGCATGTGGCATGTTCGATGAAATGCCTCAGAGGCACGGCTGAAAAATGATCGATGAAATTATCAGATCCAAAAACATGTTGATGTAGATTGCTTGTTTTCAATTGATTTGTTAACAATTCAGGTCTGATTCCAGTCATATTTCGTTGTATTCAAATCTGAATGTCAATTTTTCTGGTGTTTTCGTTCTATGTTTTGCATATGTTCTTGGGATGTCTCCGTGGAATTCATAGGTAAGGAAATGCCTGAGGTCAATGTCATGCTTATGGATTATCCGGGAATGTTCACGATCACTTCCTTGTGACGGTTTGATTTTTGCATCTTCATCTCGGATTAGGTTGGTAAGTCATGGATGTAGGTTTTATGTTCAAAGAATGGTAATGGCTGAAGTTGATGGCTGATGGCCATGTTTTGATGATTGGCGATGACTGGAGGTTGATGATGGCGTCGAGAAGTGATATTTACAGAAATAGGCTTAGTTTAGTTCATCTTCGAAAATTGTTAAAGGAGGTTCTGAGAGGTTCTGAAATTGGCTAATGGGAGTTTTCTGGGTTCGTCTTTCACCTGAGGAAGACAACGAGAGAAAATAAACAAAAAATGAATAATAGAAATAATAAAAGAGGATAAAATGAATAGAAGGAATAAATGAAAATGGGGCTTGTAAGAGAAAACCGGCTTAGCTTAGTCATGTTCAGAGATGGCTTTGTGAAGTTTTAATCGAAGTAGGGCTGGTTAATGAGTCATTTAGTGTTATTATGTGCATTGTTGCTATATGATTGTATATGGAAGGTATTATGTTATATTTTTGTCACCCATATATTAGTGGTGATAATGCCTTGTGTGTCAAGATACCTCATGGTTCAGGATGCCTCGTTAATCAAGATGAATTGGCAATGACAAGTATGAAATATATAATACACACACTCACCTACGTATATCAGTGATCTAATGTGTGGTATTTGCGCATAATGAGATTTATATGTTCATCTATGTGCATTCGAGTATTGAATTGTATATAACTCATGACATTTATTGCACACAATGGATATAGTCATTTATATGTGGCGGCAGCGTGCAATTTATGTCCTAAAAGTATTGAAATGAAGTTTGAGGAAAAGCTTTGGGGAGAAAGAGATCATATTTTCAAGGGTCAAATGAATGGAGTTTTCGGATTCCATGGGCCTCTTTGTGTGTGTAATAGATTTGAGGAATGAATATCGATAAAAGCTCATTGCAGCTACTATGGAGCTCTTGTTGAGGAAAAATGAATTGGTTCCTATGTACATATGAACTGGATTGTCTCATTTGTTAGCGGACAACCTCTTAGATATCATCCTAAGATAATCGAGATAAACGAGAGAGTAACTGATGTAGAGAAGCCAATATATATTTTAGATCAAAAGGAACAAGTTAGTAAGACTATTCCTTTAATCAAAGTCTTATGGCAATATCATGATTTTGAGAAAATGAAGTGGAAAGCGAAAATGAAATGAAATACAAATATTAATAGTTCTCTAATTGAAAAGGTAAATTTAAATTTCGAGGGTGGATTTTCTTTTAGGGAGATAGAGCTGTGAGATGCTGAAATTTCTTCATTTCCTAATATTATTTTGGAGATTGAGATGATAGATGGTTTGCATGAATTATTTGTTAACACTATTAATACATAAATTTTTGCCCGAATACTTCTCATGCATTTCATAAAAAAAATTAGGAATTGGTTTCTATATAGAAATTTTTCTACACTTGGAAATTTTCATTCACCGCATATGCATCGAATGTTGACTTAGGCGAGATCGCGGCCGAACCAAAATCGTACCCTCTTCTTGCTCATTTTGTTGAGATATGGAACTCGCGTGGGGCATCATCTGTACAAGTCTAGATTTGAGACTACAAAACCCAAAGGATAAGAAAAGGGCAGAGACGTTGGGTCCAATGGTATAAAAAGCAGAACCAAGAAAGCAGAGAAATAATGGAAGAAAACGAGAGCAGGGAATGGGGTCGCTTGGTGGGGTGCATGTGGCAGACTGACAAAAGTGTAGATGAAAACGGGGAAAGAGAGAAATTAAAGAGGGGCTTCCCTGTATGTGGAAAAAACGGGGGAGAAATGTAGAAGATAGCTGTAGCTTGTGTAATCCTCATGCCAGCCACCACCACGACCGGCTAGCCGTCGCGCCTCCATAGCTCAGCCGCACCGTAGCCCCACACGCCCTGCCAATCTTCCTTGCCCGTCCGCCAGCCAGCCTCGCTTTTGGAAACGAAATTCCCTGATCCTCAACCGAACTAGATTTGATTATTGAGTCGCCTAAATTGGAATTATCGAAATCTAACATGATTTTCTTGAGATTTTAGGCATAATCCCTGATTAGGAAATTTTCCGTCTTGAGTCGTGCGTGATATTGCGATTTGATCTTTAAGGCTTAAGTTCGGATCTCGAAATGGCTAGTTTGAGCTCTATTTTGAGCTTAGGGAGGATGGGCATGATTTTCTTGAGATTTTAGGCATAATCCCGATTGAAATTTTCCCATCTTGAGTCGTGTGTGATATTGCGATTTGATCTTTAAGGTTTAAGTTCGGATCTCGAAATGGTTGTCACGTCCTTGATCTAGTAAATATTCCTATTAAAAAGTACAAAAAATTTTGCATTACATGTTAGGATAAACTATTTTCCTAGTCTGGAATTGCTCCTCTGGGAGTCATGTAGCAACTTAGGAAATTTCCTAATTTAGAATAGGGTTTAATCTTAAATTATTTTTTAACTTTGAATTAGATAATAACATATTTTAGGTTGTCTCCTGCTTGAGTCTAAAAGCAAATCATGAAAAATATCATATAGAATCAATTGCATCTATTGATATTTCATCATTGCCACGTCATTGTCGCCATTGTAATTTTCATATTGAAGAAATTAATAATCTAGAATTACATTATATATTGACTTAAAATTCTTGAAAATGTTCGACCCCAAATGATATAACCTTTGGAAAATGAGTGGGTTTGGGCTTAAGCGGATCGGGCTCCATTTTTTGCGGGGCCCACACCATTTCTTACCAACGGTACTCTCTCTGAAAAGTCCAAGGATTCCGTTCGAAATTTTTATCCTTTCGGTGTTCCTTCCAAGAAAAAGATCATCACTAAAAGATTAAACAATAGTAAAAATTCTGTTTGAAATAACTCCTTTTTACTGCAGTTTCAGCTGTAGAGAAAAAAAAATAGCACATTGTGTGAGCGCACAAATTTTATTATATATCGCAAAAAGCCAAAAAAATTTCTATCATATATTATTACCAGTATTGTTACAAATTGTCTATGCAATCGTAAGTTGAAGGGTCCCCTAAAAGGGCAAGGCTAGGCGAGGCGAGGCGTCGGGCAAACCTCATTGGTCATAGTAATTTTTTTTTTAAGGAAGGAAAAGAAAGAAAAGGAAAAGGAAAATAATTTTTAAAAAAATTCAAAAAATATTATTAAAATTATCAAAAAGGGTTATGTCAAAAAGAAACATTAATGAATTTCGATAAAAATTAACCAGATAGATTCAAATGATAGAATTTAAAATTGTTTATGACTCAATTAACAAAATTAAAAGGTTTAAGATTGAATTAGCAAAAATGTAACACGTTTATAATTTTTTGACAATTTTCTCCCTTTTTCCACTGTGGAATGCAAAAATTGTTCTTCTGCTCAATTCCTCAAAGCAGTCCCTGGTCATCACCAAAAGATGGGAAGTCCCATGAGAGAATTTCAATTTGGGAAAATTTTCTCTTACGTAAGAAGAATATGCCGCAACTATCATATTCTTTGATGCCAAATTTCAAAGAGGAGATGCGAATGTACTTTTCTCCCACTCCGTTGCTCCGTCGCTATTGGCAGCTTCAAGCCACCGTGAATGCCTTATCCATTAATTCTATGAAACCATCTCCTCTCTGTCCCCCACACTTTGACCCGTCAATCATGCCAATGAAGATTATTTTTACGTTTATTAGGACCTGATCCCAAATATTAGTCCCTCATACACTCAGAATAATTCCGCCAATTTCCCCCTTGTTGATCTTAATAAGATGGATCGTGCCATTTTACACCAACTAAAGCATCGGATTATTATTGTTTAATCTCCCAATTTACGATTCACGAAATTAGTGCGACCAAGATTTTCCTATAACATCAATTAGCTCATCATCATCGGAAATACAACCCGAGACGCTGCATAGATTACATCTTTGTTCTTTGAAGAATAAAATTGGAAATGATTGAAATGGAGCCATTCCGAGAACCAAAAGAATGACTAGTGAAGACAGAGTTTTTCTAGATTGAAGTTTCAATCAACTAGATCAACTAGTTGAGCTTTTCAATTTGTGTTGTTATACTCGGTTTATACCTGAGAATCAGTATTATAGAAACGTCTTGCATGGGAAAGAAAAGGAACAATCAACCAAATCCTTGAAAATTTCTCAAACTTCTTTTCAACTTTTTTTTTGAAATATTGATATTTGTTACTTAAACAAAGGAAAACCTTGTTATGGAGTGCAGACAAACAAGCCCTAAATCACTCCATTTGGCTAATATGATGGTTTTTGTATTTAATTTGCATTTTCGGTGCAAATTTCATTTTGAAAAGAAAATAAAAACCGAGTCACTTTTCTTGTACCAACAAATTGAAAGACAAGTCAAATTGATCCCAGTGCTCTTTGATTTGAATCAATCTGTTTTTTTTTTTTTTTTTAAATAATTATAATTGATTATGACCGCATCAATTTCAATCATCATAGATTTCTTTCTGTTGTTGCCAAAACATAGTACCTCTTTTCTACTCCTTGATGCTAACTTTGAAAGAGGAGAGATGCGAATGTACTTTTCTCTTCTCCCACCTCTTGGGCTCCGTCACTATTTGTAGCTTGTGCCGCCATGAATGCCTTTCTATTCATCCATTTATGAATTAGATAGTTTTTATCTGTCACTTAATGTATGAGATACCTTGTTTATATTTATTCTTGAGTTTTTTAATAGTTACTATCTTCTAACAAACAAATAAGGAACCATCTCGATATCCTATATATTTTGTTGTGACTAAAATTATATCAGAAGAGAGCGGTAAAATTCAAACAAAGCAAAAATGCAGCATTTATCTCCATTTCAAATATGTGAAACGCATGAAACATCCCAAGTAATCAAATGGATAAATCCCATTTTAGATTGACTAAAGCATCGGATTATTATTGTTTGATCTCCCGTTTCTAATTTGTGATGACAATGCGACAGAGACATTACATCGATCACATCTTTAGAGGGGGTATACAATCTCGATTAACTTTTTTGTTCTATGAAAAATCAGATTGGAAATGGAGCTATTCCTAGAACCTAAAAAATGACTAAGTCAAGACAGAATTTTCTCGATTTGAAATTTCAATCAATTGATCGAGAAGTCGAGCTTTTCAATTTGCGTTCTTCTTCTCGGTTTATACCGTAATATCAGTATTTAAGAAACATCTTGCAAAGGAAAAAAAGGAACAATCAAATTGTCTTCGATAATATATTCTCTTATAAGTTCATTTTCTGCCTTCTTTTAATTCATAGATGACCTTTTTAAACCCAAAATCCTTGACACGTAAACACGTATATAATTTTTTTTCTAAATTTTGATAATATTTTAATTGTTCTTAAGTGCAGACAAATAAACCATCTGTCTTTGCCAAGATGATGAATTCTGCATTTTATTTCAAAATTTGGACAAATACGCCAAAATGATATTACCATACATTGAAAATAAGAGCCCAACTTCGTCGTGTTCTTAAATTTCATTTTCAGCGAGAATGGTATTTAATTTTTCCCAACATGAATATAAATTAGAAAAAACACATTTGATTATGTGGTTTGCAAAGTTACAAAAACATACTTCAATTTGCGTCGTGTTCATTATAAATACAAATTTACAAACCTTTTCTTTTCATTTTTATTTTATAGTTCAAAAGTTAAAAAAAAAAATTGCGTGTGTTCGATCCTTACTTTGAAAACCATTTTCGATCGAATGCATTTTCAATTACAAATCTCATTTTTAAAAGAAAATAGGAAATTGAATCTTTTTTTTTTTTTTCATATGAGCAAAATTGAAAATAAAGATAGAGAACTTGTCTTTCAAATGAATATATCAACTAAAAATACACTCTAGCGTTAAACAAAAATATACGTTTTAACTTTAAAAATAACATACCCAAATATATTTTTTCAATATTTCTATTTACGTTACAAACTTGCGTTTTGCAAGCCAAATTCATTTTCAACAAAATAGGAAATTTTAAATCTATTTTCCTTTTGTCAAAGGAACACAGTATTTATCAAATCGACCCTAATACTTGAAAATAATAGGGGAAGAAATAAGGAAAAAGAAATGAGGAGAAAGGGGGCAAAAACAAGAGAAAAGAAAAGGCAGAAACAAAGGAGTCAAAGCAAGAACACATTGATGGCCAAGCTTAGAGCCACTCAAAAATCTCCAACCTTTCTCATTCTCTCTCTTCCTCTGTTTCAAAACTCAACAACGTACACAAGAATGACTCCTCCCTTCCCCTTCTCCTTCCCCCTGTCCGCAAGAACCCCTGTCCACAGTTCTTGCAGCCAAAGCCAATCACACAAAATCTCTTCCATTTGATTGGAACTGAATCAAGAACCATAACCCCATTAAAGGGCCATGGCTTTCCTCCTGCCCAACCTCTCCCCTTCTCTCCTCCAACCCAAGTCCAAGGACAAGCCCTTCCACCCCAACCAACCCTTCTCTCCTTCTCAACCCACCAAGCCCTTCTCTCTCTTTGCTTCCTCTCCCTCTCCCTCTTCTTCTGCGGTTTCTGTCGGCCCTGCCTTGAGCAGTGTCCAAACGCCGACCGTGCAAGGCGTTGAAGTGGATAGCCCCCGCGATGAACAGGAGAATCAGGAAAGAGACGACTTCTTCGTCAATCTTGGGCTCGCCGTCAGGACTCTCCGTGAAGACATGCCTCTGCTCTTCACCAAGGACCTCAATTATGACATCTATAGGTATACTTTCTCTCTTTCGTTTTTTCTTACTGGGGTTATTTCTAGCTTCTTTTCTTTGGGATTTAATTTTGTAGGATTAGACTTTGAGATATATATAGTTTGGGATTCTTAATGCCCATTCGATATTGTGAAGCTAGTTTTGGAATGCTCACAGCTCCATCTTTTTCCTGGGGTATTTGTGCATGTGTTTTTGATTACTATTGTCATCCTTAGCCAATTTGAAATTTCCCTTATGAGTACTGTAAGCCGCAGGCAAGCAGACCTATCACATGTTCAACAATCCAATACTATAGGAACAAGCCTTCAAGTCTGCAATTGGAGCATACATATTAAAGCCTATCGAAGAAAATTTTCCTTCTAACCGCGGCACAGCCCATTATTCTACCACGTACTGCCCTCTTAATTCTCAAAAGTATTGAGTCGACACTTTCCAACAAAAGAAGAGTCATGTATACAGCAATTCCTCACGACCAAATATAATGGAGAAAGGCATCCATGATAGCTTGAACAGCAACTGGTGAAATGAATTCCCTTTGAAAATGCAAATTTCCCAAGTAGCTTCGCTAATACAGCCCCCTAAATCACGAAAAAGAATACAAAGCTGCAAAACAGCAGACCAAGGCTGGGGTAGCAAAGAGTAAGCGATTGCTATGCTCCAAAGCTGAGTTGCATAGGCAACATTTTGGAGAAATTTGCAATTTCCACTTGTATAATCTATTTTTTGTAGCCAATCTCTTGTCCAATGCCACCAAGCAATAAACCTATCATTTGCTATGCAAGGAACAAAACAGATAAGCTTGTCCATGGCCCCTTCAATCATTTAATAAGTATCCCAAGACCTGCTCACTGAGAAATCCCCTCACGCAAATAATTTCCCAACTACTCTGTCAGGGACCAGAGGGATCAGGCAGCATAGAACCAGAAAGCTCAGGTTTAATTGTACCTGGAGCTTCAGATCTAGCAGGTGGCCAACGCTGATAAATAAACTAAATAGCATTCTACAACTTTAGACTCAAAATGAATGATCGGTTTTGTTTTGTTGCTTGATGTGGATGTATTTCTACATTAGTTCGCAGATTTTCAAACTTTTCCATTGGTGATATTCCTTTTCAGATTGTTCAAACATAGTTAACAGAATTGTCTCATGCGAAACTGTCGAATATTCACACTTTGGCTGTTTATTTGAAATCTTTTTGCAGGGTTCTTTTAGAGCTGAATTTTCGCCTTTATAAATCTGATTTTTCATGGATGTATGATGTTACGATTTCCATGAGAAGCCTTATGCAAAATTTGAAGTATGTTGTATCTTGTCTTGATGCTGATAGAAATTTTTGTTTTTATGTTGGTTGTCTGTTGTTCAGGGACGATGTCACTTTTATGGACCCTTTGAACACCTTTACTGGGATTGATAACTACAAATTGATTTTCTGGGCATTGAGGTTTCATGGAAAGATTTTGTTTCGTGATATTTCCCTCGAGGTATACAGAATTTGGCAGCCTTCAGAGAATATGATATTGATTAGGTGGAACCTAAAAGGGGTTCCTCGGGTTCCATGGGAAGCAAAAGGGGAGTTTCAAGGGACGTCACGGTATAAGTTGGATAGGAAAGGCAAGATCTACGAGCACAAAGTGGACAATCTAGCCTTCAATTTCCCACAAGCCCCTAAGCCTGCAGTTTCAGTTCTGGATTTGGTCACCGCATGCCCAGCTAGTCCAAATCCAACATTCTTGTGGGGTCCAGTTGATGTGCAACCATCATCCTGGGTGGAATTCTATCGAGTTGTGAGGGAGACTTTGGACCTTCAAGATCATTTGCTTGCACAAGATGGTTTGCTACCTTGCTCATAGTAGAATGTGCAGTTCATAGTCTTGTAATCGGTAGGGCATATACTTGTGGAATAGTGCAATGCAGCTTGTGTAGTATAATAATTGATGGCAAATAAAGCTGGTTTTTGGTGAATGATGATACGGTATATGTACATAAGGAGGTATGTTGAACAGTTCAATGTATACTCTTGATTTTGGAGTAGGTGGAGGCGCTCGAGCGTATAGTTAGTCAGTACATATAGACATCTATGGACACTCTGATACAGCCCTGGCTCTTCAGTCCTCTGTTTCCATTGAAGTGATATTATTCCAGTTCAAAGTTTTTGCCCTCATAGTGTGCAGTTTTTCTATTGCTTGTGGTTTAGTGGAAGATTGTAGCTATGTTCAATCAAATAGGGAGATTTAGAAAGAGAATAATTAAATATATTCACTCAATTTTTAGAATCATGGCAGCTTGTTCTGCATTCCATGTGGCAGTGAGCTTGGGGGGTTCTTTCTATTTTACTCCCCATGAGGTTTTGTTTTATGCGTAACCATGGAGCTAAGGGAGTAAGGGTCATGTTGCATTCTCATTGAGGTTTCAGTTTTTCTTTTTGATGTAGATGTGTATGGATGCTGACTAGGTTCCAAATCAGGCAAATGCTTATTCTTCTCAAGCCGAGTTTCAACTGAAGTGCCATTGTTGTTTGTGTCCATTGGAACACTTGAGCGATGAGTTCTCTTATAGAGATGTGAGAGCTTAAACTTTCAACTCCACTTTGATTAAAGACTTTTATTTGCAAAAGTTATTTGATGTCCTGTTGTCACAATTTTGCCTTATTGTCATAGTTACATACAGCAATATTTGGATAGGGGAAAAGAAGAAAGACAACCTATTTGCAAGTGTGCCTGGGACCGCAAAATCTGTTGTTGATTTATGTACATGCCCTCTAATATTTTCGAGGTAATAAGCGATAATGTTTTAACTAGGATGTTAATAAAATGCATTTGATTCTTTATGAAGTAATTTTTTTGCCTCTTGACAGGGTTGTATCTATTTCTCGAGCCTTCAATGTGATGTAGTACTTGAATCCTTGCTTAAAAGAGCTATAGGCAGAGAATAGAAGCGAAACATATGTTTGGCTTCAAACGTGGGGATATACGCGTCACTATTCTGTAAATCGTTTCATATGAAATCTTTCCTACTAATATCACCAAGGGAAAACAGAATCTTAATAGGGCTTTTGCATGGTAATCTCAAGGGGACAGAATTTACACAAAACCAGCGTATCGCTGTCAGCGATTGGTTTGAATTTCAATGTCAATGTCAGTCCGCTCTGAAGCTACAGCAAGAAAATGAACCACAAATCTGAATATTAGATAGGACTCCATGTTTATAGTGAAATTCAAAAGTGTTGCGAAAGGATGAAAGGCGAGATCAATCTCCAAGGAGAAGTTAGCCTGAGAATCAATACATTGTCTAATATCTAAAAACAAAAGTGCTTCCGCCATTACCATCAAATGTTAAGGCAGTCCGAATGTTGAGCATGTTACATCTCAAATCAACAAACAGTCCCAGCAGTGGCGGCAGCGGTCAAAAAAAAAAAAAACAGGACACAATTGAACTGCATTAGCGGCAGTGGCCACAGCAACCACAGAACAAAAAGCCAGAATTTACTATACCTCACTCACAAAATCAAAGCAAGTCACAACTATTACAAGATGTACAGCAATGCAAATTAGCCTGTCGGGTAACCCAAATATTAGAATGAACAGAGGGACAATGCAACAATGAATTTCAATCTCCAAATAAAGTAAACTTACCTAGTCTGCTATGCTAATTTTAGAAATCGCGTCATGAAGCAGAAAGAATCAACATGAGCCAAATTAAAAAGGAAGCTCATCCAATGATTTTATAGCTGCAACACAACCGAGGTCTGACCCCATATACTTCTCATACGTGACCTTCAACTGCCCCTGTCTAGCAGCTTTATGAAATCTTAGTATCATCTCGGCACATACTCTGTAAAAACAGGCCAAGCTCGTCAATAATGATTGCAGAATAAGGAAGGTTCACAAAAGAATGATCTTAAAAGATCTATGCCTGATTTGGGACACTCCATAGCGTGCATGTCTTGCTGAGCAGCGACGTCCAAGCTGGAGACATCTGTAGCGTACACCTTGCAACGTATAAAGCCGATGCACATAGCAGTGAAGGTTTGAACTCCAACGCCTTGTATTCCACCAAGCAAAGCTCGATAAGATAAAATGCTAGGTGTTCAAGCTGGAAGGATTGATCAAGTCAACGAGAAGTGTTAGCAGGTTTAGCGTTTAACAAAATAAAACCAGGGCAAGACAAGCAAGATTTTGCAGGGTATGGACATTCAAGTTTCCATCTATACCTCTATAGTCCAAAATCCAACTTACATCTACATTTTAAATAGTGTGAAGCTCTTTACAGGAAGACATGAAATTATCTTACTTGCTAGTCTGACCAAACTCATTCATGAGTTACCGCTTACCTTTTTGTCTGAATGAGCAGCTTTGAGAAACCTCAGCATGAAAACATAAGGAGTAGGCAAATTCAGACGAAATTTCAGCTGCTTTAAGATTGATTTTTCCTGAAAACATGACAAAAAAGCCATTATATGTTGCCAATAAAGGCGAGTTTTTCCTAGTTAGTTGCATAAATGAAAAATGTCATAAAGGTATAATTTTTGCTCTTCCAATCCTACCATTATTTTACTGGATGATTGAAGTTTAAGAGGCCAAAAGCAATTATAACTTATAAGCAGGCCTTTTATTTTCCTACCAAGTGAAAAGCAATTAGATGTTCTTTTCTCTTTCTTTGGCCAGTTATATATTCCACATTGCTACGCATTACATCAAATCAAGTAAGCTATCCCAACCACATTACATGACAACACATACCATCCCTAACATTTGCTCTCTTGTGTAGGACTCCGCTGAGATGCTGATGAGGTCTTTTATCTATTGGAAGAGAAATGACAAGAGTAAGCATATGTTAGAAACTTGCCCTGATATATAGAATTACAGGTGGCAAGAGAAACTTCAACATACCCTAGGATGCCAAAAGTCTTCATATTTAGATGACAGCAAAGTGCAGTGAGACCAACCAACTGCATCTCTTTCTTCTGGATTGATACTTGAGATAGATACCGGTCTAGCAGTGTCACCATGAGATAAAGTGTCTCATGCATTAAATCAAATTTGAAATGTACCTACAATATTCACAAAGATGTCTAATAATTTTTAACTTGTGACAAGATTACAACCAATACCATAAAATTAGATTTAAGAGAGTGAACTGGAAAAGGGAAGATAAAATGTTGAGTTCTTAAGTCAATACCTCAATGAGCCAATTTATCAATATGGCTCTCATTTTGGGTGTAATGTCTGTTTGAATTGACATGTAATTTGCCAAGCCTGCACTATGTGCCTGCAAAACGAGACATTTAATGGATATAAAGGATAGGAAAAATTTACTTTGTGCACTCCATCAATAAAGTTAAATTTCAGGAACCCACTTAGAGGCACCAAATGAATTAAAACCTATCTCATATGATCCAGTGAAAATACTACAGTCTCTAAGTTTTCATGAAACCCAAATAAAGTCAATCTCTAATCCCTTTTATGTTCCTAAACAACAAAGGCTAACCATGAAATCCTTCATCTATATGGTAAAAATGTAAAGCACATTTGCCTATATGAACAAAGCTATCATATCCCTAATTCTGACTAGGACATGTGAGACAAGAAATTCCATATGATGGTGAGCAACAACCAAACAAAGTGAACAAAAAAATACCTCAGTATTCCAATAATATTCATATATATCATCAACATATTCAGCAACTTCAAGTTGATTGCTGGAATCATCTATGCTTGGTAATTTTTCCAGCTTTAAGACTTCACCATTTTCGCCGAGGAACTGCAGAATAGACAACCACCCTCAGATTTCATGCAACAATCACATTACGAACTAAACCAATTCTAACCTTTGATCTAGCCATCAAAAGAGATGTATAAGATCTCCTCCGCTGTGGTTTTTTCTTGGCAATGAAACCTGATGTACTTCCACCAGAGTGGATGATATTACTTGATGATATCACCTCCTTGTCCAGTTGAAGTGTATTCTCTGTAAGAGGAACTGACACTTCCGTCTGTTTTTCAGGTGATACTCCATCAACAGATTTGTCCGCAATCTTTACATCCTTAGATGTTGAGGTCCTTTGAGCATTTGAAGCCCCAATTACGTTGTTAACAACTCCCTGGTTTATCGCAAGTTCAAGCTTAATTTAATCACAGTACCAAGTTAATATGACTGCACGTTATTGCTTGACAAATTACAGTGAGAATAGCATACAAACAAAGAGTTGCTTGGATACAAGTAAAATGATTACTGATGAAAAATTTGAATGTACTTCCAATGCAATCATCTTTTCTATCATTTGAATAATAGAAAATCTAAAAGAAAATAACTGAAATACGGAGCTATTGGATTAGTGAGCCATTTAGATCTAAATGCTACCCACGAAACTGTGATACAATGTATAAATAATTAGTTACATCCTCTGCTCACTAGTATTAGCAAGAGAAGCGCATAATCAAATATTGAGATATCTGCTGTTAAGAATGAAAAACCAATTAACTCAACTTATTAAAACCCAAGTCTAGAAATGATTTGCTGGGCAGGGATACTCTAAGACATACAAAGGTAGAGTGTGTGTATGTGTCTTTCTCTGTATTTGAGGTGTAAAAAACAAATGTATCGCATACTTAAAAATGTAGCCTAGAATTATCTAAAGGTCATGCTGTGAAGCATGAATTTTCTCTTGGCCAAAAAAGGTATGAAGTTTCTTACATGTATTTATTTGATTATTACTTGTGGTGTATCCCATTATTATGAACATAGCTGACAAGGATAAAATCCATGTTAGCAAATATGAATTAAGCTCTATGCTGAATAGAATTGCAAAACAAACTTTCAGGGAAAGCTTACTCTGAACTGCTAAAGTTGATGCTTTCAAAGACTTAAACATGTAAACCAGTTATTAATAGAAGTAATGCAAATTATGACATTTATTATTATTTTTTGATGATTCCACCTTATGGTGATTAAAGGGTAAATATCAGTCACAATCAGCATGAACCAGAATAATGTCTACCCTTGCACAACTATGTTATCAGTAGCTACTCAAAAAGAGTTGGTGCAAGGAACATCCATAGTTATAATTTAGTGAATCTCAAACTAGAAGCATCTATGAAGAATAAACCAAGAGAAATTAAACAAATTACTATTTGATAAGAGTGGTTAGCTGTTAACTGACTGCTCATAGGTTTGAATATTAACCAAAAAGATGAGACACAAACCTCAGAATGTTTTCTTGAAGATGCACCAACAGCAGATTGGAAACCTTGGACCCCTACAAAAATTGACAATTATGTTGCGAACGTATATCAAAATTTTTATTGTAACAAATGTAATCCTATTCCAATTCAAAAAGGTGAGATTAAAGAAGAAATGCAGAGGTAAAAGGAAGCACAAACACAGCACACAATCTTGGATTAATTTTAAGTTTCAGTATCACCTCATCAAGGTTAGCAACATCCATTCAGGAAGCTTCCACTCGTCTCACCACATCTTAAAAATATAAGTAGCACTTCATTAACTATTTACTGACTTTTATCACCAACTGCAAAGATGAGAACATCAATATAGGCCAACGTGACTTCTGTTTTGCAATGAATACATTTGGGGGGCTAGCTATACCTATACACACAAATTGCAAAAAGCTGGTTGTCCACAGTTCATTTCTTCCATTAGAAAAACTTGAGGCCACTGATTCACTGATACTTACATCATTGTGCAACCACTCGCTCTTGTACTTGCGACATGGCCTGTAAGATTGCTCACACGTGGAAGTACTTTATGACCACCTTTTATCTTGGCTGAAAGAAAGTGCAAAGTTAAAGCAATTCATTGACTTGCTAAGAAAAAAAATTCCAGTGAATAGCAACTTACTGGGTATAGCACTTCTGCCGTTTCTCTTAGCAGTACTTTCAGAATTTTCCTAACAGAAAAGCAACTTCTTTCAGGAAAATCCCGAGCAAAGGTTCCATGCAATATACAGAGTAAAATGTGTGCCATGAAAAAGAAAATCAAGAAAAATAACTAGTGTACTCGGTTCATTATAGCAACGTGGTAACATCTTCAACATAAACATTTACTTATATATATCAGCAACAATTTCCAATGATGGACTTCTTTAAAGCTAGCATCATATTGCTCATTTTTACCTGGCTGTTCCTCCTCAACACTGGCAAAGACTTCCTTAAGACAGAAAAAAGTAACCAAAGGAATGAATCAATGTAAAGAAATGTATATTTTTCTATGAGAAAATGCAAAAGTTAGCTCTCATACCTTGTTAATGTAGCATTTATTCGAGTCCTGACAAAAAAGGCAAAATTATGTTACACTAAAAGTCAAAAACACAGTGACAAAACTGAGCCAAATAAGAGTTAAGCGCAGTAGTCATTGTGAGGATCCTGGAATCAACATTAAAATGAAAATCACAGATAGAAAATACCTTTGTTCAGTGATGCTATGATCATGAAATGGCTCCTTGTTTACGACTCTTTGAGAAGCACTAGCAGTATTAACTTCTTTCATACATGGTAATGACAGATAACTAGTAAGTTCCCAAAAGGCATTTCAAATGAGGTAGAAATCATGCTTAAAAAAATTACTGCAAAATCATGTTTCACCTCTCTTCACCATAGGAGGCTCTTCATTCCTTTGATTCATTTGTTCCCTCTCTTTTCCCTGGTTCAATCAGATGATATATTTATACCCATTATGATCATGCCACATGTGTTAAAAGATATCAAGAGATGCCCAAGTGCTAGTTTACAAAATGGTATTATGCTGCCACATATTGTGGTCAATAAATGGGAGGGGCAGGGGTCATCTCAAATCATGAAAACTTACTGGAGTCCCTTGAGCTAAATGGATAATTTATTCATAAAAGGAGCATCAATCTCCCGCAGCTTAAGGTGATATTCTGTGATTGTCCAAGGAACTTCAAAACTGGCTCAAGGCTTCAATTACCCCATATTTGGTGGTACCCGACATTTCATGGAAATGATTTTATCCAACAAATGATAAGTTCAGACGTGACAAATCACCATGATAAATGCAGATTCAGATTTTTATACAAGTTCCTTTCTGTTGCCCTTTTTCTTTTCCAGTTTTATCGCTTCAGATGAAAATCTATTCCTCCTCTTAGTGCTTCAGTTGCTCTTTCTTCGCTAACATCATCAAATCATGACCATTTTCCTATTTCTCTATTTCGTAAACTCCCCTTTGAGCTAGTAATTGGTAATTAATGGGGCTTTAAAAACAACTCTTCATTGCATCAAGCGTGACAACATCACTATCTAACTCAACCTGACAATAAATTCTGGACACCTAGAGCAAACATGTTAGTTTGCCAACCACTGATCAAGTCTTAGAAATATCAGATACAAAGGTATAAATAAGCCACAACCCCCAGCCAATTTATCACTACTCACCAAATTTCAAAATGTAAGAATCGATAAATCTGATAAGTTCAGAAGCAAAATGCTAGGCTGCTTCAAGAGAAGAAAAAGTACCATCGCTTGTGTATAAGATAGCCAAGAGCAAAAGACGGGAAAAAAAGAGAGCAAAGATGCAACTTACCACCACTAAAGATTTCTTTTTCGCAACTCCTGCTTTCCTAATGCTTGGATCCACCGAAACACTGTGGCAAAAAAAAGGTGTTGAGAGCTTTACCAAAAACAAAGTCAAAGGAAAAAAAGAATCGCTGAATGCATTTCGCTGTAGGTATCCAAAACAAAAACTTCCAACTTTTACGACTAGAAGTAAGCCCTACAAATATGTGAAGCAAAAAGATCTCTAAGCATACCGATGCAAAGATGGGAAGCCCTCACTTTTGTACTTCCTGCAATATATTGTTTTTGATTTGATTAGAGCTACGCACACAATTAGGATGCTAATGGAGAAAAATAAAATTCCATAGTCATGTCAACTGTCAAAAGCCAGGAAATCTTCACATAATATGCCAGAAATAGATGGGGTAAAAATAGAAATAAGATAAAGGAAGAAAGAAAACTCCCTATCAAGATATAGCAATGCTCACATTGGTTTGGACCCATCGCATACAACTTTATCGGAAACATCACTTTTTTGAACATTGCCAACATCAGTCAAAGCTTTTCTTCTTATATTTGCTTTACCTAACAAAAACAAATTATAATCAGAAGAATACAAAATCTCAAGATAGCTTTCTTTCTCAGCCAAGTTGTTTAATCGTACCAGAAGCATCATTTTTAATAGTGCTCTTCTTTTGGTTCTCAAAACCAACCTGCAAGTGAAATGAGTAAATATTTAAGTTCATCAGAAGTAACTTGAACAAAAGGAGACTAATGTAAAAGTTCCACTATGCAAGAGAAAGCAATTCTCCTTGCTTTACTTACAGTAGTCCCATTGACACCTTTGTTAGCTGTCATTGATGTTTTTCTGCAAGAACAAAGAAGACAAGCTAGATAATACAAAAAATATTATTTCTAGAACAACCAAAACAACTCCTTGAAGTAAAATAGTTGTTAATAGGCTCTCTAGCAGCAAAATACTATGTCTACCACGAGCCCTTGATGATTAAAGCGGAATCACCTAGTACCCTCACAAAATGGTTGTAGGCAGCTTCCGATACCGAAATTATGATGAAATGTTTGACATGTAACCTCGTAGAAATTTTGAAAAGGAGTCCAAGGAATTAATGATGAACGCAGAATTTCTACTGTAATGAGTGTCATGGCATCTCACAGTCTGAGCGGTTCAACTCCATGGACACTAATGACCAGCCAATATAGCCTCCTCAACTCAAAGTCTACTGGTTCAAACAATGACATGACCCGCAAGCAACCAGTCCAAGATAACTTTTTTAAGATTCTACATGGAGGCCTGAATTCAGTTCGGGTGCCACTTGATATCTGAGCCTTTAAACAACTCACACCATAAATATCAGGGAGAAAGAGCTCAAGCACAGGATAAGTTTCTTTATATTTTACCCACATGAGACTCATCTCCTAATAATGAAGCTGAACACTACCATTTAATCAATCCATCATAAAAGAAAACCTGGACGTGTCTAAAACAAAAAGAGACTCATAACATTCCCTAATAGTAGTAATTCCACAAGGGAAGTTCAGAAACGTCTCTTACCGTGGAGGCACGCTAAACCTTGAATTTGCCCACGCAGATTTTCTTTAACCCACCAAAAAAAAAAAAAAAAAAAAAAAAATAGTGACAATCAGAAGGCAAGATTTGCAGAGCACTAAGAGACCGAACGAATGAATCAAACAACTCACAATCTGGCCGCCGCAGCTTGATCAGTACCGAGTTCTCCGGCATCCGTGTAAACCTTGAACTTTCCGGCGCAGACTGCTTGTATTTACAAAACGATGACGCGCGTCAGCAACGCCAAGTACAAAAGATCTAAAGAAAATTCGAATTCCACAATTTAAAAAAAAGAAAAAGAAAAAGAAGAAAAAAAGAACTCCTACCGTTCTTCTTCTTGGAGGATTCCTCCGCGAACGGATTCAGACCTCCTTTAACCTTCGCCTAAGAATTTCATCCAAGAAAACGCGAAGAAGATAGCAGCAATCAGAAGCCAAAAAAAAAAAAAAAAAAAAACGAAAGTTGCGCCTGCTCTTGGCAGATTCGACATCGGTAAAAACATTGCGAGAGGACGCGGAGAATCACCTTGGCGATCACCATTCCTGCTCTGCTCGATCGCTGCGACGATTTCATCCCGAGCCGAGAGAATCTTTTGCTCTCTCTCTATCTGCGAATGCGAGTTCGAGTTTTGAGTTCGAGAAAGAGAGGCGCGTCTTTTCGGCGTTTTGAAACGGGAGCGTGCATTGACATTAATACCCTCCAGCGGCCAAAGGGGGCCTACATGAAAACTCTTTCGTTAAAAGAAGATGATTATAAATTTTGACCTAATACATAATATAATCACTTAAATTTTAAGAAAAAAGCCATCAAAAACCCTAAACTTTACCTAAAGTGACAAATTTACCCCAATTTTTTTTGTGAGACAAAAAACCCAAAACTTTACAAAAGCGTAATGCATTTACCCCATTAAAGGCATTTCCATCTTATTCTTTCTATTTTTTCTTTTTTTTTTTTTTTTTCCGGCGGGGGGAAGTCAGGGTTCGACGAGGGCAGCCCTCGCTGACATCGGCCAAGGCAAGGGCAGCCCTCACCGGCGTTGGCCCAGGCGAGGGTGACCCTTGCCCAACGCGGCTAGGGTGTCCCCGCTTGCATCGAGCGAGGGGTGCCCTCGCGGCGTCGGGCGAGGGTGCCCTCGCCAAATCTAGTGAGGAGGCCCTCGCCCGACGCCGGCAAGGGCCACCCTAGCTAGTGTCGGGCGTTGCCCTCGCCGAACGGCGGCTTCCCTCCAACGGAGGGAAGAGAGAAGAAAAAAAAAATGTTTTTAAAAGTAAAAAGACCAAAATCACCTATAATTTAGGATAAATGTGTTATACAAATGAAAACTCGGGATTTTTTGTGTCACAAAAAATAGTTTGGGATAAATGTATTACGGTTAGCAAACTTTGGGGATTTCATGTCACAAAAAAAGTTTATGGTAAATTTGTCACTTTGGGCAAAATTTAGGGTTTTTGGTAGCTTTTTTTCCTAAATTTTATTTTATTTAATGTGATTTTGAATTTGAATTCAATATACAATGACATCCATTAATTTTTAATATGACTTTCAATATAGTTTTGAATTGTATGAAAATGTTCAATATTATCTCTAAAATTGAATTAATTTAACATTTAACATTTGGGAAAAAGTTACAAAAAATCCTAAATTTTACTTGGAGTGAGATATTTACCTTAAACGATTTTTTTTATACAAAATGCCCCAAACTTTATCAATTGTAATATATTTATCTCAAACTTTTACCTATATAACACATTTATCCTAAATTTTATTTTTATGATGTCAAAAATCCCAAACTTTTTGTATGGCAATAGATTTTAAGAGTAAATATGTCACAGATTTTTTTTTTTTGTGGGGTTTTTGGTATCACAACAAATAAATTTGGGATAAATGTGTCACATTGTACAAGATTGAGATAAATATATCACAATTAGGGAAATTTAGGATTTTTCATGGCTTTTACTCATTTTTATAAATTCAATGACTAAATTGATTAGAGACTATATTGAATAAATTAAAATTTTATAGATTTCATGACCATACATACCATTTTTCTACCGAGCTTAAGGGTGTGTTTGGGAAGACTTTTGGGGAAAGTCCTTGAGAAAATGTAAAGATACTTGAGTCAAAGGAGTTTTTGGAAATGCAAATTGTGTTTGGTAAATGGTGCTTGTGAAAGTCCATTGTGAAGTATACTTGAGCAAAATAGTGTTTGGATAAATTAAATTTGCAAAATGCTTTTGTTATTAAAAGAAGGGAAAGAATAAGAGTTGGTAGGCCAAGGGCTTCGCCATGGGTTACTACCGGCCAAGGGTAGGCGGTCCGGCGAGGGGAGGCGGCGCGGTGAAGGGTAGGCTGTTCGGCGAGGGGGAGGCCGGCGGAGCGAAGGGCAGCATCACCGTGCGGAGGACACGGCTCGGCGAGGGTCGCGGCGACTGGGATCTCGCGATCTGGGTCGCCGCGACCGGATCAGCGGCACCGGCGACCTCCGCACGGAGGTCGCGGCGCGGCGGCAGTCACGCAACCTTTCGGCGAGGGTTGCCGCGACCCGGATCTCACGATCGGGGTCATTGCGACCCTCGACGGATGGTCGCCTCGACCCGCCGCGCCTCGACGGATGGTCACCTCGACCCGCCGCGCCGCGACCTCCGTGCGGAGGTCGTCGGTGCCGCTCGATCGGTCGCGGCGACCCGGATCGCGAGATCCCGATCGCCGCGACCCTCGCCGAGCCGTCATGCGACCCACCGCACCGCGGAGGTCGCCGGTGCTCGTGATTTGATCGTCGCAACCCAGATCTGCGCGACCAAATCTGCGCACGATCTGGGTTGCCGGCGTCTTTCGCCCGACGACCCTCGTCGGAGGGTCGTGGGACCTTACCCGAACCACCTGCCCTTCGCCGGACCACCCACCCTTCGCTGGAGCGTGCGTAGATGCGGCCGTGTTCTCGGTAGAGAGAAGGGAAGGATGAAGATGATGAACAGTAGTCGGGGTAAAGCGGAAAAACGAAAAATTAAGAAGGACAATTTCGGAAGAAAAACTATCATCTCCAAACCCAGCATTCCGAGAATGCCTAAGGTAGCCCCCCACCTGCCTTGGGCTTTTAGTATTGGGGAGGCTTTGCCTTTGGCAAAGGCAGGTGAAAAAAATTGCCAAACACCTAACATTTGGCCCAAAGGGCTTTAGACCCCTAAAGGCCCTTGGGAAAGCTGTTCCCAAACGGACCCTAAGAGTAATAAGTCCAACAAAGAATCGACCTGGTTCAGACCGGCTTGAGAATCGAACCGGACCGCTCGCCCCTATTGAACGAGCTCAGACCGGCTCCGGACGATCGAACCGGATTTCTGCGCTCCATTTCTTCCGAGCTCCGATGAGACCGACGGGTTCAAAAAATCAGACGCCGCCGCCGTCGAGCGTTTTCGTAGCCACCGCCGTCTCAGAACTTCTCCGACGAGCGAAGCCGAGGGCCGTCGCGATCAGCCACTGTAATTCTCTCTCTCTCTCTCTCTATGCACCCGCAGTGAAGTTCCTGCTACTGAGAATTCTCTGCTCCTTGCGGGCTTCGGATTGCTGCCTCCAGCAGCTTCAGCGACCAACGCGGCCGGGCAGTCGAGGTGCGTGACGGGTTCGTGCCGGAATTTGGACAAGCGGCGAGGGTTTTTGGTCCGGTCGATCGGAGCGTGATAACCGCGAGCGATTTTGAAATTCCTAGGTGTTTTCCGCATTTCAGGTCGCGCGGACGATTCAGCCGGGGGCAGGGATCGCTTTCAATGCTGTAGTTGCCCGAGTGTCGTGGCTGCGATCGCATGGCGTGCCATCAGTCCGCGAGCGTCCACGTTCATTCCTTGTGGAGGAGCTTCATCTGCTCCAGGACTTATTTGACGAGGACCGGAAGCATTGGCAGATTAAATCCCGTAACCCGTCTACCCATTTCATCGAGGAAGGTAACAATCGTGGCATGTTTTTATAGGCCTTTTCTGGTCGATGTCGTGTGCATCTACTTTATTATCTTTAGTATTGCTGTGGTTGGTTGGTAGTGCTGTTTAGTGAGTAGAGTTGCCGGTATCACTTGTTGAAGCTTTGTTGAACTCAATCAAGGACATTGAGTTGCAAGCCCATAGAACAAGATATTGCCTGCAACTGGAGGTGATAGTAGAAATATCTGTTCTTAGTGGAAGCTGCTGGTTTACAGTGCAACGCTATATTGCCCTGAAAATCTTTTGAAGGTTAAGTAAGGAATTCGTCCGTGAACAAGTATTCAAGAGACCTACGATGATTGAAATCCTTAGAGACACATCATCCTTTTAACCACAATGCGACTAGCATTGAAACATGAGTCTCAGAAGAAGTCCATTTGGAGGATTGCTGATAATAGTTCCAAACCACCCCCTCCCCCTCCTCCTCCTCCTCTAGTAAGGTAGTCTAAGCTTCACCCTACCTTGCTTTCTCCTAGTCCATTGTTTCATATTATGTAATATGGAACCATCTTCTTAGTCTATCTTACAGACTGAGAAGTGGCACCAATGTGGCAGCAACAAATCAGATTCTTCACTGGTTGTAGCATCATGCAATGAACTTCTCCTATATCTTAGGATTGAGTTACAACTTACAAATGACGAATGCATGTTCGCTAGGCAACAAGAGAATGATATGCTGTTTTTGCTGCCTTCGCGCGTGCGATCACACACTTAGCAATCATTTACCAAATTCTCTTTTCTCTGATTTTCAATCAAAAGGATACTTCTTAATCAAGCTGTTCCTCCACACCACTGCAAAAAAGTGGACCAACTCGACAGGAACCTCTATGTTCAATACTTGTTTCCATGAACGGCTCCTGCCTCCCAAAACTTAATGGAAATATATGGAAGAGGAAGAGAAGTCTTTTGGTATCTAAATTGATCCAAATTAATGTCACTTCCCTCTTTTATTGATTAAGGTTTAGTTGAATGCAACTACTAGGATGAAATCAAAGGATATTTGCTAGGGAATCAGTGGCAACTTTTTAAAACATATTTTTTAGAGGCATACAGAGTAGGGTCCATATTGTAGCTTGAGCATTGTTCACTATAAGGTTTGTGTTTTTTTGTTGTATACCATGCAGTCTGCATCTTATAATTAATCAAACCAAAATTCACGAAAATGACAATATGATCAACAATTGTTGAGAAAGAGTCTTGTGCTCGTTGATATGACCCTGTTTAGCAGGGCTGGGCTCTAGTCCCATCCATGCTACTTCACTGGATGGTTTCCAATCCGCATGGAAAACCGTGGCTGTCTTGCATTATTCTTTTAAGTTTCTCCTTGAAATCTGTTTTCAAGAATGAAGAATGAAGAAGTTTTCCTAGAAACAAATCCACCATACTCTATAGTTGAAATGTTTGTTAATGTATATCATCCCCTGTTTAGAAAATAAATTTGTTTCGTGAACTGCAGAGGGACAATTAGAAGTTTCTGCAAAATTGAAATCAACATACAATTTTTGTCCTATGAAAATCTGCAATAAAATCTGAGAGAGTTAATTCAGGATTATATTGGCAATCTGAAGTCTTGTTTACAGATTTCTTTCATGGCACAAGGGGTGTTTTACAGCTATACAAATATTTAGCTACTCTTTTCTTGGATTAGCTTCTGCTAGCATTTCATTCTCTCTCTTTTCCAGGGCCACTATGTGCTGGCAAAATGTTCGTTTTCAATTCTACATGGAGTTGCCACTGAAACTTCTAGGAATTTGGTGATTCCTTCTAAAACTAGTCTTTCAGTAGGCCAAGATGCACTTTTGGATCAAGTCAATCAGGGAGAAAGAGAAGCAAAGGCTGATCCTTCCGGTGGCAGGGTAATGCTAATTGATGGCACATCAGTCATATATAGAGCATACTACAAGCTTTTGGGTATGTCATGCTACACCTGCTGAATCCTTCAACTTTTTCTTCTGATTTTGTTCTGGGGTTGACTACAAAGCAAACTTTGGTACTTCTCCTCGTATCCCACATTTCCAATATAAAACAGCATTGAAACTAGATTATTATTAAACTACCAAAGAATAGTGTCTACTAAATGAAGATTTAATGAGCATTTTGACCAAAGTTTTGTTTACTATGGGATGAATGTAAGGAAAGTTTAAAAGGGAATTGCAGTTCTGACACTAGATTTTGGTAAATGGCATGGATGAATTTTCTCAACTAAGACCCACTCCGCTATGGGCACGTTGGTTTGGACCTTTCCCCCTCTAATTGCGGAAGGGGGGAGGTTCGAGTCACCGTGTGCGCATTAAAGTGCGACTTAAGTGGAGCACCATGGGAGGTGGGTCCCCGTGCCAGTGTTCCCTAGGGGTTTACACTGAGCGCCTGCTGTGAGGTGGTTCCTCCAGTTCCCAAAAAATAAAAAAAAAAAAATTTCTCAACTAAGTGAATTCTGAAATGGCAACTTCACCGTGCCTTTTTTCCCCTTGTGATAATTTACAGTTTTATTGGCTTCCGAAGTGGTTTTATTGCCACTCCTGCTACAGGCTAAAGCATATCAACAAATGGATCAGTCAAGTGTTATCCCCATGCTACTAGAAGTAACTTCTTCCCATTTGGTAACTACCTAAGATCAACTACTTTATGAATAGAATCTGCAACTGTAGGTATAAGCTAATGAATTGCAAGATCACAAGACCTCTACAAGCAATAGATGCAGGCAACACAATGGAGTTTTAACTTTAAAATTTTCAAAATATCCCTTTAAGATGTGGAGTAGCCCGTTACAGTTCATGATCCCATGATCCAACAGCCTCTGTTTCTAGAACACAATCTAAATTATCTTGCTCGTACTTTCGTTTGACACCAGGTGATCCTAAAACAATTGGCTCTGTGATTCATCTTCTCCAGAACATGAAACACATCCTTGAGACACTAGCATTCTAACAAACTTCTATTATAACCTGGCAGAAATACTGTCTTGGAATATAATTTGCAAACCGAAGCACTTTCTGCTGAGAAATGGTTTTCAAGAGGTTCACCAAGCATTAGCAAGAGGAAAATGCCATTCTTTGTTGGTATCCAAGTGACAGCAATATTAAAAATCTATGTGAAGTAACTAAACCTCCACAAGCTTTGGATTACCTTTTTCAAATCTTTGTTGGCTATTGTATACTTCGTACATGCATCTTGGACATTTTGTTTTGAAACTTCTGTGAACTTCACTGTAGCTTGATGTCTTAAAAATTATTTTGACTCCTTGACCCAAGACTTCGTTTGCACAAATCACTTTATTAGCTTTGTAATGTACAGCAGTGGATCATCTATATCTTTGCTAATTGTTCTCTTTCCCGTCTTCTTTATAGTGAATGTTTCTATTAATTGATAAACTTGTTTATTTTTTTGGTTAAGAGTAGCCAGGTTGCATCATGGGCACTTACCACATGCAGATGGGAATGGAGACTGGGTTTTGACTATTGTTACAGCTTTATCTCTTGTAAGATTAATCAATTGGTGTCTTCATCCGTACAGTCCTTGATCAGTACTGAACTCATTATTGGACTTTGTATGCCTTTGTATAAGCTTTGGTGAAATGTCTACAGTATTCTCTTCTCTGTGAAGAATTTTATAGCCTTTGCCTAAAAATGGTAAACCCTGGTGATATAATGGCAGCGCACTTACTGTTGATAATGTAAAAAAAGGACATTGTGCTTAGTGGATAAGACTTGAGACTTAAGAGGAGATTTGCTTGATTTTTGTTTGTTCCACTCAGGGATATCATAGCATAGCTACAACTGTTGTACTGACTTACCCAAAGAACCGATATTTATTCATGTTTTGGGTTGAGTAACTTACCTATGCAGTAGGAGAGGCTAATTTTTTGTTTGTTCCACTCAGGGACATTGTGCATATTGGATAAGACAAGATGGTTGGTATATCTTGTTTCATTGCATATCACCGCCTAGAGAACTTTCCTCTACTACGTATAATTTGACTGTTGCCCTTTTGTACTCATCATGCTTTTTGTTGATCTTAGTTGGTTTACAAAGTTGGACGGTTTTAGGAGGTCGTTTAACTTACATCAGTTTGATTGAGCATCACGGACTTAATCACTCCGTGGGGTTTAATTTGCTGCAATGACTCAAAACTGTGAGGAATTTCAAATTCTCATACTGATGTGTTCACACCAATTCCTGTCTTATAATGAGTGTGCAGTTTACAAAGTTAATTCTGTACAGTCCAGTTGATGTACTTTCTGATGATTTCGTGACTTTTTTTATGAGAGTGTGCATCGTGCGTCCATTTTTCAACCATGAAAAGATGGTGTCTCTTCGTTTGAAATGGGTAATAGGAGCCTTTTGGTAGAAGGTCTTAAGCATCCTATTGAATCAACCACATCCACTAGTCCATACACATATCCTGCATCTTTCAGTTGAATGACAAACTTCACATACTTGCAATTGACCACCGGCTAGCTCAGTAATGTGAGCTTATAAGCAAGTGGGGCACAAAATGGTTGAATGTTATGGATGGGTTGGATCAATGATTGGGCTTAGGCCCTTTGACCTATATTGGCTTTGCATTCCCCCTTATGGGGTTAAAAGGTACCTCAAATCACCACAATTGGGTTGCAAAAATCTAACGTATTATCAACCCCTGAGATATTGCTATCTAAAAGGTTCTTCTCTCCCTTGACCATACTCCTAAAAGGATATTCTCGTCCTTGCAGCATCACCGTGTTCTATTAATTTTATACTTCGAGATTGACTTGACTGCTCTAATCTTAATGGCTTCATTTTATTCCTAAAGCTCTTTGTTCATGAAAGGAGAACTAAAGGCGATCGACCTTTAATAATTATCTCCTATAATAAATATATAGCCGAGTTGTTTTCCAAGTGAAGAAAATAAATGCTGATCTTGAAATGATCTATTGAACTAGCAAATGATGCTTAGATATTACATGACAAGAAGAGTGTTCTTTTGGCCACTTATAGTTTCACGCTAGTTATTCTGCAAGTAGTGCATCACAATATAAAATCAAGTTGGTTTCATTAGGTATTCTCATCCTTACCTTATCTTCTGGATATGTGGTTTATAATTGCTGTTTCACATGGTATGAAATTGTTTCAATAAAAAACACTTTTTTTTTGTGTCAAGTGTTCTTACATAGGATTTTTCACCTCTGGAAGCATGGTGAACTTTTTCTTTATCATTTTCACCTTTTCACTTAAATTTTTCTCCTTTTTTTTTAAAAGACTTTCTCTTGTTTCTGCTGCAGATAATTGATGTCCTTGAATTCGGCCCTTCCCATGTGGCAGTAAGCACTCATCTCCCTTTGGAGATCTATATTTGTATTCACAGTTGCTAGCTATTATGTTATTCCTCATTTTGTAAAACAATCTATCAAACCAATATAATTAAAGGCTTCTTCAGATGTTTTCTCTGCAAATGCCCCTCATTTACACTTGTATCAAGCTAGAGATTTTTTTTTTTTTTTCCTTTGGGGGTAGAACTTATGCTAGCATTTATTTGCTTAAACTTGCAAGACTCAGTATTTCATGTTCAGTTTGACAATTTTATGGATGTTGTGAGAAAGCCTACCAGTCTGTTTGTCTTATCATTTGCTTTTTCTATTCCTCTAGCAAATATATGTTGCTTATTTTTTCGTATTGATTTCCCTGCAGGTGGTATTCGACCATGATGGTGAGAGTTACCCTTCGCACTTTCCTTTTCTTCTGAAGTCTCTTCTCTTGCGGTAGATGCATTTAATTTTCATTTATAATTTTCTTCGAACTGCATGCTTTCTTTATATTCCCCGAATAGTAAAACATGAATATAAAGAAAGCCAGCGCACAAAAATTATTCTGTGTCAGATTTGGCATATTTAACAAGCATGCAAATTTTCTTTTTGTGCTTCCTCTGCAATGAGTGAGTTTTAGTTGATGATGCATTTGAGACACTCTTATTTTACCTGCCCTGAAATTAATCTTAATCGAAGAAATTTCTTTCAGGCATTTGCATGCTTTTTCTGAGGAGCTGCTCTTTTGTTCCTCTTAACAGATTAGTTAATCGGATGGTTTTACTTGAGGGTGAACAATGAACTATATGCTTTGAAGTGAACAACGTTTCTTTTCCTTGGGCGTTGGTTCCTGGAAATGCTTGGATCTTCAAATTTTTATACAGCAAAATAATTTCATGATTTTGTTAATGTTGCAGACGAACAATTTTTTGCTTATCTATGTTTCCTTTTTATCGTTTATGGGTTGTGACTTTTGGGCTTTTGGACTGCCATGATCTTCAAATGCTTACTTCATGAAAAGATTTAATGTTTTTGTCAATGGCACGTGATAATAGAGTTAAGAAATCCATTGCTTTGCTTCTGAACTAGAAATTTTGTTCTTTTCTGAGTTCTTCTCATGAATTGCTCAAAACATCTTCATGCACATATATAGTGTTCTCATAGATATGGTGAGCCATGTGATCTAAACGTGGTAAAACTTGAATATTATTACCTTCTATTTCACCAATACCCTGGTCAATCAATGAATGCATCTCCCTTCAGAAAATTTCATTGACGTTGCTACCTGAAACTTTAAAAAATTTCAATAGTGAAGCTGTTAGAAGCAAACAAAAAAAGCCCGATACCTTTCGCCCGGGGAGATCACAAAGAGGGAGCCTAAATTTGAGCTTGTTAATATATCTAGTTGGATCTACCTTCACTCAAAAGTTTAAACCAGTGAGTTATGGGCCAATTAGGATATATCAAGTGCTCTAAACCACATCAATTCTTCAATGTGGGATTTTTCTAACACAACTCACACATGCATTCTAACAATCTCCCCTTCACATGTGAGCTCCCCCTTAATTCAAGTATCCTTTTGCATCAAAATATGAAGTCTTCTACTAGGCCTACATTGTTACACCACAATGCCTACCGCTTCGGAAATTACGCCTAACTTCATCCACCAACGCTTCCAAAATATCGGAACAAACCATCGGCTCTAATACTGATTTGTTAGGAGCAAACAGCAGAAGCCTAAGACCTTTCACCTAGGGAGATCATAAAGAGGGAGCCTAGATTTGAGTCTGTTAATATATCCAATTGGATCCACCTTCACTCAAAAACCTAAGCCAATGAGTTATGAGCCAGTTAGGATATATTAAGTGCACTACACCACATCAATTTTTTAATGTGTGATTTTTGTAGCACAACTCACGTGTGCATTCTAACAGAAGTATTATTAAAACTGGAATATTCACTAGGTATAGCAAATGGTGGGGTTGTTCGCTAGCATGTTTAGTGGGTCCTTGAAGTTTTGGGAACTTAGGTCCTTTGCAAATATGTGCCAAAATTTACATCATTTTGAGCATTAGAGCAACCTGTCGAGATTTTATTTGTCCATCACTTCAAGGAGCCCTTCATGTTACTTTCTATTGTTTGGCTGGACTTTCATGATTATGTTTGCTTCAATGAATGTGACAGAAGGGGAGAAGGTTAGTGGAAGAGATTATGCTTAGTTCTTTTGAATAGTTTAGATTGTGAGTAATTTAAGTGTTTGGTGGAAGAGTATTTTCTTTGAATTGTTTTCCTTTACAAAGCTCGTGTTCTTTATTCAATGGTAAGGAGGTGATTGTTACTAAATTTCTGTAGAGATTTTGTCCTAATCATTGGCTCTTCCTGTTGTCTTAAGTCCCTTCTTTGAGACTGCGGTTGCTGCCCCATGCCATATCTTTAGCCATTTTTTGAGAGAGCACAATTTGTTTGATTCTGCTTCTTTTTTTTTTAATGGAAATGTTTAATGTAAATTATTAGTATCGTTTGGAAATAAATGAAATTAGATTAACTGATTTCTAGCTACAATTCAAGAAGTTCATTGAACTCTGGATTACAAACATAATTGAAAGCTGAAGCTTAATGCATTAATTTCCTGGGAAAGCATCCAATGATAGCTTCCGTCTTGCCATGCATACCTCTCTATCTCTCTACCCCCATGCCATGTGCAAAGGAGTGATGGTGTAGGTGATTCTTGCAGTTATTTTCTGTTGCGACTTAATTTATTTGAAGCAGTTTTTTGATAGAGTTTTACCTCACCTTCTAACGGGGTATTGCCCATGTACACCGTGAGTGTGCATGAGGACAAGACTCAATTCCTTAGAAGCTCTGGAAGTTCTGGACTATCTTTTGCTAATAACGGATGTTGTAATTTTTTGTTCTGCCTTATTTCTGAAAATTCGCCTTGTTGTTTCAGTACTTGTGTAACCAGTGTGTCTTGCTTTGTGATTAACTTAAAGTGTTTAGTTGGTGATTGTGAGATTCTTGGCTTGCACTAGTGGTTTTAAGCAAAATCATACTAAGGGGACCTTTTATTTTCAGGAATTCCATTTGGTCATACTTTTAATCAGTCCAAAGAAAGTTTCATGGCTAAAGGTATGCTTTTCAGAGTTTTTTTTTTTTTTTTTTTTTTTTTTTTGAGATTAGATAAAATAGTTGGGCCATATTGAAGCCAAGGAAGTGATGTTTTCATTTAGTATGACAAATAAGAGATCATTCATACTTGATCATTTAAGTCTGTAACCGTAGGGTACATGCCCCTGTTTCATGTGGAATTCTCTTTATGAGTATTGCACTGTGGAAGATGACTAACATCATCCTTCTCTCAAATATTGTCTGATACCGAGTCACCTTACAGGTGTTCTGTTGGATTACTTTTTATCTTTAGAATCTAGCATGATAAAAGTTCTTCTCTAGGTATATGCGATCTTTTCCTTTTAGTTTGGAACAGCTTGTAGAATATGCCATCCTTTTCTTTTTTTTTTCTTTTTTTTTGGGTCGGAAGTAGAATATGCCATCTAGAGTGAGGAATACTAGGGCAGTTCATTCCAATGTGGTATGCATATTTAATCTGAATGAGATTGTGAAGATTATCCTTATTTATCTGGCTTGTTAAGCATGAGTAATTTTACTGATGTCCTCATTTAGCTACCAAATGTCAATTATGATATGTCTAATTCAATGTTTGAACAATGGAATTGTGACAATAAGTTGGGGGGTTGCTTGTATTTGTAAAAATAGATTGCTGACGATCTAGCCTACTTATCTTCACTTTCTAACTTCATTATTGTGGATCTGCTTCAAATTTGACTCTGGTGTTTTGTAATTCATGGCCTTGCCATACAAATATCTGTTGGTTGGAAATAGTTGTACTCCAGACAAAGCATCATAACATGAATTCCAAGCCACCCCAAAAGAGTTACTTTATCTTGACAATTTTATTAGTTACACCTCATCTTTTTAAAAGGCAAATTCAGATGGGGACTGTATGAATCTTTATTAATGACAAGGAATTGACAATTTTTATTGAGTTGTAAAGAGTTGAATGGTGCTATTATTAGATTCTTGTGCGACTGGATATAGTGAGATAAAGCACGATCTATATAAATGGCAAGGAGTTGATGATTGTTACCAAGTTGTAAGGAGTTGAGTGGTGCTATTGGATTCTCATGGAACTCAATATAGTGAGATGAAGCACGTTTCTTGGTGACGAAATCGAAGACTGGAGATGACTAACTTTCCACCCTCGAAGGCATTGTGCTTTCTTTAAAGGATTGTTGTCTGTGTCTAACTTTCCACGGATGGTGGTCTTAATCGATGGATAATAAAGTGTTAGGTTAATTGGAAATAGAAGACTTGAGACAACTTTGGAGAATGATGTGCAATTTTGTAACGAGCTGTTTTTGGATATTATGACTGGTAGTTAGTGAAGACTTTTCCACAAATATCTTTGTCTACTGCATTGAGTATAGGTAAATGGGTGATGAATGGTTTCTATAAACCTTTTTCTCATTGAGATCGAGCTTCAATTTGTTTCATTAGTTCAGAGGTCCTTCTATTGTTTTAACCTGGGGTGACCTGCATATGTATCCGTGGAAGGGAATTAACTTGATAACGAGAAGATGTTTTAAGAAACATGCCTTGGAGAGCATTGTCTTACGATATGGACTAAACTACATCACTGTCTGCATGCTTAATTTTTTGAAATAATTGATTGCACACTCAATTCAACATGGTATCAAGCCAAAAATTCTTCCATTTGATTTCTCATGCTGAACATTTATTGGTGACCTCTCTTTATATTATGGGGATTGGCCATTGTTTCACCCACATGCTAGGGTTTACAGGCTTCAGGCTTTTGTCATTCTTTCGGCCTTCATGTGAAGGAGTATTATTATGTTGAGACAATTTCAAGGAACATTCACAAACTTCAAACTTTGCCCGAAAGGTCTATTTCCTGTGTGATGGGAGGATTCCCTCAATGTATTTGAGAAGAGAATGATTATCTTATGTTTGTGTGATGGTGTTTTGACTTCTTTTGTGATCATCAAGCACAATAGCTGATTAAAATATTGCAGCAATTCCTTGTTCACACTCTTTACATCATTCTGCACTTATTTTTTGTACTTCATTTGTCCATTTAATTAAATTGCTTGAACTATCAGCAAAACCAATGATGCATTCTTGGATATATTGAAGGTCTTAATTTTCGGCACACTTTATACCCAACATACAAGAGCAACCGTCCCCCCACACCAGACACCATTGTCCAGGGACTCCAATACCTGAAAGCATCCATCAAGGCCATGTCCATCAAAGTAATTGAGGTATATGATTCATCAATTGCCTATTTCTTTAATAAATATA
Source organism: Eucalyptus erythrocorys (assembly GCA_014182555.1). Taxonomy (NCBI): domain Eukaryota; kingdom Viridiplantae; phylum Streptophyta; class Magnoliopsida; order Myrtales; family Myrtaceae; genus Eucalyptus; species Eucalyptus erythrocorys. The sequence continues at coordinate 1,970,231 of CM024597.1, read as the reverse complement.
CTAAAGAGTGAGAAAAGGAGTGGCAGGTGTGAGATCTACAGACAAAGAAAGCGTGACCTTCCAATGCTCATCCTTGGATAAATGTTTCATCACTAATTTCTTTCACAATCTCTTGATATTTGTTCAAAGAGTGCAGCTTTGAATGGTTGAGGGGATTTCTGAGGGATTGATTATGGAAAATTATCGATGTTTTAATAGTTTAGGCTAACCAGTGAGGAGCTACATCGATTGCAGGTGCCTGGTGTTGAAGCTGACGATGTGATTGGAACCTTGGCTGTAAGGAGTGTTGAGGCAGGCTACAAGGTATTTTCCGCTTTCACTTAAAGAAGAGTTTTACTTCTGTGGTGATGATTTTCATGCTCCAGCTTGCTTTTGAGCAATGAGAGTACTTTTATAGTTTGTATGACAGACTCTTTCATCTTTCATTGACAAAATGGTGATACAACAACTATAAACCAAATTCTTCCCTGAAAGTTTGTTATTATGCTGAGCCTTCCCATGCACTATTCCGTCCATGAACCATTTAAAATCTATACTTTTGTTGTGTTCAAGGGTTCCCTTCCAACCCCTGTTTCTTCAGCCTCTCCTTACATGTTCTGACATGGACTCCATGCATGTAGTGCATCTTTCTACAGGAACTACTTGATACCATCAATCTTTTGTGCTTAATGGGGATCCCAACGTTTTCTCAGCTGTACTCATTTTCATTTTCTCCTTTTATAATAAAGCCCACATGTAAATCAAAGCTCCTTCACTTTGATTATATACTTGCTTTATGTATTAGCTGATACTAGACCTGTTGACCGTGAAACAATCCATCTCAAGAAGCCTAGCTTACCTTAGCTTAAGAAGCATTCTTCAATCAATTATAGCTTTCATTGTGATGATCCATTGCACCTGTCCCTACTATATCCATAATAATAACTCAATGATTCCATCTTTCTGCAAAATGGACTTAAGATGCAGTAATAACTTCTTGGCCTCTTATATGCTAAAGCCGCATCCTTTCTACTTTGATGTTTACTTTGATGAAAGTTCAATGGATTTTTAATTTTTGCTCCTTCAATTTTTCTCTTGTGGTCATGGTAGGACTTGGGCAGGATTGTTTATGGCTGTTAGTCCCACCCTAATTTCATTCACCAGTATCATATCATTTACAAAAAGCATGCATCAAGCAATTCCCTTGTTCTTCTTGTCTGTCTGATGTTATATTCATCAACCTCTTCAATCAGATTCTCAGATGATTTCAGTATTTCCACATCCATAATTGGTAATGCTACCTGCGCTCCTTTTGCCACAGGTTCGAGTTGTATCCCCAGACAAGGACTTTTTCCAGATTTTGTCTCCTCTGTTACGTCTTCTGCGCATTGCTCCACGTGGTCTCGAGTTAGTAGAAAGTCTCTCGTTGCTTTGCCTAAAATTGATTTAACTTTTGGTTAAAATCTCTATGTGGTGATAAAGAAAGAGGTCTTTATGTTAATCGTTTCTTTGAATTTGAACCAGAATGTACTTTATAATATTTTTCCGTGCTACAATATACAACATGAAGAGGTTGGTTGAGAAAAGACTTCAAAATCTTAGCACTGAGAATGAAAATTCGGTTTCAGATGTTTTGCCATACTGCTTGAGATCACATATCCTAATATCTTGGGCCAATTTCAACAAATCGGGAATGTCAATGGATGCATCTCATAGGATTCAAGTGGGAGTGATGTGAAATTGCGCTATGCACTGATGTTCTCTGTAGTTGTCCAGTGTAAGTCAAAGGTAATTATTCATGAGAGGAGTTCCTGGGTAAACGAGACAATAGGATTGTATCCCTCAATGAGGATGCTTCGTTGGATGTGTAAATGGTAAAAAAGGTCATGTTTGTCTGAGAAAGATGTGTCATTTATTTTTGTGGTTTCAATTGACAAAACACCCCCCCTTTGAAATGACCATTTTAGCAGGGGTGCAAGTCAGAAATGTACAGATAGGATATACCTAATAGTATATGGGGCAAACATTTAAAAATGACCTTGATTATGTAGATTGTACGGAGGATATGATACTGACTACTGAGTAGAGTTTGATGGCTACACTTTTAAATTGCTGAAATGTCTAACACAGAAGCAGTATGAATAGAGATCTAAATTTTCCATTCTTCGAGATCCAGATGTGCAATATATGGAAAAAATTTGACAGCTTAATTGAACTTATGCCCCTCTTGCTAACGTTCACATCTTTCTTTCTTTAAACAAATTGGAATTTTCATCTGTAAACGTGGGCATTTTGACCTTGTCATACACATAATTATTATTTCTGTCATTCCTAAACAATTGAAGATTTTACATCAAACATCATACTCCACTTTAAGATGATTAGACCTCTAGCTCGATTTCTTAAATAATTAATGGGTTTGTGTTCTTTATACATGTTGGGTTTCATCCATTCTTTTGCTTTAACAAAGTGTTAAGATCTAATAGTTGCCCACTCAACTTTAGAAGGTTATATTATAGTCATACAATTTCTTTGGGTATGTTATGATTATTCTTTCCGTTGGGGTCTTCACAGTTGTCTCTCATTTTGGCAGTATGGTCTCCTTTGGGATGGAAGATTTTGCTAAAAAATATGGAGCTCTAGATCCTTCTCAATTTGTTGATGTCGTGTCACTTGTAGGTGACAAATGCGACAATATCCCAGGTAAATTTTTAATTCTTATTGGTGACTTAATCATATATAGTGGGTATATCACCAAACAACATTTCTGAGGTGGATGGTGGTGACCTTATTGTTTAATCAATTCTTTCTTCATTATCCACCTTGGCTAACCAGTTGTTTAAAGACTGAAATGACATCCCCTTGATAGAGGTGGCATTTTCTGGCATGAATGAAAATACGACCAAGCATGACATGCTGTTAACGTTTTTGGCTTTATTAAATCATGTCTGTACCATAATCCTAACAATTATTTCACACGGTCATGGTGCACACACACAGGGCCCCTGTTTTGGAGTCCTCCTCTCTTTGGATGAGAGCATAAAAGGAGATTGCTGATGGCACATTTCAAAATGTTTTAGGCCTTAGCAATTTTTGGAAAAGACATTGCAATATATTTTTTTTTTTTTTTTTTTTTTGTGAGATTGGTGACTGAGGCATGGTTAATATTAATGCAGGAGTTGAAGGGATTGGCAATGTGCATGCTGTGCAACTGATTACTAAATTTGGTAAGTTTGTTTTGGTCTGACATAGTTGTATGCATTTTGTTCAAGTGGACAAAGGTCAAAACTTGTTTCTTCAGTCTTAGCATTAATAAACTTATAAAAACAAGTTAATGTACATATTTTCCATTTAAATTAATTTAGTATGGACCCCATGGCACCTTGTGAAAAGGATGCCTATCAGATGCATGAGAGGGCATTTTCTGGTGCTATTGTGGTGGATATTAAGATATGTAGTTAGCTCAGCATCAATGTTCTCTTCCTGCGCTCATTTAGCTGCTTTTTTGGCCTTTTATACCAAGTAAATTATTCAGCTTGATGACTTGGAAGTTATTTTATTGATTGGGCAGGCACATTAGAAAATTTGTTGCAATGTGTTGATCAAGTTGAAGAGGAACGGATAAGAAAGGTTAATTTTATGTTACTTATGAGTCGGAATGCATCAGACAAACTCAAGTTTTTTTTTTTCACTCACAGCTTCATTTTTTGATAGAGTGTCTGATCTCGTAACTTCTTCTTTTTAGGGACACATGGTTTGATTGCTCACTTGCTCTTTATGGATAACTAATGCGTCTCTAATCAGATTGACAAATACTTTCACCCTTTTTCCATGCAGGCTTTGATAGCACAGGCTGATAATGCTATCCTCAGCAAGAACTTGGTATTATCACCTGCTTTTTCTCTAATGTCTTGATATTAATGCCCTGAACAGAATTACATGTTTCATGTTAACTGCATCTCCTTTCCATAAATACATGTACCCTAAGGTGAATCCTTGGTTTTTGACTTACTGATTTGTTTTTCCTTTTCCATTATTTTTCAGGCATTAATACGTACTGATCTTCCATTCTACATGGTACCATTCACCACTGAAGATCTCGCATTTAAGAAACCTGAGGTTTGTGTAATCATAAAACTCTCTCTCTCTCTCTCCCGAGTTCGTGCGCGCGCATGTTGTGGATGTATAAGGAGAATTCTTGCATCAGAATGCACTTGAATCATCTTCTGACTGGTTCTGCGATGCATTAAAAGGTTTAAGGCATGAAGTTTGACTTGAACTTTGGCAATCTAGACACAGCACCATGCATCCTCTTGCTTGAGTTCATGAAAGAGCAGATGAATCAGCAATGTGTGTACTGTTTGGTTTAGTTGATTTCTTTCTGTGATCTCACAACTGGCACAGTTTTAACTTAAAGGATTGACTAAAATCAAGGTTTCCTGTTCTGATTCTGGGGTGATATTGTCTGTGCTTACTCCCATTCCCAAGCCCAAGGTTGAAAGGGGGTGGGGGGGAGTCCATGAATACTTCATCATTTATTGGAAACATGAGGCCCCATAGTTTTAGGTTGCTACTGGCCACTCATTCAACACATCGGTTGTGCTTTGACTATTATATACGGCACTAATGATATCTTTGCACTTAATAAATTTGTTCCCAATGTTCTTCCCATCTGCATATAAGACACTCACAAGCTTCACCTTTAACTTGGCATGGTTATAGGATGACGGGGAGAAATTCACCAGCCTCTTAAAAGCCATCGGTGCATATGCTGAAGGATTTTCAGCTGATCCGATCATTAGAAGAGCTCTTAATTTGTGGAAGAAACTTGAAAGACGGTGATCAATTCTACTTTGTGTACAGTCAATCAAAAGCCACGAATAGCATGGTATCCATGAGTGCTACTCTTCAGCGACATGGGTTGAAGATTATGGGTCACCTCCTCCTCACAATTATTTCTGCAGAGGCTGGGAAGGGAAACCCATGGCGCGGTATGTGAAGTTAGTAGTCTGGAGAACTGCATGGAAGAATAGCTACTTCAATAACAATTTCTTAGGCCTATCTATTTTCATTGTATTCTTGCCTGTTTTGCTGCACTGAGACTCAATGCCGCACCATCACCTGTTTCATGAAAGGATGATGGAAGAATGATAGTGGTCTTTTTAGCATACAAGTTGCTGATTGACACTGTATTCGTGTCAAAGGATTGTGGATAAAATCTAATGAGATCGATCAGGTTGCCAAAGCAACAAACATGGCAATACTTTTCTCCTGTTTATCAATTGTAATTTTGATTTTCCTTTTCATATGTGGAAGTACTGAAGCAGTGCTATAAGACCTCTGCTGGTTTTGTAGGATCGCATTTCTTTGAATATAATCTGTAGAATGAGGATTTTTCTTACAGATTTTTTTTTTTTTTTTTTTTTGCTACGTAGTTAATTTGGTCCCTGTTCTAATTTATAAACAAATGCTTTAGGAGTAATGGACTTTCGAATCACTTTTTTTATCATCATTATTTTTTGGCACCATGTTTTTCATGGAAGTTTTAATGTGCATTTGAATTGAATATAATGTCCATTGTGGTCAAGATTTGTCTGATTAAGTTTCTTTTGGGGATTTGAAATTTGAGAAGCAAAAAGCAACATCGTATGGGATGAATGTAAAAAATGGTAAACCTTGGTGACATAATGGTGGTGCACTTACTGCTGATAATGTAATAAAAGGACCTTGTGCATATTGGATAAGACTTGAGACTTAAGAGGAGACTTTGCTCGATTTTGTTTGTTCCGCTCAGGGACATCATAGCATAGCTACAAACGTTGTACGGACTCACCTGAAGAACCAATAATTATCCATGTTTTGGGTTGAGTAACTTACCTATGCAGTAGGAGTTGCTTCTTCCTCTGCTACGTATAATTTGACTTTAGCTCTTTTGCACTCATCATCCTTTTGTTGATCTTAGTTGGCTTAGAAAGTTGGACGGTATTAGGATGTCTTTTAACTTATATCGGTATGATTGAGCATCATGGACTTAAAACTGCAAGTAATTTTGGATTCTCATAGTGACGCGTTCACTCCAATTCCTGTCTTATAATGAGTGTGCAATTTACAGAGTTAATTCTGTGCAGTCTAGTTAATGCACTTTCTGATGATTTAATGATGTTCTTATGAGAGTGCCGATCGTGTGTCAATTTTTCGGAAACAACAAGATGATATCTCTTCGTTTGAAATGGGTAATAGGAGCCTTTTGGTAGAAGGTCTTAAGCATTAAATTAAATAAACCACGTCCACTGGTGCTTTTATACATATCTTGCAACTTTCAGTTGAAAGACAAAACTTCACGTATATGCAATCGACCAGTGGTGACCCGACTAGCTCAGTAATGTGAGCTTATAACCGAGTGGGGGCAATAAAATGGTTGGACACGAATGGTGGGATGGACCAGCAAATGGGCTTAGGCCATTTGATCTATATTGGCTTTGCAGGCCCCCTTACGGGTTAAAAGGGACCCTAATTACTGGAGGTGACGGTCGGCGGCCGGCGGTCCTACGGCGGTAGGCGGTGGTGATAGGCAGCGGGCAACGGCGACGGGAGACGAGTGGCGGTTCGCAATCCGTGCACAAGAAAAAAATGTTAAAATTTATTTATTTATATCTAAAAAATATTTATTACAATTAATGAATTTACCAATTTAAAATTTTTCCTTCCTATAAGTAATTTGATTTACTAATCCAATCAAATGTATCATTTTGACATTTTTTCTTGTAGAAAATCATTTGCGGTAAATTTGAGGTTTTTCATGATAAAAGATTAATTTGAGAGTAAATTTATTATAGATGCACAAATATAATAAAAAAATTAGTTTGAGTTAATTTGTAGTAGGTATACCAATTTTGAGGGTTTTCATGATATTAAATTCTTTTTACTATGAAATAAAATGTTATTGAGACCGAACCGGATTTGAACCGGTAAGCTATTTGGGACCGAACCGGATTCAACCGGTCCGGTATATCACCCTTGTGAATGCTAATTCCAAACGCGGCTCATCTTCTTCCATTTTGCCGGCACGGGACTTCGAGACGGCAGAGAGAGCAGAGAGTTTAGAGAGAGAGGGAAATGTCAGTAGCCGTCACCATCAGCAATCCTCCTCTCTTGGGTTCGAATCATAAGGTTAGCCTCGTCGAAACGAGACCCCTTTCTTCGGATATTCTCCCGTTTCTGCTTCGAATTCTCGTTATTCGACCAATCTTTTTCGATGTGAATGTGCTCTGTTCCGCCGCTTTAATTGCCATCTCTTGTAGATTCCGCTGATTGGTCTTGTGTGTGACTGCTCTTCCTCCTCAGTCAATGCCTTGCACGGAGGGCTTTTCTTTGGCCGAAGCTGCAAGGCTACCCTTGTGCCATTTTCTTTCTTAAGATGAACTGATTCTGTTTTTAACGAGCTTCAACAATGAAATGGCAAATCTTTTGTTGTGCAAGTCAACAAAATGGTAAAATTTGAAAAGGAATAAAAGATTTCCCCGCCCTCTAGAAAGAGAAAATGTAACTTTGTCCACAATTGCTAGCTATTATGTGATTCCTCATTTTGGCTAATTGTACGTTCGGCTGGACTTGACTTGCATCATGATGTGCAGAACTTTTGGCTATGGAATAACATGTTAATTAACACATTCTTGTGCTTGTGATATGTTATAACCTAAAGATGCAAATCAAAACTGCAGGCTTTGAATTTAATTTGCCATCCTCTTTTACCTCCTAAAATTGAGAGGGTGGCTACACAAACCCGAATTGCTCGCCTTCATCCCCTCGAAAAGGTGCAGAGAAGTCGGCTAATCGCCTCAACACCCGAACGCGTGAATACAAATGTTGTAACCCCAAGCATCCAACTCAAACCCATCCTTCCCTCTCAATTTGTCAAACACCCCCTCAACTCCGCTCTCATATCCGCCTTCCTAAGCGAGACGAGCAGCTCATTGCACGCGACCGTGCTCGTCACTGAAACTGCTCCATCTGAACCGTCAAGAGCTTATAGAAAATCGACAGTGCCAGCCCCGCCTGGCCCTTCCTGACGAGTGCGGTGAGCACCGGAGTATACATATGGGAATTCAGCCTCATGCCGAGCTCTTCCATGTGATCAAGAATCTCGACAGCAGCATCAAACTTGCCCGACCGGATGAACGCGTCGAGGAGGAGCTTGAAGGTCCAATAATTGGCGACGACGCTGTCCTACTTCATCAGGTGGAGGAGGGAGCCGGTGACCGGGACGACGTCCGGGTCGAGATTGCTGGTCCCGGACTGCAAGAGGGTCTTGGCGACGGAGGCGACGAGGAGGGCGTCCGTCAGCTGGTGCGGCCGCGAAGACGGTTGCTTCTTGGAGGCTTTGAGTGCATGACGATGGTGATGCATTGGGAAGAATGGCGATGGCCACGGTGACGACGACTCGCAAGTGTGGCCATCACAAGGAATTCAGTTCGGGTCAGGACGACGCGCGAGTGAATTTGAATGCTGTTGAGAAAGCCGAGCGCTCTTGGCAAGAGCTTTTGCTGAAGGGGAGGAGCTTTTACGGCAAATTTTGCCTGCCATGCTGACGAAAAACTCCACGAACGATGCGATAACATACGAAACAAAATGGATTTTCACAGGGAGAAAGATCAAGTTAGAATCTTTATTTTTCTCATTCACGACGACGTTTAGATTTTGCTTGAAATTTAACGACCATATGGAAAATTAACACTAATTTCGAGAGAAATTAGTGCTACACAAAGTAATAGACTTATCTAAAAAGTGAATTATGTAATATTAGTTATTTCAAAAGTAATTCACGCTCTCATTCGCTCACAATCATAACTATTATTTTTGAGAATGGTCGTGATTGCGATAATTTGAGATTGATTCATGAAATGTATAGCCAAAATTTTAAGATGACTTTAGGCTAATTACAACGAATAAAGGTAAATTACTGCCATAAAATGAAACACACTATTTTTTTGAACTCTGAAGCAAATATTGACTCACGGAATGAAACTTCAAAGGAAAATTACTTTCTATAAGGTAGGTTATTAACTAAGTCAGAAATACCATTGTTGAGGTTGATAAGGACAATTTGAGCTTAATCACTGAATTCATGCATTCTGCAGTTTGGAAAATTATAAACAGACTAGTGCCCCTAAAAATAAAATGATTTACATACTTTAAGAAACAGCTCTCTCTAATCTCATCTCCAGTGAAATCTAAGGGGCGACAGCACTTCACCTTTAAGGCAAAACAGTGACCATCAGTGTTTGTCAAAGAGGTAAAAAAGGATGACATAAAAAAATAGTCTGATAGTTATAGCACACCAAGTAAGTATGCATCAGAATGCTTCAAGAACGGCTACATCGGTGCTAAAGATGCATCTGGGATAGGGGTAAAATCCGTTTTCGCTCGAAGAGAATTGCAGCGGGACTCGGGCTGTAGCTTTATCAATGCAACAACTGTCTGTGAATTTGGTGTGAGACCTGTATCACTGACACTCTGAAAATTTGGTAGTACTTATGATGACGATGATCAATGTACAATCCGTTGGATCACAGTCTCTGTCCCATCTATCAAGCCTAGGAGTTGAGAAGAGAAGCAATATCTTTCCAATAGGTAGCAATTCTACTTCCCTGCAATGTTCCGTATCACCACTCAAATGACATCTTCAGGTATTTTCCCCATACTTGACTGCTCACTTGAAAAATTGCAAAAAATTCACGAGCCACTAAACTGCTCATATGAAAAAAAATTCAATTCATGCTTTCCTCGTTTTAAATGGATGCCCTTCATGTATAATTTTCTTGATTCTCCTAAGAATGCTGAGCATCATAATCAAGACCCTGCCTGGCTCGTTTCATTCCAGCAGTTGCACAACTGCACTGAAACTGAAGGTTTCGCCTGGTTCAAAACTGTCTTCTAGGTCCTCAAAACTCTGCTCAACCGTTAAATCTTTCCCGACTTTTAAGCCGTTCTGCAAAAGAAGAACGTAATTAGAAGATTTTCATAAAAGTTCTCCATGCAGAGCTGTGACAAGTGAGGAATGGATACTCCAAAAGAAGGAAATGTTGTCTTTTTATGTGATACTCCCTTGCACAAGCACCAGTGAGTGATGGGCTTAAATGCTACTTCCCCGAATTGTTTTGTCCACTTTTCTCTAAATGCAACTAATGCAACTAGAAAGAAAAGATTATCTAGAGTACAGACCTCCCTACGAATTTGACCTTATCTCCCCACGTGTAGTGTGAAAAATAACATCTTCACTAAGTGCCGAAGAAATAATTTCTTTCCTTGCTCTCCCATTTGGTGAAACACAGGAAACAGAAGTTCCAGCGAATACCTATGTATCGTGGGAATGCATGAAAGTGTCTTCATGTTGCGTTACACATGGTGATGACTAAATCACCACCTTGCTATATATAATGCCCATCCCTTGATTGTGGTTGATTGGCTGAATGAGAGAGAGAGTTTGATGAGAGAGAAAGACCATGAATAGAGAGAACAGAGGATGATTTAACCAAGGTTGAAAAGGAGGAAAGATTCAAATCTTGGCTTAACTTTAATGTATATGTTCTATTTGTAAACTGGATTGGTTACGTTAATATGTATTCATCGTGTATGATATCAAATATGGGATATGTGGCCAAGTGACATCATGTGCATCAAAAAGGGACTGACGTTTGCGCACATTGGGAACAAAGCGTCACGCTAGACAAATGACTTTGCCCTGGGAGCCACCTCTTGAACCTTGGCTATAGGGCAAATGTTGCATAGTGAGAGCCACCTCTTGAAATCATGAAGCCAGCTCTTGAATATTGATGGGATTAGCCATATGACACACCTCATTTGATAACATCTAAGCTATCTATTATAATTAGCATTTCCGATCCGCAGAAGAGGTGGAGAATTTCTTGCTCAGCCAGTGATGTGCTCACCCAGTGTGGAGGCTGGCTCACACACAGTGTGTACAGGATGGCCTAGATTAAGGAGACTTGGAAATCGAGGTTCTATAATAGAAATGCGCAGTGCAAATAAAGTGAATTTGGCGGCATTACCACATAGGAGAGTCTTTTTGATGTTTGTGAGGAATAGATTAGACAGTTCTACCATTGGGACATATCTAGCAAATGAAACACAGTGTAAACTCAGTAGAAAGTTTAAAATTACGTTAAATGAGAAGGAATTCTCAGCTTCACTGAGGTCACAGATCACAAACATAAGTGCATATACAGAGGAGTCCAGAGACGTTATAAACTAATACGAGAGTGCATCTATGATAAAGAGTTAGACATCTACCTTCTGAACATACTCAGCAACAGTGGAGTTTATGACATTCTTGATCACTTGCTTGTAAACTTTAGAAGGTCCAAGAATTTCTAGCAAAATGTCCCTGGGTATCTGCACTAAGACAAAAGCCACAGATATTAGCATTACAACCATGCCACAAAAGGAAATTATGCATCGACACAACACCCTCACATGCTCCGTAGGTAGGAGGGGAAAATTTGCGAGCAACATTTAGTGTCAAACCAAGCATATATAGATTAAACAATGGAAGATTCAAATTCAATCATCATGCACATGAAAAAGGATATCTCCAAGACAGAGAACAAACAGATGTACCCAGCAAACAGTGAATTTTTAACTGGAACACCTCCATTTCAACAGTCCCTGGTTTTGTTGAATATCACTAGATTAAATAAAGGAAAATAACCCAAAAAAAAAAAAAAAAAAATCTCACAGAAGGTTAATTAGAATGAGAACACTGTGTGTCAAAGATTCCATCTATATTGAAGTCCCGGATATGGCTGAATAAACTTTGAGGAATATTATGCCTAGCATTCAACTGGCATGGTTTAATTTTTCACCAACAAATAATTTTCTTTTCATTTGTTATATGCCCAATCTTTAAGTATATAAGCTCATCCTTGGTCTAAATTTTCTATTTATAGAGCCAAGAAGCAATGCCAATAATATATCTGCAGCATGATAAGAGGATTTGGAAACGTACGTTTGGTGTTTTCCCTGGCAATTTGCAAATGTCACCGAAGATGTCAGAAGAAGATACAAAAGAAGAAAAGTTAGCTTGGTCAAAATGATAAAAACAATGAACAAAATCATATATATCGAGTGAGCAGAGAAATGGATTTCACTACACAGAAATCATATTCTTGCATACACAGTGCTTCAATAAGTCATTATTTGGCACTAGAAAAGAACACCAAATTTAAAATTTTTCTTGCTTTCAGTTCCGAAAGCAATTTCAACATGCTGCCGGAGGCTTCCTTCTGCAACAAATTGATGAGAATAATTTAGGAAAGAAGGAACATTTCATCTGCACAAGTGAAAGCTTCACAAAGTTGCCTAATAGGAAATGAGATAAAGCCATATGGTTGATTATTGTGACCTTGAAAATGATAGCATCCATGGTTCAAAACATCATATTCCATAGTTCCTTTCTCATGATAGTAAGACAGCAAGAACTACTATAATAGGCATTCTCTAGTAGGTGATTTTACCTCCTTTTTCTCTACGAAACCCTGGAATTGGCTGGGCAGCAGCAACCAGCTTGTCAAACACATCATTGAAAATCACTTGAGTTTTCGCACCAGATACCTCGACCCTTACCTAGACAAAGAATTAGAAATATCATCATGCCATATAAAAGAGTGCTGAAATGCCAAAAGAGCAAAAAATGTACTAAATTTGTCTAATCCACAGGCAAGCTCTAGGAAATACAAAGGCCATTTACCTTTGGCACAGCTCCCTTGTTCTTTAATTATTACTTATTTAACAGGTTTGACATGCACCCATATCAAGCTTTTGAGACACTACATACTGAGAAATTTCCTAGATGCAGCATAATAATATAACGCTTCTCACCTTCAGTTCTCTATCACTGCTGCTAGTTGTGTTGGTAACTGAAAAGTCTTCAAAATGAGAAGGGGCCTCAACATTTTCAATTCCTAATTCATTCACATATAAGATGTAAGAAGCCACAAACATGATTACCAGAAAGTTAAGAGTGGTACATGGACCAAAGAGAACTTATTTAACCTGATACTGCAGCAAAAACAGCTCGGGAACTTTTATTATTGCTCCTGAAAAATGAACAAAAAAATCTCAAAAAACTCCATATGGGATGGTAAACTCTTGGTGATAGAGGCCCACTACATAAAATTGGTTCAAGCCATTCCTACAGAAGCATCAGCTATTGTAAAGCAAATCGATCGAACCAAGATGAAGGAATTTAAGGAACTCAAGGGCTATAAGATGATCCAAACATCAAGCGAAATTATGGGAAGTTTATCTTCAACATCTTGTGGATACACGAACTGATAATATAGAGTAAAAAACAACAAAAGACCCTAGCTAATGTAATGGAATGACAAAATCTGAAGAATAACCATGAGATAATTATCAGAAACGACAATGTTCAAGGCAATAATCCCTAATAATGAAGGGAGGGAAGTATTATTTTATGGAACTGTCCATCCGAGCAGTGGTACAAACTTATGAGTTCATGATTATCCCAACATATATAGTTACAAGACAAAGAGCAAAAGTACCTTCCACCGAACACTTGAGGCGAGTATCTCCTTTGAAGGGAGACATGAGCCAATTTTGAAGACACGCTTGGGATGGAAACATTCACCGCTTGCTTCACACTTACTATCTGCACAATTGCAACAAAAATTCTGACTTCAAAAGGAAGTGATGCAACATTGAGCATAACAAGACTCTACATAAAATGAACTCAATAACAATCTCCTACGACTTGCTCAGAAAGACAATTTGATAGTTCCAGAAGCGGGCCATTCTGATGCCATCTGATTCTTTACGGATACCTGTACAATTTCCGTAGCAACATCAATCCCGGGTTACATTTTCTCTTTCTAGAGGGCGGGAAAATCTTTTATTCCTTTTCAAATTTTACCATTTTGTTGACTTGCACAACAAAAGATTTGCCATTTCATTGTTGAAGCTCGTTAAAAACAGAATCAGTTCAGCTAAAGAAAGAAAATGGCACAAGGGTAGCTTTGCAGCTTCGGCCAACGTGCTTTTGCATGTATAAAGACAATACCTTTATCTCTTTACAACCTAACATTGTCAACATCATCAAAGCACAAAACTCACAACTAAGAAGCACCTCTCAGAGAACGCGAAAATTCGGCAATCGCCCATAATCACAAGATGCTACTCCAGCGGCCATCTAGTGCTCATTTTCAATGTCACCTCTCTCAAGAAAACAACAAAGAAAAGCCCTCCGTGCAAGGCATTGACTGAGGAGGAAGAGCAGTCACACACAAGACCAATCAGCGGAATCTACAAGAGATGGCAATTAAAGCGGCGGAACAGAGCACATTCACATCGGAAAAGATTGGTCGAATAACGAGAATTCGAAGCAGAAACGGGAGAATATCCGAAGAAAGGGGTCTCGTTTCGACGAGGCTAACCTTATGATTCGAACCCAAGAGAGGAGGATTGCTGATGGTGACGGCCACTTCCATTGCTCTCTGTCTCTGTGAACTCTCTGCTCTCTCTGCTCTCTCGAAGTCCCGTGCCGGCACAATGGAAGAAGAAGATATACCGGACCGGTTCAATCCGGTTCGGTCCCCACGACATTTTATTCCATATTAAAAAGAATTCAATATAATGAAAAACCTTAAAATTGGTATCCCTACTCCAATTAACTCAAATTAATTTTTTAATTATATTGATATATTTATAATAAATTTATCTCCAAATTAATTTTTTATGATGAAAAATCTCAAATTTATCACAAATGATTTTTAATAGAAAAACATCAAAATGATATATTTGATTGGATTAATAAGGCGAACTATTTATAAGTTTATTAAGGTAAAATCTTGAATTGCTAAATTCGTTAATTATTACATGTCATTTAGTTTTATCAGTTTAATAATAAAATTTAATAAAAATTAATAAAGGGTAAATTTAAGATTTTTTTATAATTTAAAAATATAATTTAAAGTTTCTCATGATATTAGGTTACAAGAAACCGAACCATTTTTGTTATTTATTTTATTATCTTTTTGGCTAGAGGATTTCAAACCAATTATCAGCTATCAAAGCTTTCTGCGAGCAGCGCGACTACTCCGCAGTACGCACGCACGACAATGGCGTCAACGACGATGGCGATGACGATGACGTCATCAATGCCTCGGCCGTTGCAACGCCTCCCACCAACTTCGAGAGTAAGACAATCCTCGCCGCCAACTCCGTCGGTCAATCCTTCCTTATTTTCGTCGAAGTTCGCCCGCTCTGTTCTCGTTTGATTGCTTTTTCGCTCCGCGTTGCCGGGTCGTTTGGTTGTCCTGCGAATTTGATGATTCGAGCTTGCTTTTTTAAGGACATTGTGATGGTGAATTGAGGGCTGAACTGCATGTCTGTAACTGTGGAAGTCAAATTGTAAGAAATAACATTGGAAAAAAAAAAGAAAAAGAAAAATGGGGAGTTCATCAAGAGTTGTGTACACCTGGAGTTTCATGTGTCTAGATTGTTATTCAAATGTGTGAGCCCTTTTTGTTCTTGATTTCTTCTACAGATTATTACCGTCGGGAGCTTCCGTGGATATATCCTGGCTCTCGACAGCCCCAGGAGAATTGAGTTTTGTTACGGGCAGAATGCATATCATAGGTAGACTGTTACATCTTTGATGCGTGAATCACCCGTGACAGAATGACGCTTTGTGCGTGTGCATTTCTCGAGTTCCCCTCAGCATTCTTCACTTTCTTGCATCATGGATACATCAAAAATTGTGCTGACCAATTGTTATTTTCGCGTTGGCTATGGTTTATATCTAATGTTAGCATGATCATTGCCTTAGTAATGTAGTTGAACGCCGATATTCTTTGAGTAAGGTATGTGCAGATGTGTATAGGAGGATAGCAAACAAATATCTCTGACTGGAATTATAATTACCTGAATGACATTTGATCATCCAGTTAATGTACGACTATTCCTTTGTCCATACATTTATTGCATTCTTTTAGGATTAATAGAATTCTAGTAAAAAGATACCAAGGTATCATGCAAAAGACTAGCAGTTTTTCCAGCTATGCTGGCTGAAACATCAGAATTTTGATTCTTGTGAATTTCAACAACTGTGAATCAATAGAGAAGGATAGGAATTTTGAGTAGTTTGTCATGTAGTTGGAACTGTACTGCTGAAGTTCAAACCTGACCAAAGGAGAGGAGATACAATTTTTTTGTTGTAATCTCTATGGTTGGCCCAACATTTGTGTGTTTGACACTCATTACGCTACAATTCTCTTTGTGCTCAGTTAGTGGTAGTGTGATCTGCAAGAAGAGGCACCTTCTCTCTCTCTCTCTCTCTCTCTCTCTCTCTACAAGTAGTAGTAGCTCTGTGAATGCTCACTCTTATTGAGTCTGAATGCTTTCAAATTGGGTTGATGCACAATTTTTTTGCCCCCTATTTCTGTTTCCAGGCAATCAAGTTCTTTGTCTGCCAGAGGTCTCGGATACTTGTCCAAACCCATACGTGCAAGTGGTGGTTCTGGTGAAGTTCAGTTCTAACCAATTATACAATTTTGCTCTATTTGTCTATAATACTTATCCATGCTTCTTTAGTTTTCCAGGTTTAGAGGCAGTGATTACAGATCCGAAGGACAATGCAGTAACTTTGAAAAACGCCAAGATTGTTGTAGACTCCCAGACAGAAGGTCAGATGCAAGTGAGCCCTTCTCTCTCTTTCTCTCTAGATTTTATTTATTAAGTGTTCGTACTACTACTTTGGCGCAAAATTAAAGAAAATTTTGACTACTTCCATGGGCTATTTGACCCTTGTGCTGAGTGACTTGATATGTCATAGTAATGGTCAGGTCAGAGCATAGCATTCCATGCAAGTAGCTTACCTTCTTTGCGTCTATTGAGATTGTGTGGTCTATCGTCATGTTTACCTGGTGGGAACTTTCTTTCATGTTTATTATTTTGCTCTTTCTGACTCATTTTGCCTAACCTTTGATTCCCCTCTACTTCAATCTAGCTGAAGCTATGAAAAGCAACTAAAAATAATTGTGCCTTGCTGTGTTTCATTCAATAAATCATTGAGCTTTATCCCTTCAGTTGCTAGAAAGGCTTAGCGGTGTTATCGATGGTCTCTAACTAAAAAGCCCAAATTTAGGTACGCAGCTTTGTGCTTTCTGGCTTAACGAGCTGATGGGAACAGCTTATCTGATTCTTTTTCATGAATGAGTAGATAGATAAGAATGTTAGCACACGCAACTGGACAAAAAGGCCATTTGAGTTGCTGCTGACCTATTTCAATGGCAGCTGGGGCTTTTTGATGGTGGATGTAACTCTTTGAAGCCATGAAAACATTGTAATCGAAGTGTTACGTATGTTATTTAGGTTTGACCCTAAATGTCATCTGTTTTTGGAAGTAGGTGTTTTGATTTCATATATTGACTTTAGTTTGTGAGAAGTGTCTTGCTTAGTGATTACTTTCAACCAAAAAGTACCTGCAAACTATAATGAGTTTTTGAATTGCCGGTGAGAGTGGATCGGCGGCGATGACACACGAGTATTTGATCAGGTTTTGGCTAATCTTGCTCGAACAGCACCACCAGTTCCAGGTTTTCGTCGGCAGAAAGGTGGTAACAGACTAACATATTCTTTGAATGGATAAAACCCTCCACATATTCTTGGTTGAGAGCAACTGTTTACTGTCCCTCCTTCCTTGGATTTATAGAAGATTGGTGTACAGCCATTTATCAAACTTTCGATATCTTGTCTCTTCTATTTGTCTCAGGAAATATCTCTTCCTTTAGGAAAGAGTGAGAAAGATTATAGTTACATAATTATTTTCCTTGTCTAGATTACCCTGTGCACATTATCTGAAATCATGTATTCTGATCATGTTACATTTGGCATTGTCGTGGGAGCTCATCCAGGAAAAACATCAAAGGTGAGTGACCCATCGATCTCCATATTCTATTTCTACGGTTTCTGTGAATTAACCTTTCTGCATGTGGTTTGAGACTTTTTGAGGTCTCGGATATCTGCCTGTTATAGATGTAGATGCATCTATAAATGGTCAATGCATTTCGCCAGATAAACCTATTTACAAATATCTTTGATCTATCCATTGCTTTGAAAATTGATCTCGGAGATTACGCCATTATTCTTTGATGGGTTATACTAGGTAGCTGCTCTGTTTTGGAGATTACACTTTCTTCTTGAGACCATTGTCAAAAAAAAAAAAAAAAAAAGACAGAGCGTGTGGAGCTTCATCATCTAAGAAGTGATAGCATGGAACCATTCATCTAGCCAATGCCATGCACTGAGCCAGTGACAAAAGGCTCGGTTGTTTCTTTATGTTGGGGATGAGGAGGACAACCTTTAGATAGACCTTATTTATTGGCATCATATGTAGGAAGTCAAAGCAATTGTAAGAAATTGAAAATAAGCTGTAGTAAGAGATTTCATGTGAAGCTTGCATGTTTGCATCCTCCATTGCTTCTAGCCGTTAGCGTGACGCATCGCATGTTTGCAGAATTTGCTAAAATTTCGGTGCATCTATCTCTCTCATCATGAACGTTTGATGCTTGTTCTCATTTGAGGCCTGGTGGCACAATTCAACAGGTTCCCAGGGATTTTCTCTTACGATTCTTGGTGAAAACCGCGTCACCAAGTTTGTGATCCAAGAAATAGTTACTTCAACAATGGCTGATAATTTTATATTGACCAAAATAGGAATGATCTAGTGACACTGGAAAGTCTCTTGGCTTCAGGAGAACCTAGCTGTGAAAGAAAACAAGATCGGCACAACCCAGACAGCAGAAGAACTCAAATCAACATTTGCTCCTGGTAAAAATTTCGGATTCAACGCTATAGTGGAACTTGAAAGTCCAGAAGTTGAGACATCAAGTTCAACCTCTGATGACTTGTAAAATTTTTATTCTATATTAAGTAAAAGGGGAGACACACAGTAAGTTCTGTTTATTGTATTAGTTTATTCCTTTGTCACAATTTTTTTGCCAAATCGAAGTTATTATTGCTCGGTATATTTGTTACATTCTTTCTAGGCATCAATAACCTGAGTCTGCACAGGGATGTATTTTTCTAGCATTGTTGCTGAAAATTCTGTGTTTTGGCCCAATTCTATCTGTGGTCAATGAACTCTTGGACCTCATATATCATATGAATTTGAATCTTTGCTTTAGAATATTAATCTCAATAGAAGATTTGGAACTGTTCGCATATCTTTATTTTCTCCCCCATTTGCTATGGAACCATCTGGTTAGCATTGACTGGCATATTTGTACCGGGCAATGCTTGCATGCAGCGCTCTGTGCTTTCTTTCTAAAACCCGAAGGCAATATAATCACAAAAAACAGCGTTGGCTTCCCAGCTTATTCGCCTGTAGAAATTGCATTGGCCTTTGTATTTGCTTTCGCAAATTAGGATGGCAAAGTTTAGCTTTTTGACAGTATTTTTGGAGCACTTGGTGAGAGTTTTTTAATATAAAATCGAAACATTTCCCTGTCGATAGCTGCTGATGGAGAAACGAGATAAGCATGCTCATTCAAGTTTCGCATTATTCATCTAATCTTATCATTGAGCATAAGAACCACGAATGAGGATAGACCCCACCACCCTCCCTTAGAAGCTGAGGGACCAATGTAACCCAAACAAGATCTAACCCAACTTTCAAGACCCAAGAGGCAACAGGCCCAGTCCACACCTATCAACCAAGCCCAAAAATTCACCACAGTTGTAACCCACCCTAACTATCAAAGCCTAGATTAAACATCTTGATACTGTTTTAACAAAGAGTAAAAAGAGAGAAGTTGATGCTGTCTTCTTGTTTAAATCCCCACGTTTTAAACCTTAAGGAAAGCTTCCCGGGTTTTTCAGTCATTGTAATGTTGTAGGTAACCACGACATGACCTTCAATGAAGATTGCTTGTTGATCTAAACTCATAAAACAAAACCATTCAATGGTTTCATCAAATACAGTTCCCAATTTGGGCCAGAATCGAATCCAATTTAGTCAATGAATAGTCTTAAGACAGAAGTCTAGTGTCAAGATCTCCCCAGTTAACTTGATACAAATTAAAGTGAAAAATATATGCAACCCATCATGTTTAACATTCAGTATATGACAATTGTGCTCCAGTAAAGCATATACCATCATGATAAAGGAGGTTTTCAAGACTAAGTTAGGTGGAAACATAATATCGGCAGATAATTTTTTTGAAATAAATGAGCTGCAGAAGCTGCCTTCCTTGCAAAAAGACGAACAAATAGATTCAACCTAAAAAATTACTTTCCAAGCATCCAAAACACAAGTGCACATAGAGATATAAAGGAGAGAGTCACGTGTCACGGCCAAGAGGTTTGGGCCATGCCTTTTCGAGGAGGACCTCCTGCAATCGCTAGGGTTTCCACAAGAGAGCTTCCAGAACATTCCAAGGATGGGCGATACGGTAATTGAGCCAAAGTCTAGAATACATTTGCCATTAGTGTCGGCAGTTGGTAGGTTGGGCGATTTGATCAATGGTTGTAATCCAAGGGCTTCTAGTATAAAAGGGATGCCCTCCCCCTCATTTGTATCCATCCAACCATTTAGAAATCTAAGGCTCCTTTCTTTATTCCAAAACTTCTCTCTCTACAATCCGAGTAAGCGAGTGAGTGAGCGATCGATCCAAGCAAGGCTTGGCTTAGAGATCCTAAATTTAGTTTAGAAAATTATACGTTATATTTAATTTACTAGGAATCTCACTTAGTGGAATTTGAGGAAATCCTATCAAGTGAAATTTGCTGATTTTAATTTTTCTAATGAAAACGATTGACGGTTTCTTTGAAAAATTAACATAACAAAGCGTATATTCTAAAGCAAATTAGATACCAAAACATAGATGAAGAGTTTACAAGATCTTTGCAAGAATGAATTATGGGTGCACTTAATCATGCATCAACATCTCCGCTCTTCCTTGGCCTGGTTGGTACCATGATAATAGTATATGCCTCCATCCACAATCCAAAACGTGAAATTCACTATGCTGCATATATCTTTATGTTCTTAGTTTTGATTATATTCTTTTTTTTTTTTTTTTTTTTTTTACGGAGCTTTTGGGGTAACGAAACCATGCACCAGGCAGCCGTGATTATGGGCCTTATAGATTTAGTAGGGTTCGTGGCGTTATTTGAGTCTTGAGCTTCTAGCATCATTCTTCTTAGGAATGTCCTCCCCGTAAGGGTCGGTTTTAGACAATGACAGCATTTAGATGTCAATCGATTGATACTCTTGAAAGCTATCATGGCTTCAAACGGTGTGATTACGGGAGCCAAAAACTCTTTGCTGTCCAGCATAGTCGTCTGGGCACAGGAGACATAGATGAAAACATCACACTACAGCAAGAATAAAATAGCCATAAGAGATTCTGAGCTAGTCTTGCCCATGGGGTCAAGAAAAATAATATTTCACATATTGGAGTGTACCTCAGGGAAGTTAGCAAGCTTTGCAGGATTTGGTCTCCCCATGGCAAGAGTATATGCCTTTTTTCCAGCTCCAGTGACCAGCTCTTTCATTTGATGTATCATATGAAGGTAGCCGGCTTCAACACAATTTGAGAGTAAGAGAAATGTCCCAACAAAAGCACAAGCATAATCATCGCAAAGCTTTTCCCCAAGCGGCAGATGTAAGATATGAAACTTTGAAACATAGTCCAAGACAACCAGAGATTAACAACATGTCAAGATAACATCTGAATTTGTCACGTCTTTCTTTTCCAGCCACAAATTGATCGCATCTTCATGAGCTCTCTTCCATTAGCCCCCTCACATTCAGCAATTCTACCCAATTATATTTATATTTCTCTTAGATCATCTTGAAAATATACATTGACAACGTCTGATTACAGAATATAATATGGTTATTTCGAATCATCAATAATGTAAACAATGTACATAGCTTATATTAGACCACCCACCCCAAAAATGAATGCAACTTATAAATCATGAAATACTAGAAAGTGTTAGATTGGGCAGAGATAATGTTTTAAGACTAGTTCAAAGTTCCACAGGACTAACATATTGTGGGCGCTTATAAACCTTTCAGAAAGCACATAATCCTTCTGCCAGAAGGACAAGTTTAGTATTCCCAAAAAGAGGAAGACTGGCTACTTAAACACAAGCACTACACCAGCAATTATGAGCACAACATACCAACACCGAGGGTCCCCACCAAAATCCCAACAATATTAGCATCTTTTGCTTTCTCCACCAGGAAGTATCTGCATGATATTTGATTGAATTTAATGCTGTGCCGATTCTAGAAACAAATTACAAACTTTCATCATTTATGTCAAGAAGATTAGAAGTAGTAGGGCCCTGGAGGTGAGACAGAAGCAACAATTTCGTTGAAATAATACCTACGCTTAATTCACTGTTGTGATAAATCTGTCACCACTGTCGCATCATATCTGACTGAAATCAATCATCATCAGTCTGAAATGAAGTTTGTTAAAATGGAAAAGCAAAACAATGATAAGACTTGTCTAAGATGAAACATCTAATTATACACATCTCATCTATCCTTGTTGATTTGAGGTAAATGGAAGAGTAAATGCAAAACTTCTTTGATCCAGCAGATGGTAACTTTATCCATACTTTCGCTAAAACCTGTACGTAGCTCACTCCAGCTCAGGCAACAAGTTCTTATTAGGATGATTAGACCACTAAAAACATAGATATGATAAGATCGATCAGACAATAAGCCCAGACAGAAGTACTCAGTAAGATGATTAGACCTATATGACTGAAGGTCAACTAAAAGGGCTGAAGTTTAGACAAAATCATGGATATAGATTGTATAGCAAAATGTCCAACATCAGGCATGTGCAATTTTACACCAAGGCACCGAGGTAAGGGATAGAGGACTTTATTGAGGAGGAATGTCAGCAGGAATAAGAAATTTTCAGCACTTGACTGTGGTCATCACAAATTGCCACAGAACGTCCTATGCCACAATACTATTGCCATCATAACCAGATATTGAAACCATAATTACAGCCGCCCTTGATCCAGCCCGTCATCTTCATGACTTTGCAACAACCATGAGCAAGATGACAAAGAACAATACAACACAGAATACGATCTCTGCATCAGAAATCGTGGGTCTATACTAGGTTGAAGCTGCAAGTATCAGAGAAAAAGTATTCCATAACATAGATTCTAGGTTTAATTTCACAAAAAATAGAGGCCCACAGCTATTAAGTTTTGGTGTTCACCCAATATCATAGAACCACACTCAGACTATTTAGATTTGATATATTCTGTCTCATGAATGTAGTTTTCTACATGGAAGGCACTCGCTTGGTTAATGAGTTTTCTCATTAGTGAAAGAATTATGGACACATTATACTTTCACTTATTTCACAGTCACGAAAATATATAGGCTATCATCATATTTATCAGAATCAACAACATGCTGATAAATGGTACATCTAGAGAACTTTCTGAGAAAAAGTGCTCATCTCTCTTTAGAGATCCGTATTTGTATTCACAATTGCTAGCTATTATGTGATTCCTCCTTTTGTAAAACAATCTTGCTAGCCAATATAGTTAAAGTTTTCTTGAGATGTTTTCTTAGCATTTGTCCCTCATTTGCACTTTTATCAAGCTAGAGATTTTTTTCTTTGGGGGTAGAATTTCTGCGAGCATTTATTTGCTTAATTTTGCGAGACTCAAATTTTGTGTTCAGTTTGACAATATTTTATGGATGTTCTAGGAAGGAAAGCCTACCAGTCTGTTTGTCTTTTGTGATTTGCTTTTTTTATTTCCCAAGCAAATATACGTTGTTTGTTTTTTAGTATTAATTTCCCTGCAGGTGGTATTCAACCATGATGGTGAGAGTTACCCTTCGCGCTTTCCTTTTCTTTTGAAGTCTCTTCTATTACGATAGATGCATTTAACATATTTTTCTTTGAACTGCGTGCTTTCTTTATATTCCCCAATTGGCAAAATATGAATAGAAAGAAAGCACGGCTTTGATTTTGAAAACTACTCAAAACTATTCTATTTTATCTATTTTTTAAAATTCATGAATTTTTATTGAAAGGTGATGGAATCTTGGTTGATGGTCCACTGAAGATAGTAACTACACTCATCAAACTATCTAATGGTGTATGTTTGGCTTTAATAATATGTCATTTGCTTGTGAAAATTACAAGTAAAATAGAAATACAGAGTTTCTCTCTCCAGTATTCTATGAGTCGAGTGTGAGTAAGGTTAACTTAGAAGAAATCATCAAGTGACCCGTGATGCTATGTAATTTAATAAAAATTATTTTTTCTTAGGGGTTAAAGTTTAACCCTAAATTATATATGTAATTTATCACTAAATGAGTAGTTAAAATTTAGGTGTCCACTTTACCAAAAAAAAAAAAAAAATTTAGGTGTCCACACTTGTTAAGATATTAAACTGCTACTATTTAAAAAATAACAATCATGCATAAATTCTAGACATAAAAGGCCCAATGTATTTAGCAAGTAATTTGTTATTTTTTAATAAGGTCAAGTTGGCAACTTTATCAATATGCACAAACTTTGACAAATAAGCAAATTTACAAGAGCACATCATGAACAGAAGCCACAAAAAATAGATGAAGACATCCTTTTTTATTTTATTTTATTTTTTTATGAGTGATGACAATACATTAATTTACAAAGCGTTTATTTTATTTTCCTGAATTGCTTCGTCAGAGACGAGCAACTGACATGTGTCCACCAGCTACTCTGTCTGGCTCTCAAGTTCATGAGGAGGAGGAGCGGAGGTGTTAGTCAGATCACACAGGCTCTAGGGAGGATTGCTCTTCGATCAGGTCAGCAGGAGATGGAGGGTTTTTATTGATCAAACTCGGATTTATTGGGGAGGTTTTTTCCTTCATCTCATGTGCCCAGTGGAAAATGAAAGGCTAGCATCATTCTTCAACTCGGCCACGGTGGGCGCCTGTGGGTCAAGAAACCTGATTTCTTGGTTTCAAAGTAATGAGTTGACGCATAATCACTCGCACCCATAGATCATTCTTGTGTCACGGGCCGATCGATTTGGGATCGAATCGTGCGGCGACTCGGGCAATTTTGGATCACCCAAGCCAAGCCTTACTCGATCAATCGCATAACTCGCTCGCACAACCCGGATCTTAGAGAGAGAAAGTTTAGAGAGAGAAGCTCGGAAGGAAAGTGAACTTGGATTGCTGAAATGCTTTGGATGATTACAAATGAAGGAGGACACCCATTTTTATAGTAGAGGGCCTCGGATTACATCCATTGATTTAGAATTCAACCGGCGGACGAGATCGCACCGCCTCAACAACCGATATAATGACAACTACCGTCTACCGACATAATGGAAGCTACCAACTACTACCATAAATGAAAGGCTTCTAGAAGATGACTCAATGACGGCTTCATCCTCTCTTGAAAACTTCGGGGATAAGACTTGGAGATAATCCAAGCGAGAGCAGGAGGTCCTCCACGAATGTGCCAGGGTCGACCTCTGGGAACCTCTGGGATCGACCTTTTTTTCGGCCCGTGACATTCTCCCCCACTCAATCGAGCGACGTCCTCGTCGCTCTCAGCTTGGTCGGCTTTCTTGACGCGAGCACGGGCTTTGGCATGAGCTCTCTTGTTCTTGTTTCGTTTGGCGCGGACGCTCTCGTACGAAGGACCACAACCTTCGATGATGAATTCGGACTTAGCACGTGGCTCCATCTTCGGCTTGGGTGGAGCATGCGGAGTGTACTCAACCTCGGGGAAGAGTACTTGGATCGGCATGGAGTACGTTGGAGTAGGATCCATCTTAACCTTCGGCTTCACCTTGGACAGCTTGTTGATGCGCATCACAGCCTTCAAGCTCTTGTCAAGGCGTCGGATTGACGCGATGGTCTTGGTGTCAACCACCCCTTTGATCATGGGGATCATCGATGGGCATTTTTGATCGAGGATCATGAGACACTTGGTTCTCATGTCGATCATGGCTCCCACACTATGGAAAAACTGCATCCCAAGAATGAGATCATAATCGTCAAGAGGGATTACCTCGAATGTCACCTTGCCTCTCCATCCTCCAATCTTGACATCCACATTGAGAGTTGCTCCTATGCCATGGAAGTCGCCTGAATTGATGGGCTTATACGACTTTGTGGATGGTTCCACATGAAGTGCCAAGGCTTTGGCTATCTCGATTGACATGAACATGTTCGACGCTCCCGTGTTGACCAAAGCATAAAGCGTTCGGCCGCACACTTCAACCTCCACAAAGAACATGTCCGTGTTTGGTGCGATTCCTTCCTCCTTGGTCGGCGATCGGGCTTGGACCGAGTTAATCATCCTCACAGCTCCAATCCGAATCTGTCACCTATCTTCTTTGCGCTCCCGTGTCGACCAAAGCATAAAGCGTTCGGCCACACACTTCGACCTCCACAAAGAACATGTCCGTGTTTGGTGCGATTCCTTCCTCCTTGGTCGGCGATCGGGCTTGGACCGAGTTAATCATCCTCACAGCTCCAATCCGAATCTGTCGCCTATCTTCTTTGGGCTCCTCCTTTTCTTCCTCGATGGCAAGGAGGGCGTTGATTCGACCCTTCTTTGGGCACTTTTGGGTCCAATGTGGACCTTTGCAAATGAAGCAAGGAGAGGGTGGAGGTTGATCGAACTTACTCGCATAGTCCATCGGTGGTCGACTCCTTTGGAATGATGGTTTGGAAGACCCTTCTCCCCACGTTTTGGCTCGTCCACATTGATCGGGCGTGCCTCAGAGGGTGTTTCTTCCTTCATCTTCGGGTCGATCCGACCTCCATGGTCAACTCCTTGGTTCAATCTTGATGAGGTCAACGAGTGACTTGGCCACACTTAGCGCTCTCCCAAGACTACTCACGTCCCAACACTTGAGCTCGAGAAGTGCCCATGGCTTCAATCCATCCATGAACGCTCCAAGAGCCTCCTCTTCGCTTAGGTTGCGAATCTGGAGTTTGAGCTCCGTGAACTCCTTCACGTACTCTCGGATCGCGCCTCTTTGTTCGTGGCGATGGAGCTTGCTACGAGCTTCTTGCTGAGCGAACTCGGGGAAAAAGTAGTTGCGGAATTCCCTCACGAAGTCGTCCCACGTGTTCACGGGATTGGCGTCGCGTCGAATCTCATCGCACCTATTGCGCCACCACAACATTGCCGTATCAGCAAGGAACATGGAAGCGGTTCGTATCTTGATCGACTCGTCGTATATGTTGACGGCGCCAAAGTATTGCTCCATGCTCCAGACGAAGTTGTCCACCTCCTTGGCGGATCGTTCGCCTTTGAACTCTTTCGACTTCGGTACCTCAATTTTGGATACCGCTTGAGTAGGTTCCGCACCGTTTGTGATGCTTAGCTTGCATAGGGCGAGCTTGGTCTTGAGCTCTTGGATCTCCGCTTTCATGGCTTCGACCTTGTCCCTACACGGGCTTACCTCCTCGATCAATTGGACACGCTCGTTCAAACCATCGATCAATGCTTCGAGAGCTTCGTCCTTGTCGTGCAACGGGGCCGTAGCTTGGTTGATGCCGGTCGTGAAGTCTTCACGGAGTGAGCCCTCAACCTCCATGATTCGGTCTCGCACATCGTCAAGACCTTCCATGAGCTCGAGCACGGCACTCAGGACCTTCCCGATCTTCTCATCGAACGCAGCCATGGCTTCCATCGATGCATCCCTTTTCTTTGCTCGGCCACGGGTCTCCTTGACTTGCGCGGCCTCTCCATCCGTGACAGCTTCCTGGCTCGACATTCCTTCGGACAGTTGGTGCTCTTTCTCCAAACGGAACTCTCCTTTTGCTCTGATACCACTTGTCATGGGCCGATTGATTTGGGATCGAACCGTGCGGCGACTCGGGCAACTTTGGATCACCCAAGCCAAGCCTTACTCGATCAATCGCATAACTCGCTCGCACAACCCGGATCTTAGAGAGAGAAAGTTTAGAGAGAGAAGCTCTGGAAGGAAAGTGAACTTGGATTGCTGAAATGCTGGATGATTACAAATGAAGGAGGACACCCCTTTTTATAGTAGAGGGCCTCGGATTACATCCATTGATCTAGAATTCAACCGGCGGACGAGATCGCACCGCCTCAACAACCGACATAATGACAACTACCGTCTACCGACATAATGGAAGCTACCAACTACTACCATAAATGAGAGGCTTCTAGAAGATGACTCAATGACGGCTTCGTCCTCTCTTGGAAATTTCGGGGATAAGACTTGGAGATAATCCAAGCGAGAGCAGGAGGTCCTCCACGGATGTGCCAGGGTCGACCTCTGGGAACCTCTAGGATCGACCTTCTTTCGGCCCGTGACACTTGCACAACTCTTGCGACCTCTCCCTCATCTTTATCTTGAATCGGTTCCGCCAAGACATTAGCAGGCGCCGAGCACCTAAGTGTGTCCATCGACAATGCCGTTGGTGGAGCAGAGTGGGAATAGTTACTTAAATAAAGATTTATCACCGATTTTGACATATTAGTGAAGTATCTTAAATATCAAAATTTGAATTATTCTTAGAGAGTACGTTTATTGACACTAACAGTTGTTAGTGATGATTATTTTTAAAAGTTTCTGAAAGCACGTGAGATTTAAAAAATATTTGTCGAAAAATGATTGTCTCTGTCGCTTACAATCATTAATGCGCCCATAATTTTTCATCATTCATGAAAATAGTTACATATCTTTTATTAATTATAATAAAATATCATATATAATATATATAACAAAAAAATATATATATATATATATATATATATTTATATTGTATATAATTTTGCGGGTTGAAAGTTACGAGTTCCGGGAGGTTGCATCCCCTCCAGGCGAATGCGGTAGCTGTTGCCTGTTGGAGCTGCACTCACATCTCTGCGCCGATTTATATGTTTGCCAAGTGATTAGTGTGTTATTATTCACAATTGTGATTATCGAGATATATTTGACATTTGTTATATAGTAATTATATACGCGAGTGATATCATGTATTGACCATCTATGTCACGCACTATTCATCAAAGAGCAAATTCCCATGTATATATTTGTGTCGGGGAAAAATAGATGTTCTGGCATCGTGGACGGAATTTAGGGAAAGTATCAAAATTTAATAAACATATTACATTGGTGTCAATTTATCTATAAATATTTTAATTAGACCAATTTGATCCTAAATATTTTGTATGTGTCAATTCAATTCATCCGATTAATTTTGACCGAAAATCACTTACTTAGACACTGATCGTCCTACATGATATGGCTTGCATTGATGTGGACATTTTTAATATTTTTTTTAGTAATTTTTTGGTTTTTTTCCTCTTTCCTTTTCTTTTCTCTTAAATTCTTTACATTTCTTTTGGTTGTTGAGGGTTGCGGCCTTACCTCGCCTAGATCTGGCAAGGGCGTCATGGCCTTTGCCAGATTTGGGCAAAGGGGCATGCGCCCTTGCTTGGGCCAATGAGGGCATTGCAACCCTTGGCAAGCCCTCTCTAATGATGGCGACAATGTTGTAGTGGCCAGCAAGGATCGCCCCGTCCTCACCCAATGCCGGTGAGGGTTGGCTGGGCCCTCAACCCAAAAAAAAAAAAAAAGGTGTAAATAATAGAAAAGATTAAAAAACCAAAGAAATATTTAAATTGTTTATGTTATTATTAGTTCTGCCACATGAGATGATCGGTATCTACGTTAGCGATTTACAGCTAAAATTAGTTGAATTGACTATTTAGACATAAATGCAAAAAGTTAGAAATAAATTAGTCCAATTGAAATATTTATTTATTTTTTGTATTTTTTTGTATATATATATAATTTTTTTTTTTGGGGTATTTTTCCTACGGCATTCTACTGGATTGAGAAGCCATGCATGCGACGGGTTCATGGCTCACGTATGTTGTTGACATACAATCTGTCGCTTATGAGGTAACCATCATTATGATAGTGTACGGTGGCATATTTATCCTCGTTGTTTTAGACGACATCCATGATGGATGATGAGCTGAAATGTGGCTAGATGAGTATATGATTTTGCATTTGATTGCTATAAAGTTCAACAGTAGATATTGCCCCCACGCCTTGCCTAATTCCAAATCATTTTGCGGCTTCTTGTCACCGGATGCTACTCCATTTCTTCCAGCAGATACAGAAAAGCAACACAAATGACCCAGCTTCTGTTTCCGATATCCATGTAAGGGCCAATGCCACGAAGGACTTGCTACTAAGATCCACCACGATAGCTACAGGATCCAAAGGAGCTAAAGGAACTAGTAAAGTAACATAATCTTCACATCAAAATTTTCAAATATCTGGCGTTGAGCCACTCTACCTAAAATTCCAAACGGTAGAGACAGAAATGACTATCTTCAAGGCCCAGGCTTGTGCGACTCTTAGCTCCATGAGCAAAGTAGCACCTTTCTATATAGTTGCAAGGGCCATTAGCAAAGTTCTCAGAGAGCTTTGTCTTGAAGTTGCTTCAGGGGGCAGAATGCACAGCCAGGCTTTTCACGGTAGGTCTAGAGGCAGAGGCAACATTCGCAAGAAGCTCATGAACCATGGCACTAGCTTGTTTTATCTGATCAAATGTACCCTGGAGCTCAATGTTCCTCAAATTAGGATCTGAGTCTCTCTCTCTCTCCCTTTAGAGAGTACTGCTCCTGTCACTCGGCAATTTTGCTTTGAGTTCACACCATTTCTCCCAATGATTGGTCCAGCAAGTGATGCATCAATACTTATCTTGGCCGTTGCGGAAGCCCTGAAGCTTGCCGCTGCTGCAAGACCCGGAGGTGGAGGTTCGTTGTGCCCACCAAACGTACAAGGTGCTGGAACCATGCCACAAGGATCTTCATGGGACAGACCAGTTGGCTTGTCGAGTTCCCACTTGCCAAGTGCAAAATGGCATTTTTCACCAAACTTGCAGCCCTCAAACTTGCAGCCTCCAGCAGTGTCGATGCACAACGGAGTCTCCACAGCTGATGGAGATGGGACTTCTGGATAAGGTGGTGCTGCGTTCCCAGAGGCAGGAGGAAGAGCTGGGTTGCCACCAAGATTAACCATCTGGGACAGCCCTAAAGCCTCTGCATACACAGGGCCAGAAGTGGAATCCCTTACCAAATGGTCAGTCGGAAGTACTGAAAATAAATAAATAAATAAATAAAACATTACAGTACTATAATACACCGGACTATAAGAAAAAAATGCATCATCAAAAAACCGGGAGGACTGACAAGGAACGATTCTCATATATATTATGGCCACAATGCATGTCTACAATGCATCCTCTATACCACAAGTCAATGAAACATCGCAAATGTAGTAAAAATTCTCAAGTGATAGATCAGATGGCAAGCTTTTCTTTCCACTAGAAGGACAGGCAACTAAAATGATACTGGACAGAAAGAAAAATTCATTCTATTGTCGGAAATCCATACGACTTGCAGAGAGGCATGTTATACGGACGTTTAGTCGAATGCTTAGGGCAGTTCAAATCCTCACGATCAGCAGCCATCAGCCAAGCATGACTGATCGTCGTCTAATCAAATAAGAATGTGAGGAGGATATATTACGGACTATAAATGAACTGACACCATGATTTGAGGATGACTAATGTGATCAATGCTTCACTCATTTTAGTAACACTAGACAATGAACACTTCAGTGGCTTAGCGGAATGATAAGAGTTCATTGGAATGTCCTTTATAGAAGAAATTTCTACATCCATAATGAGACTGAAGCAGGTTGCTCGAGGAAAGATGGTAAATATAGGTTCAGACTAGACATTGAAGTAAGCAATACTACAAGATGATCACAAACAGCAAATGATCAGGAATACACAAAGCCAGGACATGAATCCATGCATTCCGAATCTGGATGTTCACTGCCAATTGGGCTCACGAGCTCGCATGAACAGCAATCTCCAAAGCGATTCTTGATCCTGGCGGTCCCTGTAATCATCAGTTCAATCGGAGGAGCTGAGATTTTTTTTCAATCGGGAAGTGCTCGTTCATGTGCTCTTGGTTTGTCTTCTTTCACCAGCGCGATCTACTTGCTTTTTTTATGCTGAATTTGTAGGATTGTTGTGGGATTTCGATGATTGTGCTGGTTTTCGTGGTTTTTGGACTAATTTTTGCGAGATTTATGATCAATTTCCCTTGGCGGTGTAGCTCGGTGGAGCTAAAAAAAAAAAAAAAAAAAGCCCGTGATTTGAGTAACATGGAATAGCATGTTGTCTGTTACCTATTGGTTTAGTAATCTGGGTGGTGAAGAGCTGTTGGAACTATCGCTGAGGCACGTTTCATTGCAGATTCTTTGATAATAGGATTGTAATGTGATGCGTGACACGCGGTAAAATGTTAGCTTGTGTTCAGTGTGAGAGTTCGGTGCCGACTGACTCGACTGGAAAGCTTGGATGTTGTATGGATGCTCCTGTTCATATACCCAATATAGTTTGCAAGGGCGTGCTGAATTTCGTTGATTTGTGCAGGTTTAGTTGCCGTTGTAGAGTTCTCGTGCGCTGAAAGATTGCCATGGCTGCGTCGGAGGAGAATAGTGCATTATATCCTATTTTAATTTTGACTATAATGGTGCTGCCTTTAGTGCCTCATACCATTAGAAGTTATGCCGTGCTGCTACGAAGAAATCCAAGATCACGTACTGCCAGTGTTCGGAATGCTTGCGATCAGGGAAGCATCGCAGGTCTATATTCAAGAGGATGAGTCGCATGTTGACTTTTTGAAGAATTCGATGTTTTTGAATGGTATGGAGGGTTGAGTTTATGACTGCATGTTCTCTTTTATCTTTTTTTGTCGCAGATCTCTACATATTCAACGCGCAGCAACCTGACATTAGTACTGTTATGAATCGTGATGATATTTCTAGTCTACTACATCAAAAATACGAGGGGGGAGGTATAATCTATGTTGGAAACTTTTCTATTATCCTTTCCATCATGCTATTGTTGGTACCCGTGTTAATTATTTGAGCTTTCTTTCTCGGCATTTATATTTGTCTTCTCTTGTTGCCATCAATGCCTATGAATGTGAGTTTCCTGAATGTTGCTTCTCACTGAGTTGTCTTTTTCTTGGCGTGCATAGATTCAAGTTTTTGAGCCATTTAGCATTTTTGGTTAGAACCTGGAGCTTCCAATTCAGAAATAAAAAAGGCGTATAGAAGACTTTCAATTCAATACCATCTCATAAGAATACCGATCTAGGTTGTTGGTTTTACAAATACCTTGGAGGATGTACTTTCATCTAATACGATGTGTTTTTAGTTCCTGCATCAGTCCAGTAGATCTTTACTTCAATGACAAATTTTAAATTGTTGAACAGATATTGTGGATGCTCGGGAGCCCTTCTCTGTTCATAATATTTGGGATGCATAAAGCGCAATTTGGTCAATGGTATGATATTGCTGACTTTAGCAAATTCTTTACATAGTTTTTCATGATTTTCTAATGTCTCTATGTACTTCTTTTACTCCTATGATGTCGGGATTATCAAGAAGAGCGGAGGTGTTGGTTAGATCCATAGGCTACACCAAGGATTGCTCCTCAATCAGCTCCTTTGTCTTGTGCATAGGCAACTCCTCAATCAGGTCCTCTGTCTCCTGCATAGGCAACTCTTCTGTCTCGTGCGTAGCCAACTCTGGATACTAACAAGTGCATAGGCAACTCCTCAATCAGGTCCTCTATCTCATGCATAGGCAACTCCTAGCCAACTATGGATACTAACGAGTTGATGCATGATTAAGCGCACCCATAATTCATTCTTGCAAAGATCTTGTAAACCCTTCATCTATGTTTTGGTATCTAATTTACTTTAGAATTATACGCTTTGTTATGTTAATTTTTCAAAGAAACCATCAACCGTTTTATTGGAAAAATTAAAATCAGAAAATTTCACTTGGCAGGATTTCCTCAAATTCCACTAAATGAGATTCCTAGACATGAATTAAGAAAAACTAGGATAACAAAACATATAATTCTAAAGTAAATTAAATATAACGTATAATTATGCCTAAGTCAAGCCTTGCTTAGATTGATTGCTCACTCACTCGCTTACTCGAATCGTAGAGAGAGAAGCTCTGGAATAAAGAAAGGAGCCTTAAATTTTTGAATGGTTGGATATATACAAGGGGGAGGGCACCCCTTTTATACTAGGAGCCATCGGATTATAACCATTGATCGAGAATTCATCTAGCGGATGAGATCAAACCACTCAACCTACTAACTGCCAACACTAATGGTAAGAGAATTCTAGACTTTGGCTCAATTACCGTATCGCCCGTCCTTGGAATGTTCTGGAAGCTCTCTTGTGGGAAACCCTAGCGATCGTCCTCCCCGAAAAGGCACGGCCCAAACCTCTTGGCCATGACACACTCTCTCCTTTTATCTCTCTCTGTGCACTTGTGTTTTGGATGCTTGGAAAGTAATATTTTTGGCTGAATCTATTTGTTCGTCTTTTTGCAAGGAAGGTAGCTTCTGCAGCTCATTTATTTCCAAAAAATTATCTGCCGATATTATGTTTCCACCTAGCTTAGTCTTGAAAACCTCCTTTATCATGATGATATATGCTTTACTGAAGCACAATTGCCATATATTGAATGTTAAACATGATGGGTTGCGTATATTTTTCACTTTAGTTTGTATCAAGTTAATTGGGGAGATCTTGATACTAGACTTCTGTCTTAAGACTATTCATTTACTAAATTGGATTCGATTCTGGCCCAAATTGGGAACTGTATTTGATGAAACTATTGAATGGTTTTGTTTTATGAGTTTAGATCAACAAGTGAAGATAGCAATCTTCACTGAAGGTCATGTCGTGGTTACCTATACCGTTACAATGACTGAAAAGCCCACGAAGCTTTCCTTAAGGAAGGAAGGGAAGCTTTCCTTAAGGTTTAAAACATGGGGATTTAAACAAGAAGACAGCATCAACTTCTCTGGAATAAAGAAAGGAGCCTTAGATTTCTGAATGGTTGGATATATACAAATGAGGAGGGAGGACACCCTTTCTATACTATAAGCTCTCGAATTATAACCATTGATCGAGAATTTATCTAGCGGATGAGATCAAACTGCTCAACCTACCAACTGCCAACACTAATGGCAAGAGAATTCTAGATTTTGGCTCAATTACCGTATCGCCCGTCCTTGGAATGTTCTGGAAGCTCTCTTGTGGGAAACCCTAGCGATCGTCCTCCCCAAACAGGCACGGCCCAAACCTCTTGGCCATGACACATGACTCTCTCCTTTATCTCTCTCCATGCACTTGTGTTTTGGATGCTTGGAAAGTAATTTTTTTAGCTGAATCTATTTGTTCGTCTTTTTGCAAGGAAGGCAGCTTCTGGAGCTCATTTATTTCAAAAAAATTATCTGCCGATATTATGTTTCCCCTTAGCTTAGTCTCGAAAGCCTCCTTTATCATGATGATGTATGCTTTACTGGAGCACAATTGCCATATACTGAATGTTAAACATGATGGGTTGCGTATATTTTCACTTTAGTCTGTATCAAGTTAAATGGGGAGATCTTGACACTAGACTTCTGTCTTAAGACTATTCAATTACTAAATTGGATTCGATTCTGGCCCATATTGGGAATTGTATTTGATGAAACTATTGAATGGTTTTGTTTTATGAGTTTAGATCAACAAGTGAAGATAGCAATCTTCACTGAAGGTCATGTTGTGGTTACCTACACCGTTACAATGACTGAAAAGCCCGGGAAGCTTTCCTTAAGGTTTAAAACGTGGGTTATTTAAACAAGAAGACAGCATCAACATCTCCCTTTTTACTCTTTGGTATATCAGCATCAAGATGTTTAATCTAGGCTTTGATTGTTAGGGTGGGTTACAACTGTGGTGAATTTTTGGGCTTGGTTGATAGGTGTGGACTGGGCCTGTTGCCTCTTGGGTCCTGAAAGTTGGGCTAGATTTCGTTTGGGTTACATTGATCCCTCAGCTTCTAAGGGAGTGTGGTGGGGTCTATCCTCATTTGTGGTTCTTATGCTCAATGATAAGATTAGATGAATAATGCGAAACTTGAATGAGCATGCTTATCTCGTTTCTCCATCAGCAGCTATCGAGAGGGAAACGTTTCAATTTCATAAAAAAAAACTTTCATCAAGTACTCCCAAAATACTGTCAAAAAGCTAAACTTTGCCATCCTAATCTACGAAAGCAAATACAAAGGCCAATGCAATTTCTACAGGCGAATAAGCTGGGAAGCCAACGTTGTTTTTTGTGATTATATCGCCTTCGGGTTTTACAAAGAAAGCACAGAGCGCTGCATGCAAGCATTGCTCGGTGCAAATATGCCAATCAATGCTGACCAGATGGTTCGATAGCAAATGGGGGAGAAAATAAAGATATGCGAACAGTTCTAGATCTTCTATTGAGATTAATATTCTAAAACAAAGATTCAAATCCATATGATATATGAAGTCCAAGAGTTCATTGACCATAGATAGAACTGGGCCAAAACACAGAAATTTCAGCAACAATGCTAGAAAAATACATCCTTGTGCAGACTCAGGTTATTGATGCCTAGAAAGAATGTAACAAATATACCAAGCAATAATAACTTTGATTTGGCAAAAAAATTGTGACAAAGGAATAAATTAATACGATCAACAGAACTTACTGTGTATCTCCCTTTTTACTTAATATAGAATAAAAATTTTACAAGTCATCAGAGGTTGAACTTGACGTCTCAACTTCTGGACTTTCAAGTTCCACTACAGCGTTGAATCCGAAATTTTTACCAGGAGCAAATGTTGATTTGAGTTCTTCTGCTGTCTGGGTTGTGCTGATCTTGTTTTCTTTCACAGCTAGGTTCTCCTGAAGCCAAGAGACTTTCCAGTGTTACTAGATCATTCCTATTTAGGTCAACATAAAATTATCAACAAAGACTTGCCCTTTTGACATAATCAGCCATTGTTGAAGTAACTATTTCTTGGATCACAAACTTGGTGACACGGTCTTCACCAAGTATCTATAAGAGAAAATCCCTGGGAACCTGTTGAATTGTGCCACCAGGCCTCAGATGAGAACAAGCATTGA
The DNA here is from genome assembly GCA_014182555.1 of Eucalyptus erythrocorys. NCBI lineage: Eukaryota > Viridiplantae > Streptophyta > Magnoliopsida > Myrtales > Myrtaceae > Eucalyptus > Eucalyptus erythrocorys. Next base: position 1,933,128 of record CM024597.1, on the reverse strand, counting down.
ACGTTCATCATGAGAGAAAGAGATAGATGCACCGAAATTTTAGCAAATTCTGCAAACATGCGACGCATCACGCTAATAGCTAGAAGCAATGGAGGATGCAAACATGCAAGCTTCACATGAAATCTCTTACTACAGTTATTTTCAATTTCTTAAAATTGCTTTGACTTCCTACATATGATGCCAATAAATAAGGTCTATCTAAAGGTTGTCCTCCTCATCCCCAACATAAAGAAACAACCGAGCCTTTTGTCACTGGCTCAGTGCATGGCATTGGCTAGATGAATGGTTCCATGCTATCACTTCTTAGATGATGGAGCTCCCCAAGCTGTGTCTTTTTTTTTCCTTTTTTTTTGACAATGGTCTCAAGAAGAAAGTGTAATCTCCAAAACAGAGCAGCTACCTAGTATAGTCCATCAAAGAATCATGGCAGAATCGCCAGATCAATTTTCAAAGCAGTTGGATAGATCAAATATATTTGTAGATAGGTTTATCTGGCTGAAATGCATTGACCATTTATAGATGCATCTATATCTATAACAGGCAGATATCAGAGACCTCAAAAAGTCTCAAACCACATCCAAAAAGGTTAAATCACAGAAACCATAGAAATAGAATATGGAGATCAATGGGTCACTCACCTTTGATGTTTTTCCTGGATGAGCTCCCATGACAATGCCAAATGTAACATGATCAGAATACATGATTTCAGATAATGTGCAAAGGGTAATGTAGACAAGGAAAATAATTATGTAACTATAATCTTTCTCACTCTTTCCTAAAGGAAGAGATATTTGCTGAGACAAATAGAAGAGACAAGAAATCGAAAGTTTGATAAATGGCTTTACACCAATCTTCTATAAATCCAGGGAAGGATGGACAGTAAAAAGTTGCTCTCAACAAAGAACATGTGGAGGGTTTTATCCATTCAAAGAATATGTTAGTCTCTCACCACCTTTCTGCCGACGAAAACCTGGAACCGGGTGGTCTTTGTTCGAGCAAGATTAGCCAAAACCTGATCAAATACTCTTTGTGTCTCATCGCCAGTCAGATCCACTCTCAGCTGGCAATTCAAAAACTCATTAGAGTTTGCAGGTACTTTTTGGTTGAAAGTAATCACTAAGCAAGACACTTCTCACAGCTAAAGTCAATATATGAAATCAAAACACCTACTTCCAAAAAACAGATGACATTTAGGGTCAAACCTAAATAACATACAGAACACTTCGATTACAATGTTTTCATGGCTTCAAAAAGTTACATCCACCATCAAAAAGCCCCAGCTGCCACTGAAATAGGTCAGCAGCAACTCAAATGGCCTTTTTGTCCAGTTGGTTGTGCTAACATTCTTATCTATCTACTCATTTATGAAAAAGAATCACATAAGCTGTTCCCATCAGCTTGTTAAGCCAGAAAGCACAAAGCTGCGTACTTAAATTTGGGCTTTTTAGTTAGAGACCATCGATAACACCGCTGAGCCTTTCTAGCAACTGAAGGGATAAAGCTCAATGATTTATTGAATGAAACACAGCAATGCACAATTATTTTTAGTTGCTTTTCATAGCTTCAGCTACATCGAGGTAGAGGGGCATCAAAGGCTAGGCAAAATGAGTCAGAAAGAGCAAAATAATAAACATGAAAGAAAGTTCCCACCAGGTAAATATGACGATAGACCACACAATCTCAATAGACGCTTGATAAGGTAAGCTACTTGCATGGAATGCTATGCTCGACGACCATTACTATGACATATCAAGTCACTCAGCACAAGGATCAAATAGCCCACGGAAGTAGTCAAAATTTTCTTTAATTTTGCTCCAAAGTAGTAGTACGAACACTTAATAAATAAAATCTAGAGAGAAAGAGAGAGAAGGGCTCACTTGCATCTGACCTTCTATCTGGGAGTCTACAACAATCTTGGCGTTTTTCAAAGTTACTGCATTGTCCTTCGGATCTGTAATCACTGCCTCTAAACCTGGAAAACTAAAGAAGCATGGATAAGTCTTATAGACAAATAGAGCAAAATTATATAATTGGTTAGAACTGAACTTCACCAGAACCACCACTTGCACGTATGGGTTTGGACAAGTATCCAAGACCTCCGGCAGACAAAGAACTTGATTGCCTGGAAACAGAAATAGGGGGCAAAAAAATTGTGCATCAACCCAATTTGAAAGCATTCAGACTCAATAAGAGTGAGCTTTCAAAGAGCTATTACTACTTGCATAGAGAGAGAGAGAGAGAGAGAGAGAGAGAGAGAGAGAGAAGGTGCCTCTTTTTGCTGATCACACTACCACTAACTGAGCACAGCAGAATTCTAGCAGAATTGAGTGTCAAACACACAAATGTTGGGCCAACCATAGAGATTACAACAAAAAAATTGTATCTCCTCTCCTTTGGTCAGGTTTGAACTTCAGCAGCACAGTTCCAACTACATGACAAACCACTCAAAATTCCTATCCTTCTCTATTGATTCACAGTTGTTGAAATTCACAAGAATCGAAATTCGATGTTTCAGCAAAGCATAGCTGGAAAACTGCTAGTCTTTTGCATGATACCTTGGTATCTTTTTACTAGAATTCTATTAATCCTAAAAGAATGCAATAAATGTATGGACAAAGGAATAGTCGTACATTAACTGGATGATCAAATGTCATTCAGGTATTATAATTCCAGTCGGAGATATTTATTTGCTATCCTCCTGTACACATCTGCACATACCTTACTCAAAGAATATCGGCGTTCAACTACATTACTAAGGCAATGATCATGCTAACATTAGATATAAACCATAGCCAACGCGAAAATAACAATTGGTCAGCACAATTTTTGATGTATCCATGATGCAAGAAAGTGAAGAATGCTGAGGGGAACTCGAGAAATGCACACACACAAAGGGTCATTCTGTCACGGGTGATTCACACATCAAAGATGTAACAGTCTACCTATGATATGCATTCTGCCCGTAACAAAACTCGATTCTCCTGGGGCTGTCGAGAGCGAGGATATAACCACGGAAGCTCCCGACAGTAATAATCTGTAGAAGAAATCAAGAACAAAAAGGGCTCACACATTTGAATAACAATCTAGACACATGAAACTCCAGGTGTACACAACTCTTGATGAACTCCCCATTTTTCTTTTTTTTCCTAATGTCATTTCTTCCAATTTGACTTCCACAGTTACAGACATGCAGTTCAGCCCGCAATTCACCATCACAATGTCCTTAAAAAAGCAAGCTCGAATCATCAAATTCGCAGAACAACCAAACGACCCGACGACGCGGAGCGAAAAAGCAATCAAACGGGCGAGCGGGCGAACTTCGACGAAAATAAGGAAGGATTGACCGACGGAGTTGGCGGCGAGGATTGTCTTACTCTCGAAGTTGGTGGGAGGCGTTGCAACGGCCGAGGCATTGATGACGTCATCGCCATCGCCATCGTCGTTGACGCCATTGTTGTGCGTGCGTACTGCGGAGTAGTCGTGTGCTTTTCATGAAAAGCTTTGATAGCTGATAATTGGTTGAAATCCTCTAGCCAAAAAGATAATAAAATGAATAACAAAAATGGTTCGGTTTCCCGTAACCTAATATCATAAGAAACTTTAAATTATATTTTAAATCATAAAAAATCTCAAATCAAACTATTTATAAAAAATTTACCCTCTATTAATTTCTATTGAATTTTATTATTAAATTGATAGACTAGATGACATATAATAATTAATGAATTTACCATTTAAAGATTTTGCCATCCTTTTATCATAAATAAACTTATAAGTTATTCGTATTACTAATCTCATTTATCATTTTGACATTTTTCTGGTAAAAAATTATTTGTAATAAATTCGAGATTTTTCATAAAAAAATTAATTTGGAGGTTAATCTATTATACATACACCAGTCTGATCAAAAAATTAGTTTGAGTTAATTTGTAGTAGGTATACCAATTTTAAGGGTTTTCATGGTATTAAATTCTTTTTAATATGTAATAAAATGTTATAGAGACCGAACCGGATTTGAACCGGTAAGCCATTTGGGACCGAACCGGATTGAACCGGTCCGGTATATCATCTTCTTCCGATTTGCCGGCACGGGACTTCGAGAGAGCAGGCGGAGCAGAGAGTTCAGAGAGACAGAGAAATGGAAGTAGCCGTCACCATCAGCGATCCTCCTCTCTTGGGTTCGAATCATAAGGTTGGCCTCGTCGAAACGAGACCCCTTTCTTCGGATATTCTTCCGTTTCTGCTTCGAATTCTCGTTATTCGACCGATCTTTTCCGATGTGAATGTGCTCTGTTCCGCCGCTTTCATTGCCATCTCTTGTAGATTCTGCTGATTGGTCTTGTGTGTGACTGCTCTTCCTCCTCAGTCAATGCCTTGCACGGAGGGCTTTTCTTTGTTGTTTTCTTGAGAGAGATGACATTGACAATGCGCACTAGACAGCCGCTGAAGTAGCATTTTGTGATTATGGGCAATTGCCGAATTTTCGCGTTCTCTGAGAGGTGCTTCTTAGTTGTGAGTTTTGCGCTTTGATGATGTTGACAATGTTAGGTTGTAAAGAGATAAAGGTATTGTCTTTATACATGTAAAAGCATGTTGGCCGAAGCTGCAAGGCTACCCTTGTGCCATTTTCTTTCTTTAGCTGAACTGATTCTGTTTTTAACTAGCTTCAACAATAAAATGGCAAATCTTTTGTTGTGCAAGTCAACAAAATGGTATTATTTGAAAAGGAATGGAAGATTTCCCCGCCCTCTAGAAAGAGAAAATGTAACCCAGGATTGATGTTGCTGCAGAAACTGTACCGGTATCTGTAAAGGATCAGGTGGCATCAGAATGGCCCGCTTCTGGAAATATCAAATTGTTTTTCTGAGCAAGCGTTAAAAGATTGTTATTGAGTTCATTTTGTGTAGAGTCTCGTTACGCTCAATGTTGCATCACTTCCTTTTGAAGTCAGAATTTTTGTTGCAATTGTGCAGATAGTAAGTGTGAAGCAAGCAGTGAATGTTTCCATCCCAAGCGTGTCTTCAAAATTGGCTCATGTGTCCATTCAAAGGAGAAACTCGCCTCAAGTGTTCGGTGGAAGGTACCTTTGCTCTTTGTCTTGTAACTATATATGTTGGGATAATCATGAACTCATGTTTGTATCACTGCTCAGATGGACAGTTCCATATAATAATACCTCCCTCCCTTCATTATTTAGGGATTATTGCCTTGAACATTGTCGTTTCTGATAATTATCTCACGGTTATTCTTCAGGTTTTGCCATTCCATTACATTAGCTAGGGTCTTTTATTGTTTTTTACTCTATATTATCAGGTTGTATGTCCATAAGATGTTGAAGATAAACTTCCCATAATTTCGCTTTATGTTTGGATCATCTTATAGCCTTTGAGTTCCTTAAATTCCTTCTTCTTGGTTTGATTGATTTGCTTTACAATAGCTGATGCTTCTTTAGGAATGGCTTGAACCAATCTTATGTAGTGGGCCTCTATCACCAAGAGTTTACAATCCCATATGGATTTTTTAAGATTTTTTTTTGTTCATATTTCAGGAGGAATAATAGAAATTCCCAACCTGTTTTTGCTTCAGTATCAGGTTAAAATAAGTTTATTTTGGTCCATGTACCACTCTTAACTTTCTGGTAATCATTTTTGTGGCTTCTTACACCTTATATATGTATGAATTAGGAATTGAAAATGTTGAGGCGCTTTCTCATTTTGAAGACTTTTCAGTTACCAACACAACTAGCAGCAGTGATAGAGAACTGAAGGTGAGAAGCATTATATTATTATGCTGCATCTAAGAAATTTTTCAGTATGTAGTGTCTCAGAAGCTTGATATGGATGCATGTCAAACCTGTTAAATAAGTAATAATTAAAGAACAAGGGAATTATGCCAAAGGTAAATGGCCTTTGTATTTCCTAGAGATTCCCTATGGATTAGATGAATTTAGTACATTTTTTGCTCTTTTGGTACTTCAGCACTCAACTTTTTGGCATGATGATATCTCTAATTCTTTGTCTAGATAAGGGTCGAGGTCTCTGGTGCCAAAACTCAAGTGATTTTCAATGATGTGTTTGACAAGCTGGTTGCTGCTGCCCAGCCAATTCCAGGGTTTCGTAGAGAAAAAGGAGGTAAAATCACCTACTAGAGATCACCTGTTACAGTAGTTCTTCCGGTCTTACTATCATGAGAAAGGAACTATGGAACATGATGTTTTGAACCATGGATTCTATCATTTTCAAGGTCACAATAGTCAACCATATGGCTTTATCTTAGGCAACTTTGTGAAGCTTTCACTTGTGCAGATGAAATGTTCCTTCTTTCCTAAATTATTCTCATCAATTTGTTGCAGAAGGAAGCCTCCTGCAGCATGTTGAAATTGCTTGCGGATCTGAAAGCAAGAAAAATTTTAAATGTGCTATCAATTTTAGTGCCAAATAATGACTTATTGAAGCACTGTGTATGCAAGAACAAGATTGCTGCGTAGTGAAATCCATTTCTCTGCTCACTCGATAAATATGATTTTGTTCATTGTTTTGATCATTTTGACCAAGCTAACCATTCTTCTTTTATCTTCTTCTGACATCTTCGGTGACATTCGCAAATTACCAGGGAAAACGCCGAACGTAAGTTTCCAAATCCTCTTATCATGCTGCGGATACTTTATTGACATTGCTTCTTGGCTCTATAAATAGAAAATTTAGACCAAGGATGAGCTTATATACATAAAGATTGGGCATATAACAATGAAAAGAAAATAATTTGTTGGTGAAAAATTAAACCGTGCAAGTTGAATGCTTAGCATAATGTTCCTCAAAGTTTATTCAGCCATATCTGGGACTTCAATATGGATGGAATCTTTGAGACACTGTGTACTCATGCTAACTAACCTTCTGTGAGATTTTTTTTTTTTTGGGGGGTGGGGGCTTATTTTCCTTTATTTAATCTAGTGATATTCAACAAAACCAGGGACTGTTGAGATGGAGGTGTTCCAGTTAAAAATTCACTGTTTGCTGGGTCCATCTGTTTGTTCTCTGTCTTGGAGATATCCTTTCTCATGTGCATGATGATTGAATTTGAATCTTCCATTATTCAATCTATATATGGTTGGTTTGACACTAAATGTTGCTCGCAAATTTTCCCCTCCTACCTACGGAGCATGTGAGGGTGTTGTGTCGATGCATAACCTCCTTTTGTGGCATGGTTGTAATGCTAATATCTGTGGCTTTTGTCTTAGTGCAGATACCCAGGGACATTTTGCTAGAAATTCTTGGACCTTCTAAAGTTTACAAGCAAGTGATCAAGAATGTCATAAACGCCACTGTTGCTGAGTATGTTCAGAAGGTAGATGTCTAACTCTTTATCATAGATGCACTCTCGTATTAGTTTATAAAGTCTCTCGACTCCTCTGTATATGCACTTATGTTTGTGATCTGTGACCTCAGTGAAGCTGAGAATTCCTTCTCATTTAACGTAATTTTAACTTTCTACTTAGTTTACAGTGTTTCATTTGCTAGAAATGTCCCAATGGTAGAACTGTCTAATCTATTCCTCACAAACATCAAAAAGACTCTCCTATGTGGTAATGCCGCCAAATTCACTTTATTTGCACTGTGCACTTCTATTATAGAACCTCGATTTCCAAGTCTCCTTAATCGAGGCCATCCTGTACACACTGTGTATGAGCCAGCCTCCACACTGGGTGAGCACATCACTGGCTGAGCAAGAAATTCTCCACCTCTTCTGCGGATCGGAAATGCTAATTAAAATAGATAGCTTAGATGTTATCAAATGAGGGGTATCATGTGGCTAATCCCATCAATATTCAAGAGCTGGCTTCATGATTTCAAGAGGTGGCTCTCACTCTGCAACATTTGCCCTATAGCCAAGGTTCAAGAGGTGGCTCCCAGGGCAAAGTCCTTTGTCTAGCGTGACGCTTAGTTCCCAATGTGCGCAAATGTCAGTCCCTTTTTGATGCACATGATGTCACTTGGCCACATATCCCATATTCGATATCATACACGATGAATACATATTAACATAACCAATCCAGTTTACAAATAGAACTTGTACATCAAAGTTAAGCCAAGATTCGAATCTTTCCTCCTTTTCAACCTCAGTTAAATCATCCTCTGTTCTTTATAATTGGAAATTTGAGTGCAAAAAGACGAAACAAATTGCAGAAAAAGAAGAAGATGATGCAGAGAAAAAAAAGAAGAAGCAATTTCCAACCCTAGAATGAAGTAAAGACCTATCAAAACAACGACTCTTCTCCTAGTCACCGTTCATCAATGCGGCTCATCGCGACGAACATCAACATCACCAGCACTGAGAGCTCGAGGCCGGCCAACGACGCCCCCGTGTGCACCGCATCGACATAGCCGCGCCCCCATTCAACTACGACCAAGAGCAGCATGGCCGATACCACCGCGGCGAAGAAATATGTGCAGATTCTGAGGGCCGGACTGGGATTGTCGATGGCGAGACGGACCGAGAGCGCCGTGCCCACGAACACCGCAAGGATGAGCAGTCCGACCATGGTGGATTCATCGGAGAACCACCTGACGGTGCCGTTATTCACTTGTCCAAGGGCGTTTGGGTCTCCCGTTCTTCCGGCAAAGTGCTGGTCTGGATTTGACGCATTGGCCGACGGCACTTGAGAGTCCGGTGTTGGATTCGCCCCCGGTTGAACGGTGGACATGTCCGGCAGCCTCCTTATGACCAATTTTGAATCTGCGTCTGATGGGTTTTCCGCCATTGATCGATGGGAGTCTGATGGATGAGGGAAGAGCAAGAAAGATTGAAAAAGATATATCATTCAAAGAATGAATGAAAGCAGGGAGACAAGAATGACGAAATTACCTGGTCACGAGCAAGAAAAAGTTGTGATGTCGATGACTTTTTGACGTTCTTCCGCGATCGAAATCACTAACAGCGCCGACGGAGAAGTGGCGATTACCGATGGCCGACAATCTCTCGAAACACCCGCAATCCTTAGCGACGGAGAAGCAGCGGCGATCGATGCTGGACGATCTCTCGGAGCACCAGAGATGCTTCCGCTCCAAGAAGACAAAAAAAAAAAAAAAAATTTCTAAGATTCTCTTTGTAAATCTGTGGGAACCGCCCCCTTTCCTTTCGCTTCTCGAACTTGCTCTCGAATCAAACTCTCTCTTGGATCGAATCTTTACCGAGGAACAATTTTATCTGTAACTGCCAATCTTCTCTAACTATCTAAGGCCACTGATTTGTTTTGCAAAGCATATGAATATCTTAGCCATATTATAGTTATGCCACAGATTTTATAAAATATCTAAAACAACCCCATTTCAAATTAATTGTGCAATTAAGTCCAACTTTGTCTAGTTATGTATACTATTTAGATTATTCAATTATTTCTGGAAGTAATTTAACTACGTATGTTATCAGCCCCCAGAATGTTCAGTTTTTGGAGATTCGCCCTCTAGCTAGTGGAATCACCGCTGTGCCCCTGCAGAGTCAAACCTTTGCACTCAAGTCCTAACAGTTTAAGTGAATTAAGCAATTATTTTCCGAATCACTTAACTGCCTATCCCCACAGGTGTCTAATTATGTAACCAGCCTTATAATTCCCAGTATTTGCAAATTAGGCCCCATAATTTGTGAAATTACAAGTTTGCCCCTAAAGTTTCCATTTTTTTTTCCTAATTACTTAAATTGTCCGTATCAAGCAATTACTTCTAACAATAAAATAACTTCTAATCATCTTAAGGTTACTGATTCTGTAATCAGACCTTGTAATTTTCAGTATTTGCAAATCCGTACCCTAAATTTGTGAAATCACGGATTTGCCCCTAGAGTTCCAAAACTGTACAATTAAGTCCAACTTTGTGGTTAATTCACCATCAATCATGCTAAGGTTTCTGATTCTGTGATTAGTCCCCAGAATTTCCAGATTTTGTAAATTCGTCCATAAACTTTGAGAGATTGCAATTTTGCCTCTAAAGTTTCAAAACTAATTATTCTCAACCGATTTGGTTTCTATGACAAGAAAGTGCTCTTTCGGCCACTTAATAGTTTCACACTAGTTATTCTGCAAGGAGTGCATCACCATAAAAGTCAAGCTGGTAGCGTAAGTTATTCCCATCCTTAACCTTTTTTTTTCTGGATGTGTGGTTTATTATTGCTGTTTCACATGGGATGAAATTGTTTCAATAAAAAACCGACTCCTTTTTTTTTGTCCCTAGTGTTCTGTGGCATTTGGTGCCTCTTCTTATGTAGGATTTTTTTCACCTTTGGAAGCACGACGAACTTTTTCTTCATCATTTTTCACCTTTTCACTTAAATTTTTCTCCTTTTTTTTTGTTTTTTTGAACATTTTCTTGTTTCTACTGCAGATAATTGATGTCCTTGAATTCGGCCCTTCCATGTGGTGGTAAGTGCTCGTCTTCCTTTAGAGATCCATATTTGTATTCCCAATTGCTAGCTATTATGTTATTCCTCATTTTGTAAAACAATCTTGCTAACCAATATAGTTAAAAGCTTCTTGAGATGTTTTCTTAGCATTTCCCCCTCATTTGCACTTGTATCAAGCTAGAGATTTTTTTTCTTTTGGGGTAGAATTTATGTGAGCATTTATTTTTTTTTATATTTGCGAGACTCGTATTTCGTATTTAGTTTGACAATATTTTATGGAAGTGTGAGAAAATCTACTAGTCTGTTTGTCTTTTGTCATTTGTTTTTTTTATTCCCCTAGCAAATATACGTTGCTTATTTTTTAGTATTGATTTCCCTGCAGGTGGTATTTGACCATGATGGTGGGAGTTACCCTTTGCGCTTTCCATTTCTTCTGAAGTCTCTTCTATTACGATAGATGCATTTGATTGTCGTTTATATTTTTCTTTGAATTGCGTGCTTTCTTTATATTCCCCAATTAGTAAAACATGAATAGAAAGAAAGCAAGTGCACAAAAATTATTCTTTGTCATATTTGGCATAGTATAACAAGCACGCAAATTCTCTTTCAGTGCTTCCTCTGCAATGAGCGAGTTGTAGTCGACGTTGCATTTGAGACACTCTTATTCTACATGTGCTGAAATTAATCTTAATCGAAGAAATTTCTTTTAGGCATTTGCATGCTTTTTCGGAGGAGCTGCTGTTTTGTTCCTCTAAAAAGATTAGTTAATCAGAGGGTTTTAGTTGAGGGTGAAAAATAAACTATGTGCTTTGATGTGAACGACGTTTCTTTTCCTGGGTCTCGGTTCCTAGAGATGCCAGGATCTTCAAATTTTTATATAGCAGAATAATTTAAGATTTTGTTAACATTCCGGACGCTTGTTTATGTTTCCTTTTTATTGTTCATGGGTTGTGACTTTTGGGCTTTTGGACTGCCATGATGTTCAAATGCTTACGTCATGAACAAGTTTTATGTTTATGTCAATGACACGTGATTGAAAGAGTTAAGAAATCCATTGCTCTGCTTCTGAACTAGAAATTTTGTTCTTTTCTGAATTCTGCTCGTGAATTACTGGAAAGACCTTCATGCACATACATAGTGTTCTCATAAATATTGTGACCCACGTGATCTGGTAAACCTTGAATATTATTACCTTCCATTGGTCAATTAATGAACAGATCTGCATTCAGGAAATTTCATCGATGTTGCTATCCTGAAACTTTAAAAAATCTCAATAGTGAAGTACTATTAAAACTGGAATATCCACTAGGTATAACAGTAGGCGGGATTGTTCGCTAGCATGTTTAATGTGTCCTTGAAATTTTTGGGAACTTAGGTCCTTTGCGTAGACGTACAAAAGTTACATCATGTTGAGCATTAGAACAATATGTTGAGGAATTATTCGTCCATCACTTCAAGGAGCCCTTCATGTTACCTTCCATTGTTTGGCCGGACTTTCGTGAATTATGTTTGCTTCAATGAACGTGACTGAAGGGGAGAAGTTAATGGAAGAGATTATGCTTAGTTCCTCTTAATAGTTTAGATTATGAGTAATTAAGTGTTTAGTGGAAGAGTATTTCTTTAAATTGTTTTTCTTTAAAAAGCTCGTGTTCTTTATTCAATGGTAAATAGGTGATTGTAACTAAATTTCTGTATGGATTTTGTCCTAATCAGCAGCTCTTCCTGTTCTCTTATTGGCCCTTATTCGAGACCGTGGTTTCCTGGTAGCACCATCTGTTATAATCCTTCATCATTCTTTCGCTTAATTTTTAGCCATTTTTTGAGAGAGCACAATTTGTTTAATTCTGCATTTTTTTAACTCGAAATGTTTAATGGAAATTATTAATATGGTTTGGAAAAAAATTAAATTAGATTAACTGATTTCTAGCTACACTTCAAGAAGTTCATCGAACTCTCGATTACAAACATAATTTTTTTTTTTTTTTGAAAGCTGAAGCTCAGTGCACTAATTTCCTGGGAAATCTTCCAATGAAAGCTTCCGTCTTGCCGTGCATCTCTCTCTCTCTCTCTCTCTCTCTCTCTCTCTCTCAGTGCCATGTGCAAAGGGGTGGTGGTTTAGTTAATTTCCGATTTTGAAGCAAATTCTTTAATAGAGTTTTACTGACCTTCTAAAAGTGGGTTTGCCCACGAGTCAATCTATGCCTAGAATGCATCCTCCATACCACGAGTCAATGAAACATCGCAAAAGGAGAAATAATTCTCAAGTGATGACGTCATCGTCATCGCCATCGTCGTCGACGCCATTGCTGTGCGTGCGTACTGCGGAGTAGTCGTGCTGCTCGCAGAAAGCTTTGATAGCTGATAATTGGTTTGAAATCCTCTAGCCAAAAAGATAATAAAATAAATAACAAAAATGGTCCGGTTCTTGTAACCTAATACCATGAAAAACTTCAAACTATAATTTTTTTATCATAAAAATTCTCAAACCAATATATCTATAATAAATTTATCTTCTATTAATTGTCATTAAATTTTATTCTCAAATTAATAAACCAAATGACATGTAGCAGTTAATGAATGTACTAATTCTGGATTCTGCCTTCCATTTGTGATAAATAAGCCTACAAATAATTCACCTTACTAATTTAATCAAATGTATCATTTTGATAGTTTTTCTAGTAAAAGCATAATTTGTGGTAAATTTGAGACTTTTCATAATAAAAAAGTTAATTTGAGGGGAAATTTATTAAAAATGCATAGTATGATCAAAAAATTAGTTTGAGTTAATTTGTCGCAGGTATATCAATTTTGAGGCTTTTTTTTTAATGATATTAAATTCTTTTAATATGAAATAAAATGTTATTGAGACCGAACCGGATTTGAACCGGTAAGCCATTGGGGACCGCACCGGATTGAACCGGTCCGGTATATCATCTTCTTCCATTTTGCCGGCATGGGACTTCGAGTGAGAGAGGGAGCAGAGAGCAGAGAGTTCAGAGAGAGAGGGAGAGAGAAATGGAAGTAGCCGTCACCATCAGCAATCCTCCTCTCTTGGGTTCGAATCATAAGGTTAGCCTCGTTGAAACGAGACCCCTTTCTTTGGATTTTCTCCCGTTTCTGCTTCGAATTCTCGTTATTTGAATGTGCTCTGTTCCGCCGCTTTCATTGCCATCTCCTGTAGATTCTGCTGATTGGTCTTGTGTGTGACTGCTCTTCCTCCTCAGTCAATGCCTTGCACGGAGGGCTTTTCTTTGTTGTTTTCTTGAGAGAGGTGACATTGAAAATGAGCACTAGACAGCCGCTGAATTAGCATCTTGTGATTATGGGCAATTGCCGAATTTTCGCGTTCTCTGAGAGGTGACTCTTACTTGTGAGTTTTGTGCTTTCATGATGTTGACAATGTTAGGTTGTAAAGAGATAAAGGTATTGTCTTTATACATGTAAAAGCACGTTGGCCGAAGCTGCAAGGCTGCCCTTGTGCCATTTTCTTTCTTTGTATGAACTGATTCTGTTTAACGAGCTTCAACAATGAAAAGGCAAATCTTTTGTTGTGCAAGTCAACAAAATGGTAAAATTTGAAAAGGAATGGAAGATTTCCCCGCCCTCTGGAAAGAGAAAATGTAACCCGGGATTGATGTTGCTGCAGAAATTGTGCAGGTATCCGTAAAGAATCAGGTGGCATCAGAATGGCCCACTTCTGGAAATATCAAATTGTCTTTCTGAGAAAGTCTTAAAAGATTGTTATTGAGTTCATTTCGTGTAGAGCCTTGTTACACTCAATGTTGCATCACTTCCTTTTGAAGTCAGAATTTTTGTTGCAATTGTGCAGATAGTAAGTGTGAAGCAAGCCGTGAATGTTTCCATCCCAAGCGTGCCTTCGAAATTGGCTCACGTCTCCCTTCAAAGGGGATACTCACCTCAAGTGTTCGGTGGAAGGTACTTTTGCTCTTTGTCTTGTAACTATATATGTTGGGATAATCATGAACTCATAAGTTTGTACCACTGCTCGGATGGACAGTTCCGTATAATAATACTTCCCTTCCTTCATTATTAGGGTTTATTGCCTTGAACATTGTCGTTTCTGATAATTATCTCATGGTTATTCTTCAGATTTTGTCATTCCATAACATTAGCTAGGGTCTTTTGTTGTTTTTTACTCTATATTATCAGGTCGTGTATCCACAAGATGTTGAAGATAAACTTCCCATAATTTCGCATTGTGTTTGGATCGTCTTATAGCCCTTGAGTTCCTTAAATTCCTTCCCCTTGGTTTGATCGATTTGCTTTACAATGGCTGATGCTTCTGTAGGAATGGCTTGAACCAATCTTATGTAGTGGGCCTCTATCACCAAGAGTTTACCATCCCTTATGGATTTTTTGAGATTTTTTTGTTCATTTTTCAGGAGGAATAATAAAAGTTCCCGAGCTGTTTTTGCTGCAGTATCAGGTTAAATAAGTTCTTTTTGGTCCATGTACCACTCTTAACTTTCTGGTAATCATGTTTGTGGCTTCTTACATCTTATATGTGAATGAATTAGCAATTGTAAATGTTGAGGCCCTTTTTCATTTTGAAGACTTTTCAGTTACCAACACAACTAGCAGCAGTGATAGAGAACTGAAGGTGAGAAGCGTTATATTATTATGCTGCATCTAGGAAAATTTCTCAGTATGTAGTGTCTCAAAAGCTTGATACGGGTGCATGTCAAACCTGTTAAATAAGTAATAATTAAAGAACAAGGGAACTGTGCCAAAGGTAAATGGCCTTTGTTTTTCCTAGAGCTTGCCTGTGGATTAGACGAATTTAGTACATTTTTTGCTCTTTTGGCACTTCAGCACTCAACTTTTTGGCATGATGATATTTCTAATTCTTTGTCTAGGTAAGGGTCGACGTATCTGGTGCAAAAACTCAAGTGATTTTCAATGATGTGTTTGACAAGCTGGTTGCTGCTGCCCAGCCAATTTCAGGGTTTCGTAGAGAAAAAGGAGGTAAAATAACCTACTAGAGAATGCCTATTACAGTAGTTCTTGCTGTCTTACTATCATGAGAAAGGAACTATGGAATATGATGTTTTGAACCATGGATGCTATCATTTTCAAGGTCACAATAATCAACCATATGGCTTTATCTCATTTCCTATTAGGCAACTTTGTGAAGCTTTCACTCGTGCAGATGAAATATTCCTAAATTATTCTCATCAATTTGTTGCAGAAGGAAGCCTCCTGCAGCATGTTGAAATTGCTTTCGGAACTGAAAGCAAGAAAAATTTTAAATGTGGTGTTCTTTTCTAGTGCCAAATAATGACTTATTGAAGCACT
This sequence comes from Eucalyptus erythrocorys, assembly GCA_014182555.1. NCBI lineage: Eukaryota > Viridiplantae > Streptophyta > Magnoliopsida > Myrtales > Myrtaceae > Eucalyptus > Eucalyptus erythrocorys. Next base: position 1,917,420 of record CM024597.1, on the reverse strand, counting down.
GTGTATGCAAGAATATGATTGCTGCGTAGTGAAATCCATTTCTCTGCTCACTCAATAAATATGATTTTATTCATTGTTTTGATCATTTTGACCAAGCTAACCATTCTTTTGTATCTTCTTCTGACATCTTCGGTGACATTTGCAAATTGCCAGGGAAAACACCGAACGTAAGTTTCCAAATCCTCTTATCATGCTGCGGATACTTTATTGGCATTGCTTCTTGGCTCTATATATAGAAAATTTAGACCAAGGATGAGCTTATATACTTAAAGATTGGGCATATAACAAATGAAAAGAAAATAATTTGTTGGTGAAAAATTAAACCGTGCAAGTTGAATGCTAGGCATAATATTCCTCTAAGTTTATTCAGCCATATCTGGGACTTCAATATAGATGGAATCTTTGACACACAGTGTTCTCATGCTAATTAACCATCTGTGAGAATTTTTTTTTTTTTTTTTAGGTTATTTTCCTTTATTTAATTTAGTGATATTCAACAAAACCAGGGACTGTTGAAATGGAGGTTTTCCAGTTAAAAATTCACTGTTTGCTGGGTACATCTGTTTGTTCTCTGTCTTGGAGATAACCTTTTTCATGTACACAATGATTGAATTTGAATCTTCCATTGTTTAATCTATATATGCTTGGTTTGACACTAAATGTTGCTCGCAAATTTTCTCCTCCTACCTATGGAGCATGTGAGGGTGTTGTGTCCATGCATAACCTCCTTTTGTGGCTTGGTTGTAATGCTAATATCTGTGGCTTTTGTCTTAGTGCAGATACCCAGGGACATTTTGCTAGAAATTCTTGGACCTTCTAAAGTTTACAAGCAAGTGATCAAGAATGTCATAAACTCCACTGTTGCTGAGTATGTTCAGAAGGTAGATGTCTAACTCTTTGTCATAGATGCACTCTCATATTAGTTTATAACGTCTCTCGACTCCTCTGTATATGCACTTATGTTTGTGATCTGTGACCTCAGTGAAGCTGAGAATTCCTTCTCATTTAACGTAATTTAAACTTTCTACTGAGTTTACACAGTTTTTCATTTGCTAGATATGTCCCAATGGTAGAACTGTCTATTCTATTCCTCACAAACATCAAAAAGACTCTCCTATGTGGTAATGCTGCCAAATTCACTTTATTTGCACTGTGCACTTATATTACAGAACCTCAATTTCCAAGTCTCCTTAATCTAGGCCATCCTGTACACACTGTTTGTGAGCCAGCCTCCACACTGCGTGAGCACATCACTGGCTGAGCAAGAAATTCTCCACCTCTTCTGCGGATCGGAAATGCTAATTATAATAGATTGCTTAGATGTTATCAAATGATGCATGTCATATGGCTAATCCCATCAATATTCAAGAGCTGGCTTCATGATTTCAAGAGGTGGCTCTCACTATGCAACATTTAATGCTAATTATAATAGATAGCTTAGATTTTATCAAATGATGCATGTCATATGGCTAATCCCATCAATATTCAAGAGCTGGCTTCATGATTTCAAGAGGTGGCTCTCACTATGCAACATTTGCCCTATAGCCAAGGATCAAGAGGTGGCTCCCAGGGCAAAGTCCTTTGTCTAGCATGACGCTTAGTTCCCAATGTGCGCAAACATCAGTCCCTTTTTGATGCACATGATGTCACTTGGCCACATATCCCATATTTGATATCATACATGATGAATACATATAAACATAACCAATCCAGTTTACAAATAGAACATATACATCAAAGTTAAGCCAAGATTCGAATCTTTCCTCCTTTTCAACGTCGGTTAAATCATCCTCTGTTCTCTCTATTCATGGTCTTTCTCTCTCATCAAACTCTCTCTCTCTCTCTCTCTCTCTCTCTCTCTCTCTCTCTCTCATATTCAGCCAATCAACCACAATCAAGAGATGGGCATTATATATAGCAAGGTGGTGATTTAGTCATCACCATGTGTAACGCAACATGAAGACACTTTCATGCATTCCCACGATACATAGGTATTCGCTGGCACTTCTGTTTCCCCTGTGTTTCACCAAATGGGAGAGCAAGGAAAGAAATTATTTCTTCGGCACTTAAGTGAAGATGTTATTTTTCACACTACATGTGGGGAGATAAGGTCAAATTCGTAGGGAGGTCTGTACTCTAGATAATCTTTTCTTTTTAGTTGCATTTAGAGAAAAGTGGACAAAACAATTCGGGGAAGTAGCATTCAAGCCCATCACTCACTGTTGCTTGTGCAAGGGAGTATCACATAAAAAGACAACATTTCCTTCTTTTGGAGTATCCATTTTTCACTTGTCACGGCTCTGCATGGGGTACTTTTTTGAAAATCTTCTAATTACGTTTTTCTTTTGCAGAATGGCTTAAAAGTTGGGAAAGATTTAACGGTTGAGCAGAGTTTTGAGGACCTAGAAGACAGTTTTGAACCTGGCAAAACCTTCAGTTTCAGTGCAGTTGTGCAACTCCTGGAATGAAACGAGCCAGGCAGGGTCTTGATTATGTGATGCTCAGCATTCTTAGGAGAATCAAGAAAATTATACATGAATGGCATCCATTTAAAATGAGGAAAGCATAAATCGAATTTTTTTTTTTTTCATATGAGCGGCTGAGTGGCTCGTGAATTTTTTGCAATTTTTCAAGTGAGCAGTCAAGTATGGGGAAAACACCTGAAGATGTCATTTGAGCGGTGATATGGAACATTGCAGGGAAGTAGAATTGCTACCTATTGGAAAGATATTGCTTCTCTTCTCAACTCCTAGGCTTGATAGATGGGACAGAGACTGTGATCCAATGGATTGTACATTGATCATCATGATCATAAGTACTACCAAATTTTCAGAGTGTCAATGATACAGGTCTCACACCAAATTCACAGACAGTTGTTGCATTGATAAAGCTACAGCCTGAGTTCCCCCTGCTATTCTCTTCAAGCGAAAAAGGATTTTACCCCTACCCCAGGTGCATCTTTAGCACCGATGTAGCCATTCTTGAAGCATTCTGATGCTTACTTTCTTGGCGTGCTTGGCGTGCTATTACTATCCAAAGACTATTTTTATGTCATCCTTTTTTACCTCTTTGACAAGATGGTCAGTATTTTGCCTTAAAGATGAAGTGCTGTCGCCTCTTAGATTTCACTGGAGATGAGATTAGAGAGAGCTGTTTCTTATTTCGGTATTTCTTTTCAATCTGTATTATCTTCTGCAAAGTATGTAAATCATTTTATTTTTAGGGGCAGTAGTCTGTTTATAATTTTCCAAACTGCAGAATGCAGGAATTCATTGATTAACCTCAAATTGTCCTAATCAACCTCAACAATGGTATTTCTGACTTAGTTAATGACCTGCCTTATAGGATGTAATTTGCCTTTGAAGTTTCATTCCGTAGGTCAATATTTGCTTCAGAGTTCAAAAAAATTGTGTATTTCATTTTATGGCAGTAATTTACCTTTATTCGTTGTAATTAGCCTAAAGTCATCTTAAAATTTTGGCTATACATTTTGTAAATCAATCTCAAATTATCGCAATCATGACCATTCTCAAATGTAATAGTTATGATTGTGAGTGAATGACTTCTCTTATGAGAGCGTGAATTACTTTCGAAATAATTAACATTACATAATTCACTTTCTATGTAAGTCTATTACTACATGCAGCAGTAATTTCTCTCGAAATTAGTATTAATTTTCCATATGGACGTTAAATTTCAAGCAAAATCTAAACGTAGTCGTGAATGAGAAAAATAAAGATTTCAACTCGATCTTTCTCTCTGTGAAAATCCATTTTGTTTCATATGTTATCGCATCGATCGTGGAGTTTTTCGTCAGCATGGCAGGCAAAATTTGCCGTAAAAGCTCCTCCCCTTCAGCAAAAGCTCTTGCCAAGAACGCTCGGCTTTCTCAACAGCGTTCAAATTCACTCGCGCGCCGTCCTGACCCGAACTGAATTCCTTGTGATGACCACACTTGCGAGTCGTCGTCACCATGGCCATCGCCATTCTTCCCAATGCGTCACCATCGTCATGCACTCAAAGCCTCCAAGAAGCAACCGTCTTTGCGGCCGCACAAGCTGACGGACACCCTCCTGGTCGCCTCCGCCGCCAAGACCCTCTTGCAGTCCGGGACCAGCAATCTCGGCCCTGATGTCGTCCCGGTCACCGGCTCCCTCCGCTGATTCTTGGACCTTCAAGCTCCTCCTCGACGCGTTCATCCGGTCAGGCAAGTTCGATGCTGCTCTCGAGATTCTTGATCACATGGAAGAGCTCGGCATGAGGCTGAATTCCCATATGTATACTTTGGTGCTCACCGCACTCGTCAGGAAGGACCAGGTAGGGCTGGCACTGTCGATTTTCTATAAGCTCTTGGACGGTTCAGATGGAGCGGTTTCAGTGCCGAGCACGGTCGCTTGCAATGAGCTGCTTGTCGCGCTTAGGAAGGCGGATATGAGAGCGGAGTTCAGGGAGGTGCTTGACAAATTGAGAGGGAAGGATGGGTTTGAGTTGGATGCTTGGGGTTATAACATTTGTATTCACGCGTTCGGGTGTTGGGGCGATTTGCCGACTTCTCTGCATCTTTTCGAGGAGATGAAGGCGAGCAATTCGGGTTTGTGTAGCCATCCTCTCAATGTCTTCTGCTTTCATGATGAGATAAAGAGACTTAATGCGACTAATAGTTAGATGGTGGACTGGGATGCAAGAAGTAGTTTCCTCAGGGCGTCCGGCGGTGACTGCAGCGAAGACGTTGGATGTCAATGATAGGTGATTTCCTCAGCACGTTAGGTGGCGGCTACAGCGGAGGTTTCCGCAGCAGACCAAGGGGTTTCCGCCGTTGGATGTTGATGGCTGGTGTTTTGCTCAGGATGTTCGTCGGCGGCGACTGCAGCTGCTGCAGCGGAGGTTTCCGCCGTTGGATGTATTTTCTTGCTCTTTTTTCCTTTTATCTTCTTCACTGTGGCAGCCGTGGCTGCTCAAGCTCATCATTGCAGACCCATTCCTACTCTAGCTCCGTGGCTATGACGCTCCATGACGTCATGCGGAACATGTCTCCTCTCTTATATTCATATATTTATTTATTATCTATAGTTAAAAAAAAAAATTATGAACGCGTGGAAACATAACAGTATAAGTACAAATGATCACTCACAACATCAACATTTTGTATATATACTAATCCATACAAACATACAAAAATAGCTTAGTACATCAAACCAATCTTGTGAACGAGTATATATATATATATCTGATAAAAAAAATTGCCTGTAAAATATTTAGACCACCCCCATACTTAAGGGTCTATCACTTCTAGCGCCAACTAGTTGTCCTTTTCATCAAAACCAGGCACACTTTCAAATCCTCCGAGAGGTCAAACCAACTTGCCATTAATACAACCATACTAGACAATATACCTTTAAGGTGTAACTTGTGGTAACCTGTGTCGAACCCAAACTATAGAGCTACACCTAATCCACACCACTATAAATCTGAGTAGAAGGACATACTAATAGTCACTCTCGAAAAACAGTGGTGCCCCAAATCTCATCATGGAAAGTCGGTCAATTACTACAAATCTATAAAATAAAAGAGGTAGCTAGAGCCCATTTATGAAAGGAAATGCAGAACAATGGAGAAAAAGGTTATGTGTATTTTCTATATTGCTAAATGTACAAGAAGTGTTGGTATTTATAATACAAGAGAGGCGAAAAAAAAGAAGAAAAAGAATATATGCACAATATTGTTTTTCCTAAAATACTCCATGTCTATGATCTGCCCTATCAATTGCAATCTTAATAGATAAAAACAAATTCTCCTTCCAACACTCTCTCTCAAGCCGGCGGCCTATAAATGTCAAAGGCGCCAAGCTTGTTCAACAAATATCTATGCTGTCTCTGGCATAATGGCTTAGTGAAAATGTCTGATGGTTGTTCTACAGTTCCAATTCCTTGAATTGTAACGATGCCTTGTTGAATTTTTTCTCGAGTAAAATGACAATCAACCTCAATATGCTTTGTTCTCTCGTGGAAAACTGGATTCGCTGTCAATTTTAGCGCAGCATCATTATCACAAAACAATTCACTTGCTCCGTTGACTTGCACACCAAGATCTAAAAGCAGTCTTCGTATCCAAACTATCTCGCAAATAATCTTTGCCATGGCTCGATATTCTGATTCTGCTTATGATAATGAAACTGTTGACTGTTTCTTTGTTTTCCATGAAATCAAAGATTTTCCTAGCTTAATGCAAAAGCCAGTGATGGATCTTCTTGTCTTGGGACAAGTAGCATAATCTGTGTCACAATATGCTGTCATCTTCATGTTGCAATCTCGAGATAGTAGAATTCTAAGTCTTGGGCATCCCTTCAAGTACTTTACAACCTTCAGCGCTGCATTCATATATGATTGCTTCAAGTTGTGCTTAAATTGACTAAGTATTTGTACTGCATAGCATATATCAGGCTTGGTCATGGTAAGATGGATTAATTTGCCAACAAGTCGTTGGTATCCGGATGGATCCTTGAGTAGTAAATCTTCATTTGGAGAGGAAGAACTTACATCATATTCATATGTTGTCAATTTGATATTCTGCTCAATAGGTACAGCAGCTGGTTTGCATCCTGATAATCTAGCATCTGATATGATTTCCAGGACGAATTTTCGCTGACTGAGACAAATTCCCTCACTGGATCGAGCTATTTCGATACCAAGAAAATATTTTGTAGGACCCAAGTCTTTGATATGGAAAGTCGAATGCAAGTATTCTTTGAACTTTAGAATTGCAACATCATCATTTCCCATGATAAGTATATCATCAACATAAATCAATAGGTAGATTGATGAAGTACCTTTGGTCCATGTGAATAATGCATAATCATGCTTCGAGTGTTGAAAACCTGCATTTGTAAGTGCCGCAGTGAATTTTGCATACCACTGTCTAGATGCTTGTTTAAGCTCGTACAGGGATTTGCGGAGACGGCACACTCGAGACTCTCCCTGTCAACGTAATCCCTATGGAACCTCCATGTAAATTTCTTCATCAAGATCTCCATGAAGAAAGGCATTGTTGACATCCATTTGATGTAACTCCCAATTGCGTAATGCAGCAATCGCCAGAAAGGAGCGGACATTACCTCTTTAGCAACTGGGGAAAAAGTCTCATGGTAGTCAAATCCTTCATGTTGCGTGAATCCCTTTGCGACAAGCCGAGCTTTGTATCACTCAATTGAACCATCTCCCTTATATTTTATTTTATAAACCCATTTGCAGCCAATGGGCCTTCTGTGAGCAGGCAGAGGGATGATGTCCCAAGTGTTATTCTCTTGGAGAGCAACAATCTCTTCTTTCATGGCCCTTTGCCAATGGATATCTCGCGCTGCTTCATCATAAGAAGACAGTTCTTGTTCTTCGGATATCCGACTGATGCAACACATGTGTTCCCGAGATAATCGACCAAAAGATACATAGGAGGATATTGGGTATTGCGTACCTGAAGCTCACAAGGTAGAGCAAATATAATCCTTTGTCCATGTCGGGGGGACGAACTAGTCGTCCTGAGCGTCTAGGCCTGACTGCTGGGGATGATTGTTCAATATGTTGTTGCGGTGACAAAGGAAGCTCACTACATGTTGCTAGAGTCATCACTAGTCTGACGTGCTGGGGAATCAGAATACCCAGTGGTGAGAACAAGTGAGTCAGTACATGTCGCCGCAGAACATGGGTTGGGAGATGGCTGATCTGGTCTAATCAAAATGTATTGTGGTTGCACATAAATATCCTCCACTGATAAAAATTGTCGATGGCATGATTCAGTCATGGACGCCTTAGCTGAAGATCCCATTTCTTGAAAGGGAAATATATCCTCGTGAAATATAACATCACGACTAACAAAGAAGCGACCGGTAGATATTTCAATAACCCAATAACCCTTTTGTAGGGTGCCGTATCCCATAAAGACACACCGAAGAGCATGGGGTCCATTTTATGTCGATGCCGAACATTCGTCATGTAGCAAAAACAACCAAACACGCAAAGATGACTAATGTGTGGTTGCTTACCAAAGAGCATCTCAAAAGGAGTGCAACCTTTTATTATTCTAATTGGCATGCGATTAATCAAGTAAGCAGCAGTGATCACACAATCTCCCCCAAAAAGATTCAGGAATGGAGGCTTGATATTTTAGTGCATGAGCAACTTCTAGGAGATGTCGATGTATTCGCTTGACAACTCCATTTTGTTGCGGAGTGTAAGCACAAGAACTCTCATGGAGAATTCCTTGTGATGACAGAAAAGATTGATAGTCATTGGAAAAGAATTCACTTCCATTGTCTGTACGAATCCTCTTAACATGCTTATCAAATTGATTTTTAACCATGGATAAGAATTTCGACAGACAAGAGAAAGCCTGACTTTTGGACTGTATGAGAAATACCCAAGTGGCACAAGAATAATCATCCAAGATAGTAAGAAAAAATCGAGATCCATCACGATGTGGTATATGATAAGGACTCTAAATATCCATATATACTAATGAGAAAGTACTAGTGGCTCGAGATACACTAGTTGGGAATGGATGTCTCGTTTGTTTTGCCAAGGGGCATACTTTACATTCTGAACAGGGAAAATAGGCACTATGACCCAGACGTTTATGGGAAAGTGAAATTTTATTTGCAGCAACAACATTACAAGAAATGCCTTTATTCAAAGACGAAAGATCAAAATCTTCGGGGAAATTGATCCAGAAATACAGCCCTTGTTCTATTCTATCCAAGCCCATCAGTTTCCCAGTCGAAAGGTCTTGAAATGAACAATTTTTGGAATTGAAATTGGCTCGACAATTATTGTCCTCACAGACTTTGGAAACAGCTATAAGATTAAATTCAAATTCTGGGATATAGAGAACATTTTTAAGGATAATGTTTGGGTAAGTTGAATAGTGCCAATCTTTCTGATATCAGTAATATTTCCATTTGGAAGTCGAACATATATGGAATCAGGCTTTGTAGAGGTACTAGAAAACAAATATTCATGACAAATTATGTGATCACTAGCGCCTGAATCAATAATCCATGCATCAACTGAAATATTATTAGTCTTGTTTGATGAAGTACCTGAGAAATTTGCACTTTTGTCAACTGTCTGTAGCTGATTTAGTGCCTTCATTATGTTCTGGTATTGATCCTGGGATATAGGTTGGTGAGCTTTGTCATATCCTTGTGCTGACACCTGGTAAGCAGAAAATTCTTTTCCTTTCTTTTCTTTGTCAGTGGGTCTACCATGTAATTTCCAGCATGTCTCAATGGTATGATGAGGACGCCGACAATATTCACAATATTTACCTTTAAATTTGTAGTTGTGGCTTCCTCCCTTTTGTGATGACGTGGCATTATAATGACCACCGGATTCAGGCCCATACGAGATAAAATGAGAACCGTCAGATCCACGACTTCTCCTTTGATCTACACCATCCAGTCGGATTAAATTTGGGCCGTCAGATTTGCACCCCTGCTTATCTCGACCGTCAACTCCACCGAACGAATAGGAGCCGTCGGATCTAGTCTTCAGATCTTGGCCGTCCGTTCGAGAAGCCCTAAAATTAGGGTTCCATTCATGATCGTCATTTTCCCCGAAGGAGCTAGGGTTCCCTCTCGAATTTGGGGCTCGCTATGGCGCGCGAAGGCCGCCGTGAGAATGGCCGGAAATCTTTGTTGGAGCAGCGAGAGCCATGATTTCTCCCCCTTTTTCAGTTCCGGCGGTGGCCATTCGCTGATTCTCCTCCTGGACAATGAGCTGGAAGATGCGGCCGAGTGGCGGGACGGTCTCCATGGCTAAAATCTGGGTACGAAAAGGTATGTAGCTCTCGTTTAAGGCTAATAGGAATCTTGTCACTTTCTCGCGATCTTTGATCGCTCGATACTGCTTGAGTGTGGACTTTGGTCCTTCAAGCTGCTCCTTGGCCAACTCAAGCTCGTTCCAGAGCGCCGAGAGCCGGTTGAAATAGGCGGTAACCAAGAGGTTCCCCTGTTTCAACTCGGCGAGGGCTTGAGTTAGTGAGAAAACCTTCACCCTGTTGAGCTTCCCGTACATTTCCTTTATGTTATTCCACATTAATCTCGCGTCTTTAGTCGGAGGAAGCCCAACTGCGACCTCCGGCGACATAATTTCCTATCCACGTGCGTACTAATTGATTGCATTTGCGCCAATGGTGCTGCAGGCGTTCATCGATCATAAAGGGGACGGATCCGTCAAGGAATCCGTCCTTATCTTTGGTTATAAGAGCTCGCCGAAAATCCCTCGCCCATGCTGAGTAATGATCCGGTTCGGTGAGTTGAAGAGTGATGAGTCGCAGGTTTGGGCTGTCGGCTGATGATGTGTACAAGGCATCTCCGGGTTCTGGACGACCGGCGATGGGTGGAAGAACGAGCGGCGCAAACCCGGGTGGGAAGCTTGGGTAGGGATTCATTCCCGACCCACCCGGATTGGATTCGAGTTCTCCATTTGGGTTGTAGCTGGCCCATTGTTGGTTTGGTCCGGCGACCCATGGTCCTTGAACTGGAAAACATGGCGCATACGGCCAAGAAGTTGCTCGGTAGTTGGAGTAGGAAGTTGTCCGGTGACTGGAGCTAATGTAGATTGGTCGGATGACTCCTCTATTATGTTTCTAGGTTGATCTGAATTTTGGATTTCTGAGTTGTTGGAGTTCTACATATTGAATTCCTCTTTGCAATGTGCTGTCTTTGTTCTGCAGATGGAGATTTGCAGCAAAAAAAAAAAAAAAAAAAAAAAAAAAAAAAAAAAAAAAACATAAGACAATTGGAGGCAATTCGGAAAGAATGGTGCGAAAGGTGGATCAGAAAAGCTGCTCTGATACCATGAAAGGAAATGCAGAACAATGGAGAAAAAGGTTCTATGTATTTTCTGTATTGCTGAATGTACAAGAAGTGTCGGTATTTGTAATACAAGAGTGGAGAAAAAGAAGAAGAAAAAGAATATATGCACAATCTTGTTTTTCCTAAAATATTCTATGTCTATGATCTGCCCTATCAATTGCAATCTTAATAGATAAAAACAAATTCTCCTTCCAACAAGTTAATGAGATTTCTAGGTTTAAGGTAGGCGATTACTCGACCGAGTGTCAAATGCAATAACATAAACTCAAGACAAGTTTAACATGGTTGCATATACAAAATGAAAATGAGCTGATCTATTAGCTTTTTACCTACATACTCAAATTAAAATAACTTGTTGATGTGACACAAAATTGTTCATTCATATGCAAGCAGATAATGTAGTATATCATAATTATAATCACCGCAAAGTAATTTACTGAGATACACAGTAGCCATATTCGTCTTTGGCTACGACTCATCTCGATCAACGATGTATCATTGCCACTAACTCATGAGAGGTGAAATCATAAGCGGACCATCATGGTGATTATCATCTCATAAACAACTATTCAAGACATTGAATATCATGCATGCGATTCACGAGCCCATCTGACCTTCATCCTCTTTTCACCATGCCATCGTCATTTAATAGAGTGTAACTTCATATATCATTTAGATTAATTTAATATCGTGTCTCATTCTAAAGCTTTGTCAACTGTTCGAAGAGGTGGGGGATGATGATAGAATTCTTCTTTTACGTTTTTCTCCGACGCAGGCTCTGGCATGCATGAGAAAAGTGAAAGCTACACTTAATCCATCACAACCTTCTTCTTTTTTTGGTAAAGTAATCCATCACAACCTTTGATCCCTTCCATCATTTAAAAAAAAAAAAAATCATTGATGCTATATTTAATAGGGTTAAAGAAATTTGCTTCTTCGCTCATTACATCTATATTTGCTTTTCTGCATTATTTTTTAAGCTTCATAAATCTTGGACCTTTAGCGGGGAAACTAAATTGATCGACTCAAACTGATCATATGGGCGGGTTTAGAATAGTGATCATTGTTCTACTACTGTTCCATCGTCTTCCTTCTCCCAGCCCGACTCTGATCAGAAGCATCATGTCTCGATCCGATTTGGGCACGCCCCGAATGGTGGTCAAGAAGATCCTGGCCAAGCAACAACGCGAGGGCCAAGGTGCTGCCGTCCGAAGAAGCATAGGCAGGTTTGACTTTTCCATTCCCGCTCTTCTCTGTTTCTCTGTAAACTTGTGATGGTTTTAATTGGTGATGGGCTTAAGGCCCGTCCGCCCATGCTGGGCCCAGAAAGCCCGGCCCACGGGAATAAGGCCCGTGGATGGGGGAAGGTATAAAAGGGAGGAGAGAGAGAGAGATCATACCTCTTGGACAGAACAACGTACGTACGTTTCCCGCGCTCTCTTTCTCTCAAAACGCTTAAGGCGACGCTCTACTCCCTTCAAGGCAAATTGACATCATCGGATCAGAATTTCTTCCTCAATCTTCGGCATTGGTGTTTAATCTGTGGCTAACAAGGTACACTCGAATCCGTGGTGTGCTTTACGATCGGTGATACGTGATTTTCCCGGGCTTCGCTTCCGCATTTGTTTTAGGGGTTTGATTTAGTGTCGAATCCGTTTTTTGGGGATCCCTTATTACCAACATTGGTATCAGAGCCCTAGTTCACGTTTTTCCCGACTTGTTTGATGTTTTTTGATTGATTTTTGGCGAAAGAAATTCGGCCGTACGGATTGGGGCAGAAATCCCGACACCCGAGCGCTATTCGGCCATTTTTTCGAGTTTTCGTAAGTCGAAATCGAATTCTGAATACACTGGGTGAAAGAGGTCGTCGAGACGAGTCCGGCGACATGTCGTGCGCCGCCGGAAGATGCTGCACGCGCCCACACGCGCGGCCGGAAGCCGTGCGCGTGGGCGCGACGCGCCCGGGCGGCAATGGCAGCGTGTGCGCTACACGCGCCGGTCAGCGAACCGGCACGTGCGCGCCGGCGACCGGCGAAACGGCACGCGCCGGTCGGCGAATCGACGCGTGCTGGCGCGTCACTTGATGACGTCATCGTGGCGTCGCCCAACGGTCGGTAACCATCGGGGATGACGTCATCGGTGGCGTCATCTCGTCGACCGTTGGCCGGCCGGTCACCGGCCGGCGACCCGACCTGACGGCGACCCGACCCGGGAGCCTGGCACGTGCGCGGCACGTGCCGGATGACGCAGCATCGCGCCACGTCGGCCCGCGCGCACGCGCGCGGCACGTGCCGGCTGACGTCTGCGTGATGTCCTCCGCGCACGCGCGCGGCACGTGCCGGTCGGTTTGTTCGACCCGGCCCAACCGGCCCGACCGATCCGACCGGTCCGCCGACCGGCCGTCCCGCGCGACCGTTGACCGTTGACCGTTGACCGTTGACCGTTGACGACCGTTGACCGTTGACCGTGGCCCGAAAAAAAAAAAAAAAAAAAAAAAAAGAATTTTTTTTTTTCAATCATGCCTATGTGGGTTATAAGTAATCCATTTTTTTTTTTAATTTTTGCATTAGTTGCATGAATTTAGGAAAATTATGTATTTTCCCTTATGTAAATTATGGATTATGAGTAATCCATTTTTAGTTCCGCATTTGTTGCGGGAACTATGATGCGCAATGCACGGATACCTGCATTTCCGAGAACGGACGAAGGACGTGCAAGACTTAAAAGGCTGATGAAAGAGTTAGCTAATTATCGGTGGCATGATGGTGATTTAGTATCACATGTGGTCAAGGTCAATCAGATGATGCAGGAAATCATACGGAATGGTTATCTTATGCCGGATTTTGAGAAGGTGTCGACCTTCAAAAACACTCTTCCACCTGAATGGCAAGCGGTGTTAGATCGGCTATGGGAGGTCAACGTGGTCCCGGGTTATAGGAGGCTAGTGGAAGCTTTTGTTAGAGAGTACTATAGGATTGAGTTAACCAAAACCTCAACCCTTACATTGAGCGCTAAATGGCGCCGAGTAAATGCGCCTTGGAGGCGACATGAAAACTCTCCAAAAGTTTTTCCATGGTTGGCAAATGTGCCTTCAAAATTCTCAAATTTTTTGACTGATAGATTAGAAAGGACATTCCCTAATTATTTCTTAGATTAGTTTGAGATGTTTTATGGGTGTAAATATCTCTTTTCATGTTGATATTTATATCTGTATATATTGCTTAGTGTAATGTATAGTTGTATTATGTGAAAGCATTATTGTTTTATTGGATGTTATTCATCTATTGCTTTCTGTTATTGCTGGTTCTTTGTGAGTAATTAGCTGTGGGTAGTTTTTTTTTTTTTTTAGAAGTTTTTGTAGCTTCATAGAATTGATTTTGCATATGACAATCATATTAATGATAGCTTTAAGTTAGGATTTTGGAGGATGATTGGAAACATCGTGACCTTTTGATTCGAAGCCTTACTTGAAATTATTCATTAATATGATGGGTCTATGTAAAAGTGGATGTATAAATGAAAGGCATTAATTATTCGTGCATGTATATCGATGTGTTCGGATCGATGATTTCAGCAACTAAGAACGTAATTGCTGATATGAACAACCACAATTGTGAAATATTGAATATGAAGATTCAATATGTGCTGGAAAAGCAAGAAGCACTAGAAGCTTTTGACCATGTTATGGAAGATCTTGAGGATGCCATGCGCCACCTTGAGCTAGTAGAGGACCACCTAACGGCATTTGAGCCGAGAACGGACATTTGCAAAGCTGGTTCTAGCTCAGAAAGGGCTTTGAGCTCTAAGCGCAAGCGTATTGATTCGTTCAATATGTGGGAATGCAAAGGATCAAGTCCTTATTGCAAGAAATCAAGAGTTAACCAACACAAGAGAGGAAAACGTCCTCAAGTGAAGAAAATGTCAAGGGTGAGATGTTACAATTGTGACAAGAGAAGTCACTATGCTCGCAATGTTGTGAGTTGCAAAAGGTAAACACCTCTTGTACATTTGAGAACTTTGCTTATGTGTCAAATTCTGTATTGTTGGCTGAATCCAATCCTTTGTGGACTGTAGATTCGGGAGCAACAGACGATGTAGCAAAGGATAGAGGATCCTTTGTGGAATTTCGACGAGTCCCAACCGGAACTAAGTGGATCCATATGGGAAACAACTCCGAGCTGAAGTAAAGGAATTGGCACATGCCAATTGAACATACATGGTGGACGCATCTTGATGTTTTATATGCTCCGGAGATTCGTCGAAATTTTATATCTGTTTTGATGTTGGTTAAGCTTGGTTTTAGTGTAAACTTCCATAATATAAGTATAGATTTGTATTTGGATACAAACTACCATGGTTGTGATTATTTTCTGAATGGTTTTATTGTACTAGATGTTGACTAATGTGATGTCAATATTTGTTATTCCCTTGTTTCACGTCTTCTTCTTTATATGACAATGATGTGATTGTGTGGCATGCTAGACTTGGTCACATGGGCCAACAACGTATGAATTGACTAGCCAAAGAAGGCTTGTTGGGTGACATTGAAAAAGTCGATTTGCCCATAAGTCAGCATTGCCTAGTAGGGAAAATAACAATGAAACGATTTAGAAAAAGATAAAAGAGCTGAATTTCCTCTGCATTTAATCCATTATGATGTACGTGGTTCAATGGATGTGAGAGGAAGGCATGGGGTTGTTTAATTCATCACTTTTTATATATGATTATACTCGATTCGAATATGTCTATTTGATTTCTCATGAATCTGAAGTAATAAGTTGTTTCAAAAGGTTTATGAACCTAATAGAAAATAAATTAGACAAGAAAATAAAAGTATTTAGATCCGATCGAGGTCGAGAATATTTATCGATGAGTTCAGAAAATTATGTGATGAAAAAGGAATAGAAAGACGGTTTATGCATTCCATATACTCCTCAACAAAATGGTGTTGTGGAAAGAAGAAACAGAACCCTACTTTGGAATGGTTAGGTCTATGATGGCACATGCTAACTTACTTATCACTTTTTGGAGTGATGTGTTGTTAATTGCTGCCTATATACTTAACCAGATGCCTTCCAAATCAGTTACTTCCACTCCATATGAGTTATGGACAGGTAGAAAATCGGACTTGTTTTTTTTTTTTTTTCTTCTTAAGCCATGGGGTTGTGCTGCCTATACCCATGAGCCCTTTCACAAATTTGGGAAATTAGGTCCCAGAGGAAAGAAGAGTATTTTCATAAGATACTCGAACACTCTAAAGGATATGTGTTCATAGGTGAGCAGGAAAGTGGGAGTGTAACTGAATTTGAATCAAGAGATGTCACATTCTTAGAGGATGAGTTTCCTAAGAAGGGCGAAATAGGTGAAAATTACTCCCTATTTGAAACCATGGATCAAGATAATGATATTAGTGGGGTTCGTCCAAGTGGGAGTAGTATGAGAAGTGATGAATTGCATACAAATGATTCTCAATCACAACCACATGATGAGACGACATCGTCATTATCTAATCCTAGTGGGAGCATAATGGGAAATGATATGCTAAGTGCACAATCTCCCATACGGCGAACAAGTCGCAAAAGTATTCCCCGTCGACGTTTTGACATTGAAGGGGAAACTTTTATGATTGCCCCACAAGATGAGGATGAGCCAAGAAATATACATGAGGCTCTAAATTGCCCTAATAAGGAAAGATGGATGGATGCAATGGGAGAGGAAATGGAGTCAATGAAGTCAAACCATGTTTGGGAACTGGTTGATCTTCCAAAAGGACGCAAAGCTATTGGGAACAAGTGGGTTCTCAAGATAAAGCGTAAAGCTGATGGCTCAATAGAAAGATATAAAGCTCGCCTTGTGGCGAAGGGGTATAATCAACAGGAAGGAATTGATTATGAGGAAACTTTTTCCCCTGTTGTGAGATTTACCTCAATTCGCATTATTCTGGCAATAATGGCTAGTATGGATCTTGAATTACATCAAATGGATGTAAAGACTGCTTTTTTCTCAATGGAGAATTAGATGAGGAAATATATATGGAACAACTGTTGGTTTCATTACAAAAGGCCAAGAAGGAAAGGTATGTCGACTTTTGAAATCGATATATGGCCTTAAGCGATCGTCAAGACAATGGTATATACGATTTCATAATGCTATGATGGCATATGATTTTACAATGATTGATGAGGATCATTGTGTATATATCAAAAGATCCAAAGATCAGTTTGTGATCATATCATTATATGTAGATGATATACTAATTGCCGGAAGTAATATGGAGTTAGTTAATACCATCAAAAGTTGGTTATCTTCCAATTTTGAGATGAAAGATATGGGTGAGGCTGCATACATACTTGGAGTTAAGTTTTTCAAGAGATCGTTCAAAGAGATCATTATCTCTTTCGCAAGAAACATATATAAGTAAAGTTCTTGAACGATTTCGTATGCAAGATTGTAAACCCATAGACACTCCTATTGCAAAAGGTGAAGGATTGAGCCATAGAGGCGTGTCCAAGGACTCCACAAGAGAAGGAACAAATGAAGCATGTTCCTTATGCTAGTGCTGTTGGGAGCTTGATGTACGCTATGTTGTGTACAAGACCTAACATATGCTTTGCAGTTGGAATGGTGAGAAGATACCAATCCAATCCAGGTCAAGCACATTGGAAAGCCGTTAAGAGAATACTAAGGTATCTAAAGGGAACTGCTGATTATATATTGAGATATCAAGGAAAGGATCTGCGACTCGAAGGCTATTTAGACACAAGTTGAGAAGGAGATTTAGATGAAAGGAAATCTACCTCTATTTTTGTTTTTGTTTCGAATAATGGCGCCATGTGTTGGTGCGGCAAGAAACAAACGTGTATAGCCTTGTCCACGATGGAAGCTAAGTTCGTGGCATTATCAGCGGTGGTACAAGAAGCAGTTTGGCTTAAGAGATTTTTGGATCATTTAGGTGTTATTGAGAAAGCTGCAAATCCATTATTGGTTAATTGTGATAGCCAAGCGGCTATAGCGTACACCAAAGATCCAAAGTATCATGGCAAGACCAAACATATAGATACCAAGTATAACTTTGTCAAAGATATAGTTGCATGAATGGATGTGAACTTACGGTACATATTTACGCATAGAATGGTTGCAGATCCTATGACAAAGCGAACACCTAGAGATGTGTTTTTTGTGGTCATGAGAAATCTCTAGGATTGCGTAGAGTCTGATGTACTGGATATTTTGATTTCCCTGAGTTATTCACATTTATGAAATTGTGTTTTTCATCATTAATGCCTATGAATCTTTATGTGATCTTTATGCATCTTAATGCTCGGTGCATTATATTGAGTTGAGAAAGTATGTCGGACAGATAAGAGATTAGCCCACTCATACGGGTAATCGCCTCTATTTCTTGTGTGATAAATAGAGATGAGACGGTTTTTAAGCTTATTATCTAGGTGATAATCGAGAGCTCGGGCTTAAAATATATATGTCGCCTTAACTAAGTGTTAAGATGAGGACATGATAAATATTATGTCCGAAAGTAAAATAACCCACATATTTTACTTTATCTGTCTAAGATGCCGAGATGTGAGTTCGATGAATTATGTGAATGAGTAGATACGTGAACTCAAGTTAGACATTGGGTATGTCTCGAACTATCATCTGTACGGTATTGATTGTGTAGACATACGCTCCATGGGAAAGGAGTTAATACCGTAATACGTATTTCATACTACGTATGCATGAGACGACCAATAAGAGTGGCGAAAGTTTGATCTCAACTTTTATGTCGTGTGAGACTCTTGAGGAAAAAGAATTCCTCAATTTTTAGTCCCCTCATGACTCTTACTTATTCTCAAGATTTCTATTTAGTGTTTGCTATCTTAGGATGCTGCCAATGGTCATGAGTTTGATTCGATCTAATGGGGCATTTCTAGAAAAGCAAGCTAAACTGAAATTGAGAGTTTGAAGGAAAGAGGAAGATCGAATTTGGAGAATCACATTGTAGTTTTGTATTCACCGGTTAACCAATTATGACTGTCTTTGTGATAATCATAATTGTGAATACAATATATATATATATATCATTGTTTGAAAGAGATCAAGAGAGATATAAATGTGATCGATCGATCTAGGGTACTGCATACTAAATCTACTCAGGATGTGATGCCCATTATGAGCTGCTATATATTCCTAACGAGATGTATGGCAACGAGCTCTCTAAGTATGCTGGTCGCACGGATTATTCACCGGTATGAATGTTGAAGAGAGGAAAAGAGGATTCTGTTCGGCCCACCATGTTAAATGAGAGTCTATGATGGATTTTTCTCTAATGGGGTTGAGTAGGGCCTGTCCGCCCATGTTGGTTTTGGACCACCATGTGCGAGTGGGAGATGATGGTTTTAATTGGTGATGGGCTTAAGGCCCGTCCGCCCATCTTGGGCCCAGAAAGCCCGGCCCACGGGAATAAGGCCCGTGGATGGGGGAAGGTATAAAAGGGAGGAGAGAGAGAGAGATCATACCTCTTGGACAGAACAACGTACGTACGTTTCCCGCGCTCTCTTTCTCTCAAAACGCTTAAGGCGACGCTCTACTCCCTTCAAGGCAAATTGACATCATCGGATCAGAATTTCTTCCTCAATCTTCGGCATTGGTGTTTAATCTGTGGCTAACAAGGTACGCTCGAATCCGTGGTGTGCTTTACGATCGGTGATACGTGATTTTCCCGGGCTTCGCTTCCGCATTTGTTTTAGGGGTTTGATTTAGTGTCGAATCCGTTTTTTGGGGATCCCTTATTACCAACAACTTGATTCGATTTTCAGTGGGTTCAGGACTCTTTTCCGGGCAATTTTCATTTCCTATTGTTCTTTTCTGTTTGCTAGATCCTAAGATTGTAAACTTGCATGGGTGGGTTGGATTTTCAGGAATGACTCGAGGAACTTGGACCCCTTTCTCATGCTGGGTTGAATTCTCAGGTTTCGGACTGAAAGATGTCTATATTCTGTTTTTGGTTGTCTAGTGAGATGCTCGCGATTATTGTGTTTTTTCTTTATTTTTTTCCAATTAGTCCCAAATGGTTTGTCGAATTTTGCAGTGTTTCCTGCAGCTGGATTTCCTGATCACCCACACAGAGGTTCACACCTATTCCTTCCGTTGTCACTCTTGGATTGATATGACAAATGCTATTCAGTGTTGACTCGGATTCTTGTTGTTATCCCATCTCTACAGGTTTGGCATCGTCATTTACATGCTCCTGGTGAGTCTTTAATTGAATGCAGATTCTCTGGTGTGCCGGATCGAATTCGGAATGCAAAGAGTGCCGAATCTTTCTCTCTTTTGGGTGTTCAGGGTGCCTTCGTCCATCAAGATCTCGCGGGGTACAAGGGAACCATACCAAGGGCGGTGTGCAGGTCAATGAACATCTTTAATAACATTGTTTCTTGCTCGCCAAAAAGAGGGAAAAATAAAAAAATAAAAAATAAAGAGGAAAAATAAAAGAGAAATAAAGTAGTGACAATATCTCCTTTTTAATTTGGAAATTAGTGTCCAGCTCTAGAATCTACGGTAACCAAGGGATGGCTGGGATGGTTCACATGTTTATAGGTTCGACTCTAAAATTTCCTGTGACAATTGCGATTGTCGATTCACATAGATTTACACCCTTAGTTTCCACTATAGAAACATTACAGTATGGAAACATTGACTTTTTGGCTAGTTAGACCCTATTTAGTAACACTCCCAGAAATATTTTTTTTTTGGTCGAAATCCCAGAAATAATTGATTCTATTATTTTGTTTTCTGAAACAAAAATTAACAAAAATTCGTTTGATAAATTTTTTGTTCCCAAGAATAAAAATCCATTTTTTAGTTTACTAGAATAGATTGGAAACAGAAACAAGAAGTAAAAAAAAAAAAATAAATAGCTTCTTGTTCTTGGAACAATTTCAGAATTAAGTCCAACTTTAACTTTTTTCTTTTTTTTTTTTTTTTTTTTTTTTCTTTTCTCCTTCTCTCTTCTTCTTCCTCCTAGCCGGTCATCGACCACTACCACTGCTAGCGGTGGCTAGCGACCGGCCACAAAGAAAGTGGAAGAAGAAGAGAAAAGGAAAAAAAGAAAAAGAAAAATATAATTAAAGTTTTAAAATATTAAAAGAAAAAGAAAAAAAAAAATTTGAGAATCTTACCAAACACATTTTTAACCCGAGAATAAAAATTTTGGACAACCATCAAGCGTCTTTAAAAATTTAGAAATTATTACCGAGTATAGAATAAAAACATTCATTTCAAGCAAAAATTATTATTGGGAACAGAATAATTATCAAACGTGTCCTTAATGAATATGCAAGGAATATTGTTTTATGTTTGTTGGTCGAACTATAGGATTGGGCCACGGTATCAAGAATTGCTCAGCCAGGGAGGACAAAATATCAAGAATTGTTCCAAAACCAATCTACAAGTACCAAAGATGAACACTATCACCTATTACTTATCCGTAATGACTATCCAGATGAAGACCATCATCAATAGAACATCAACGCCAGCCAACACGACCCCGCGGCAATCAACTCTAGGTGATTGAACCAGCCAGCCAGCCACAATTAAGAATAGTAGTCAAATTTACCGTGGCAGTGACTGTATAACCTGAATTCCAAACGGTATGGCTGGGAGGTGCATATGAGAAAAAGACTGGCAAAACTATGCCCATCATGGCAATCAAGATAGCTATAATGCCGGCCACGGTAAAATTCACGGAAAGGAACCCATTTTGTTGACTTCCATCCGCACCATTAGACAAGGCGAGGTTCGCTGCAACGGTCGTTACCACCTCTTGTTGGGCAGCGGACCAACGAGTTTCTGCCATTGGATGTTGGCGGCTGGTAATTTCACGTTCGGCGGCGGCTGTCGATCAGGGGAGGTTTCCGCAGCAGACCGAGGGGCTCCCGCCATGCTGGGAGATGGAATCTTGAATCTTGGACTAAGAGTTTCTTCTTTTAGATTTTGTGTTTCGATTTCTACACCGTCCGCTGCTTCATGTACTCCACGCATCGTTAGACGCGTTCTTTAACCGATGCCGGAGCACGTGGCGTTAGGGTGCGTGACTTTTGGAGCAAAGCGAAAGTAAAGAAAATAAGAATCCAAAACAGGCTAATTAGAGATGTGGGCCCAAAATCAGCCCAACTAATTCTTTTAATAAAATCTCAAAATTAGGGTCCCACCCAATTTTATTTCGAACATTTTTTATCTGAAAAAACTCCAACTTTAATCTTCGATTTCTGCTCTAAATTTTTTTGCCTCACAAAAAATCCTAAACTTTAAATTAAATCCCAAAATTATTCCAAACTTTATTTTTTGTCTAAAAAATCACCAACTTTAATTCATTTACCTCAAACTTTCTTTGGTTTTAAAATAAACACCACCTTCCAAACCAATCTTAAATCTAACCCTGTAAACCCTCGCCACTAGTTTATTATGAAAATCAGAGAAATTAGGGATGATGAAGAGCGATTTTTGAACTAAACGAGGGCAGATTTGGGACTACCGTGTGAAAGTAAGTTTTATTAAGAAAAAAGTAAAGTTCAAAGTAGTCTTAGGACTTGACCTAAGGATGGATTATTTTTGAGGAATTAAATTTAAAATCATGCAGCTTATAAGTCTAAATTTGATACTTTGTAAAATAGTGTATCGTAACAGGCCCAAAAAAAAAGTTTAGTGTATCGTGCAACCATTAGAAAATAAGATTATATTATGGTCACTTTCCTTATAAATTTAACTTTTTTCAGTTTAGAGTACGTGGGTTTCTTTATTAATGTCATTCAAATGTCACTCTCATTCAATCTTTCGAATGGCTACATTAAAGTTTGAGATCATCTGTCTTTATCCATTATCTGTATTTTATTTAAATTTTAATATTCAATATATATGTTGAACAACAAAGTGATACATTAAAACTTATGAGCTTCTCTATTATCTTTTCTTGAAACAATTTCAATTACATGGACTTTATATAAAGTTACATTCATTCTTTTTTCTACTGAATAGATTTGCTTTGATAGATATGAGACATATCCAAATAAATGGATTTGAAAAGAAGTATCTGAAATTGAATGAAATGTCAATATGCATGTTTCAAATAACTTAAACTTTTTAACTTCTATTCGTCATAAATTATTGTGATAGTTATAACTAATGATTATTAAGCAAAAAATCCATTTAAGAGGCTATCCTTCAAAATATATTAACATGACTTAAATTAGGTAAATAAAGTAACAACTTATTCACGTGTCGAAATATATTTTACTTCAAAATATGAAAAAGATATAGACTTCTCTCTCTAACTTAGTTTTTAATTAACTAGATAAGTTATGTATATCAATAACTTTATATGTTTTCAATTTTTTTAATTTTTAAAATGAATAAGAGATAAAATTTGAAAGGGATAAATGTGTCGTAAGGATAATAATAATTATTTTGAAAATATTTTTTCTATTTTGAATTCTTCGCAAATTTAAAATCAACAAGAGGTGAATATTAGAGAATAAATTTGACGTGCTTTCTCTTTAATCCGCTTTCTTTCTTGAAATTTGAACTCCATAAAAGATCAACGCTCGGAGAAAACAAATCAATAAAACAATATTTGTTGCGCGAATGTGAGCCACTTGATGTGCCTTGCCATATGACAATCAGGAAGACAAAGTATAGTGCAAACGTGGCTATCCAATTTCAACAATATAATCTTTTCAATTTCTAAATCAGAGCTCGAGATCATCTCTTTTTATCCATTAGCTAGATTTTATCAGAATTGTAGTACTTAAAAAATTATTCCAACAACAAACTACTATAGTAAAGCTTACGAACTTCTCTCTTATCTTTTTTGAATCAAATTTACAGTTATTTGAACTTTACTAAAACTATGTTCGTATTTATTTTCTACTGAATAACATTTTCTTTTAAGTGACTTAAGATACATTTTTAAAATAAGTGGATTTTGAAAGGACCTTTGATCGAATGAAATGTTAGTATATCAAATTTTTAACTTCTTTTTTTTAATAAATAAGTTGTGTTGTAATATTTAACCTTTTTAAAGTAGATTAGTGTTAGTGTAATATCTATACTTAATGAACATTAAGCAAAAAAGTCACAACATAAACTATAACTCTAAATTAGTTGTGTATTCATTGCCATCTTGAAATATCCTTCAAATTATAAATCTTATTCACCTGTCTGATAAGGTTATTTCCCTTTATAATTTAATTTTCAATTTACTGAATAAATTATCCATCAATATATGTATATATTTTTCAGTTTTTTGAATTATAAGATGAATAAGAGATAAAACTCGAAAGGGATAAATATTTTGGAAAGATAACAGTTATGATATACAAAATACTTTTGTCTCTTTTAATATATTTCGAAAGGATAATAGTTATAATCAATTAATTAAATAATTGCCATTTGCTCGTTTCCCGGCAGTTAAAGGCCATCTTAAGAATCCCCACAGCTAGCGTGGAAGGATAAGAAAATTGGGAGATGAAACATATCAATACCTTTAAGCTTCTCTTTAGATAAGAAACTACTTTCTTTTTTGCCCTTTTGAATTTAGGGCGAATACACCTCACGCAAAACTCTTGATCACACAAAGTCTAGGCTTGGAAACATTACCGACATTGTTGTGGAAAATCGATAAGCTCGTTATGCAATCCTCCTCTCTCTTTGAATTTGCTTTCTTTAAATATCATTTGAAATTATAATGAGATTCGGGACGACAGATCTAGAGGAAATCCTGGCGAATTGAATTTGAGTAACGAAAGACCAAACAGAGTGCGGGAAAAGACGAAGAAACGATGCAGACAGGGAAGAAAAAAATTGCAAAATCTCCAACCCTACAGTGAAGTAGCAAACTCACCAAATGAAACCTACGCGTTAAAAAACAAAAAACAAAAGACCTTACTATGCAAACGCTGACCCCGCATCTTCCTCTTGCTCTCACCGTTCAATAAATCGCCTCATCTTAAGTACGCACGAGAACAGCGCCAAACAAAATCCGACGTAGGCCAGAAAACTCCCAATGCAAAACATCTTGCCATTGCCGCGCGTCCATCCGGCTAGCAGCAAGAACAGAGTAACAGATACCACCACGGTGAATAAAGACGCTGAGATTATGAGAACAGGACTGGGATGGTTGAGGGCAAGATAAATCAGGAGTGCGGCACCCAAAACCGCGGTGACGATGTCGAGGAAAAGTTCTAACACTTCCCCCTGGGAAAAGTCAAATATTTCAGAGTATGGGTCGCCGTTATGTGCTCGTGGAGGGGCATTTAGGTGTCCCTCGACGAGCGAATTGTCGGGAGCAGAGGAGTTGAGATATACATTCGACATGTCCGTCGGCCTCTGAATAGCCAATTCTAAATCTGGAACTTGAGTATCTCCGGTTCTTCCAGCAAAGGACTGGTTCGGAGATGACACCATGGCCGATGACTCTTGAAGTTCTGGTGGTATATTCGACGCCATTGATTGATAGGAGTCAATGGATGATGGAAGAGTTATAGTTTCTAATGTCAACGACAACGCATTATAATCCGATCGGCACGATCCTAATCCTAAAGGGAAAGGGAATCCTAGAGGGTTTTTAGTTTCTAATATCAACGACAACGCATTATAATCCGATTGGCACGATCCTAAGCCTAGAGGGTTTTTTTCCCTTTCGAAAAGTGTTTTGATTTCGAAAAAAGAAATTAATATTTTAGTATTATTATTATAAAAAAATCGATAAAAGGGGTCGGGCTGGGCCCAAACTCGCTACACCAACTTAAGCCCAGACTCAACCTCCGGCCATTCCTGGCCTTCGCCGAATCACGGACACCATCATGTACTAATCATTTACCATCATCACGAGACAGGTCAGTCTAATGCCACCGGGTCATCATCACTGATCACCACCTTGATTCGCCGCGGGGAAAGAACGCAAAATGGATGGATCGAAGACGGATGTTGCAATTTCCAAATGAGATGGAATTGGTGGCCCGTTTCAACATTATGCACAAAACACCATCGATTTCAGTCCATATGCTCAAGCATTATGCGAAGACATTCATGTTTCCTTAAACTAAAACAAATCGAGGAGGTTCGTACCTCGACAAAGCAAACTTCCAGAACACGAACGATGATCAAGCAAGCAAGGAGACGTTCCGAAACTCGTCACTGGTCGAGGATGAGCGCCGGTATTTGAAGTTTCGGCTGAGAACCGGACCCGTCGAACTTCACGGCCGAGTAACAGACGGAAACAGAGTGCCTCTTGGTTGATGATGAAATGGGTACCAGCGACGCGAGAGAGCGCACAGCAACGACCACCGCGAAAGTCTCAAGCATCGGCCTCTCCCTTCTTCAGTGAATGAATATTTTCTCTTCCCAATGCACGTTCCATTTTCCTATTCAGCGTCTGAAGACGACAAAAAAAGGAGAGAATACGCAGCGCTGGCAAAAGGTTTGGCAAAGAAAGGCCGGGCTTTGATGAATGTGGGGCTGTCTCTTTTCATGCGCTCCGCTGTGCTTGGGCCTAATAGCGAAATGTTTATCGTGTGGGCCATGAAATATTGGGGCCATATTTTCTAATTCATTTCTTTGTCCTCTGAATTCGCCAAATTTATTTATCAATTTCATTTTTTGGGTTGTTTTTGCTCTTTTATATTTGGGAAAAAGGCACAAATAGTCCTTATATTTTCACTCAATGTCCAATTTCGTCCCTGAACTTTCGATCGGCTCGATTTGGTCCCCGAACTATTGATAAAATGTCCCGTCTAGTCCGAACTTTCGAAGCAGCTCGATTTAGTCCCGAACTATTGATAAAAGGTCCGATCTAGTCCTTCGTTCTTTTTTTTTCCTTTTTTGCCCTTTTTTTCCCTTTTTTTCCTTTTTTTTTTTCCTTTTTCCCTTTTTTTTTTTTTTTTTTTGGCTTTCCCTCCTCCGAGCTCCGGCGGAGGGCTGGGCTGGTCCGGCGAGGGAGCCCCCTCGGCAGGGGAGAGCCTCCCTCGCCGGATCGGCGAGGGAGCCCCGGTGAGGGAGAGCCCCTCGCCGTCCGGCGAGGAGCCCCTCGGCGGCGTCGGGCGAGGGGGCTCCCTCGCGGACCCGGGCTCTGCGGGGAGCCCCTCGCCGCGCGGCGAGGGGACGGCCCCTCGCCGGATCTGCGAGGACCTTCCTCGCCGGCGGCGTCGAGCGAGGGAGAGGGGCCGTCCTTGCTTGGGCGTTTGTGAGGGAGCCCTAGCGAGGGAGAGCCCCTCGCCGATCCGGCGAGGGAGGCTCTCCGGCGAGGGGGCTTCCTCGCCGGACGCCGGCCCTCCGCCGGCTCCGGCGGAGGGAAAGCCCAAAAAAAAAAAAAAAAGGCCAAAAGGGAAAAAAAAAAAAAAAAAAAGGGAAAAAAGAAAAAAAAAAAAAAGATAACGAAGGACTAGATCGGACCTTTTATCAATAGTTCGAGGACTAAATTGAGCCGTTTGAAAGTTCTTGGGACTAGATTGGACATTTTATCAATAGTTCGGGGACCAAATTGAGCCGATCGAAAGTTCAGGGACGAAATTGGACATTGAGTGAAAATATAGGGACTATTTATGCCTTTTTCCCTTTATATTTTCATTAGAAAGAACGCTTGAATAGTCAACAAAATTAGGTGTCGACATACATGGGCTTCAATAAACTTGTTCTCCTAATTTTTAGCTAGAGATAAGGTTGAAATGAGATGAACCTCATTTAGGATTCAACAGTTGGGTAATGCCTTCAATCACATAGACTTATGAGTGTCGATTTGAGCGTGAAGTGTTCACTGTTTAGAAAATGTAAGATGAGGGAAATTTTGAGCAAATTCCAAGGCTTATGCAAGTTCCCTTGTTGGAGAATCTCCTTAGAGAAATGTCATCCAAGATAGGGTTTTTCTTTCCATGATAAACTCTTATGGTATCACGGGACGAGTAAGAAGAAATTCCAACTTTAAAGGGTTAGGTGAGTTAGTAAGGCAACTATATACTTACATTCTGAAACTCAATGGATTGCGATTACTAGCATAGTCAGGATTCTTGAAATCGCATTTTCACAAATCCGACGAAGAATCTCTAAGATTATGTTTGGCAGTCAAGATAAAATTTGGGATAGAAGAAAATTTATCATATCCTATATTTGGTGTTTATTCAAGACAAGATAAATGTGGATATATATTGGATAAAATTATTCTACGAGGAAGGATTTCTAGCATCCATAATAGAAAAGTTATTTTTCTCAAATGATAGACTTTTAAATTAACAAAATGAAAATGACATGTCAATATAAATAATATTCGAATTCTAATAGAAGAAATTCAAAATAACAAAAAAAAAAAAATAGCTATTTTAATTTAGTATTATTTTTATTTATATATTCGAATTTAATTATATTTTATAAAATAATTTCAATATATAAATATAAATATATATTTTTTTATTATATATTTTAGGTATTTTAGTATTTTAAGTATATTTGTACAGTTTGTTAGTTAATAAAATTTTATTAAAGAATGGTGGTAGGGGAAAAAATAAAATAAAAAAGAAATTAATTAATAAAATAGAGGAAAATTAAAATAGAAATTAAAATAAAAATAAAAGTAGGTAAGAGTGTCGCGATAGATTTTTATTATCTCTTTTTGTAAAATTTTTAGTTCATTTTTACTTAAGAGTGAGTATTGATCTAGGGTCAACCTTGGATCGATCTTGTATAGCCCAACCCTACTAGCCCTAGTCTGGTTCCCAAGCAAACTAAGTTAGCCTTCGATCTTAGGATCCTTGGACCAATATTGATTTGTTCTCTAGGTTCGGTCCAATCTGAAGCAACCCTTACTATATATAATATATATAATGTATTTAAAAATATAAATTATTATTATTTTTTATATAGTGAAACCCTAAGTCAAAGGTGTCAATAGCATTAAACGAGTTCCTTAGTAAGGAGTCCAAGTAATTTTACACTATTCTTTAATAGTTTAGACTTTTAATATCTTTTTATGATGTCAACAATCATGTTAGGTTGTGAAGAGATAAAAGTTCTCTGTCTTTGTATATGCAAAAGCACCGAGGCCGAAGCCGTGGAGCGACCCTTGTGCCGTTCTCTTTCTTTGGCCGAACTAATTCTGTTTTTTAAGAGCTTCAACAATAAAAGGGCAAATCCTATGTTGTGTAGGTCAACAAAATCTAAAGTTGGAGAAGAACGAAGGGCTTCCTCGCCCTCGAGAAAGAATGTAACATGGGACTGATGTTGCTGCCGAAATTTTAGTAGTGTCTGAAAAAGAATCAGGTGGCGTCTGAATGGCCTGCTTCTGGAATATCAAATTACCTTGCTGAGCAAGTCTTGAAAGGTTGTTATTGAGATTATTTTGTGTAGAGTTTCGTTAAGCTCCATGTTGCATCACTTTGGAATTCTTTTGCAAATTACGCAGATGATAAATGTGAAGCAAGCCATGATCTTTTCCATCCCATGTATGTCTTCGAAAATGGCTCGTGTCTCCCTTCAAAGGAGATACTTGCCTCAAGTGTTCGGTGGAAGGTACTTTTGCTCTGTCTTGTAACTATATATGTTGGGATAATCACGAACTCATAAGTTTGTACCACTGCTCGGATGGACAGTTCCGGATAATAATACCTCCCTCCCTTCATTATTAGGGATTATTGCCTTGAACATTGTCATTTCTGACAATTATCTCACGGTTATTCTTCAGGTTTTGTCATTCCATTACATTAGCTAGGGTCTTTTGTTGTTTTTTACTCTATATTATCAGGTCTTATGTCCATAAGATGTTGAAGATAAACTTCCCATAATTTCGCTTTATGTTTGGATCATCTTATAGCCTTTGAGTTCCTTAAATTCGTTCTTCTTGGTTTGGTTGATTTGCTTTACAATAGCTGATGCTTCTTTAGGAATGGCTTGAACCAATCTTATCTAGTGGGCCTCTATCACTAAGAGTTTACAATCCCATATGGATATTTTGAGATTTTTTTTTTTTTGTTCATATTTCAGGAGGAATAATAAAAAATCCTAACCTGTTTTTGCTTCAGTATCAGGTTAAAATAAGTTTATTTTGGTCCATGTACCACTCTTAACTTTCTGGTAATCATTTTTGTGGCTTCGTACACCTTATATATGTATGAATTAGGAATTGAAAATGTTGAGGCGCCTTCTCATTTTGAGGACTTTTCAGTTACCAACACAACTAGCAGCAGTGATAGAGAACTGAAGGTGAGAAGCATTATATTATTATGCTGCATCTAAGAAATTTTTCAGTATGTAGTGTCTCAAAAGCTTGATATGGGTGCACGTCAAACCTGTTCAATAAGTAATAATTAAAGAACAAGGGCATTATGCCAAAGGTAAATGGCCTTTGTATTTCCTAGAGATTCCCTATGGATTAGATGAATTTAGTACATTTTTTGCTCTTTTGGTACTTCAGCACTCAACTTTTTGGCATGATATCTCTAATTCTTTGTCTAGATAAGGGTCGAGGTCTCTGGTGCCAAAACTCAAGTGATTTTCAATGATGTGTTTGACAAGCTGTTTGCTGCTGCCCAGCCAATTCCAGGGTTTCATAGAGAAAAAGGAGGTAAAATCACCTTCTAGTGCCTCTTGGTTGATGATGAAATGAGTACCAGCAACGTGAGAGAGCGCACAGCAACAACCACCGTGAAAGTCTCAAGCATCAGCTATTAGATTAAATATAAATTAAAACCTAATGATCCTGATTTATCAGATACGAATAAATTCGTATAAAATTCGGGATCGATTTACGAAAACGTAAAGATCAACATACCTGCGACTATTGATGAAAATTTGTGAAAGTAGAAAACCTCAAAATCTTGAACGGATTCTTGTAGTACAATTGATCTGCAATATGGGGAACACCAAATCTATACGAATCTTCATCGTAATTTTCATAGTATTTGCAAACGTCGAGTTCACATTTCCTTTTGAGATTCCGTCCTTTAAAATTTTCTAGCAACGAAAAGAGTAACATAATTTGATTTTTTTCCCAAGCAATTTTGTATGTTCTTGAGAGAAAAATTTTCTCTGAAAGTCATGGGAAATCTAAAAAAAAAAAAAATATATATATAAATATTAAGAAAGATTAATATAACGAAAAATCTCAAACTAGTACGCTAATTGATATATTTATAAAAAATTTACCTCAAACTGATTTTTGATCGCAAAAACTTAAAATTATTATACATGTGATAAATTTATCAAAACAATTTTTTATTGTCAAAAAGCCTAAACTAGTACATTTGGGATAAATATATTATCTCTAAATTAGATTAATATTATAGAAAACCACAAAGCTGATATAATTATGATAAATAGAGAGTAAAATCTAATTTAGTATACTAGTCAACACTTACATGCCACATAACTTAATAATTTGATAATAAAATTTAACGAAATTAGGAAAAACTTTATGATAGATATATGAATTTATTTGAAATAAATTTATCATAAATATATATTTTTGAACTGTTATCATAAATATGTTAGGTTGGGGTTTCCCAATGTTAATCCCATGAAAAATAATTGATGTTTTGCTAATGATTGACGAACAGAATTCAAACTTGGACTAGGAATGGCCACGTCGGCTCCTGCACAGTGGGAGTGGCGGGCGATTATAATCAGTTGCATTGAAACTGTTTCTTCCTCTTCTCCCTCTTAACTCACTCCCAAAATCTCAGTCTCCATTTTCTCCTCCTCCTCCTCTCCCCATGGCCATGGCTGCTGCCACTTTCATCATCCCCAGTTTCTCCTCCTCCTCCGCCGCCGCCGCCGCTCCCAAGCTCCGCCCCTCCTCCTCCTCCTCCTCCTCCCGCCGGACCCCGAAGTGTCCCGCCGCCGTCTCGTCCCCCCGCATCGCCTCCCGTCCTCCCCCGCAACGGGCCTCCTCCTCCGTGATCAGATGCTCCGCCGCTCCTCCTCCTCCCCGCCCCGAGTACATCCCCGACCGCATCCCCGACCCCAACTACGTCCGCATCTTCGACACCACCCTCCGCGACGGCGAGCAGTCCCCCGGCGCCACCATGACCTCCAAGGAGAAGCTCGACATCGCCCGCCAGCTCGCCAAGCTCGGCGTCGACGTCATCGAGGCCGGGTTCCCCGCCGCCTCCCCGGACGACTTCGACGCCGTCAAGGCCATCGCCCTCGAGGTCGGCAACGCCGTCGACCCCCACGGCTACGTCCCCGTCATCTGCGGCCTCTCCCGGTGCAACGAGAAGGACATCTGGGCCGCCTGGGAGGCCGTCCGCTTCGCCAGGCGGCCCAGGATCCACACGTTCATCGCCACCAGCGCGATCCACATGCAGTACAAGCTGAAGAAGAGCAAGCAGGAGGTGGTCGACATTGCCAGGAGGATGGTGGCCTTCGCCCGGAGCTTGGGCTGCGACGATGTCGAGTTCAGCCCCGAGGATGCTGGCAGGTTGTTTCCCAAGTTCCTGTCTTTGCATGGCCTTTTGATTTGACTTGCTACCTGGTAGCGTCGAGTTTGTTAATCATCTGATTTGTTGCTGTCTAGTTAGTAGTTCCCTTCAATTTGAAGGCCACAGGCAGTGGTGCAGTAGGGGCAGGTTATTTCCTTCTTCTTGGTGTTATGTATGGATTCTTGCATTCGTCAATGGGGGTATAGATAAGTGACTTTTCTACTCCATCTAGAGCACAATGACATGGTTTTTTCATTCGGGAGTAGCGTACTGCTACATATACTCACGGATAATGTGAGTATCCAGTGAATTTGCAATCGTGACCTACTGTAGTAAAGATCGCTCAATGTTTGGAGCCCTTCACCAATCTTATAAGAATCTGTCTGTTTTGTTCCCTCTTGCGGTCGTTTCGTACATTTCCCCATGGATATTCTAGCATTTCAGCATTTACTACTGTCGTTGTCACTAGTTTTTAGTGACGGGAATGCTGCTGCTTGCACCCCTATAGTGGATGAATATATTGATTAATGGGTCGTATGAAGCTTCCGAATGTTACGAAATCCTATTTGTTCTTTGATTTTGATTTTTTTAAGCTTGATTTCTAACTAGATCGGAGAGAGAGTTTCTCTATGAAATTTTGGGTGAAGTTATCAAGGCAGGTGCCACAACTCTCAACATACCTGACACTGTTGGTATTACTATGCCTGAAGAGTTTGGTAAACTGATAACTGACATAAAAGCAAATACACCTGGAATAGAAAATGTTATCATTTCCACACACTGCCAAAATGATCTTGGTCTTTCGACAGCCAACACCATAGCGGTATGTGGAAATTTTCCCCAGTTTAATGAAAAACTTTTGGTGAGCATCAACTCATATATTAGGACCTCTGAATTCAGGGTGCATGTGCCGGGGCAAGACAAGTGGAAGTGACAATTAATGGCATTGGTGAAAGAGCTGGAAATGCTTCTTTGGAAGAGGTGACTGTCGGCTCTGGCATGTATATAAGGCATGGATATTTGATTTTCAGTGAGTGATTGTGTATATGAGGTGAATGGATCTGTAGGAAGCTAGAATGGTCGTAATCAGGTGGATTTTCTTTGGATTGATGATTCCAATGCAAATGACACCATGAACGACAAATCTATTTTTGTTATCAACCTGAAATTAGTCGATATAATCAGTTTATATATAAAGACTATAATAATGTTTCCAGTTATTTTATGATATTTCGTTAATAGAAGAACTAACAGGCGCTTTTTAATTTTTAGCGTCAATGAAATTATCACAAGTTCTGCTTTTTGATGAGCAATATTTATAGAGAAAAGGAGCTGGGTATTGTATCAGTACATTTGAAGTATGCTGGCAAGGATACCTAGAAAACAAAAGGGGAAAAAAAATGGAAGATGTACAAGCTTGTTCTATTTTTCTTGTTCCTTTCTCTTTCTTTAGTTTTTGCTGTTCTGAATGGTTCATGTCATTTCGACTATACTTTTCTCTTAGCATGCATTTTTCACTATTGAATGGGAACTGAATCATGCTGGAATATGTAAAGTTTTAACTTGTTCCGCTGCATCACAGCAAGTAATGATCAATTCTTAGACTGTAAGATGAGAAAAGCTTGTTTGATGTGATCTGGACACATAGAAGCAACGTTCAGAAGCTCTACCAAGAGATTGAGCTCAATGATGGGATTTAGGGGAAGCCATATGGACAGCCTTAAGCTACAAAGGTGTGGTTAGATCTCTAAAGATAAGATTTGAGTATTTGTATCGTAGTGAGGACCTATACTAGCTAGAGAGAACCAGCATAATAAGTTCTATGCATGTCACTAGTGCTTGTACTTATGATTATTTAGTTTCATTGTCTTCCTGTTTGTTTCCTTTTGCTGTTTGGTTAAAAATTGTTTGGAGTCCTTTTCTGTTCTTGTTTTGCTAATCTTCCTTACCTTTTGTCTTTTCTTATTAAAAAAAAAAATAAAAACTTATAGGTGGTAATGGCCTTAAAATGCAAAGGGGGGAGCATATTGGGAGGTCTTTACACTGGAATCAATACTCGTCATATTGTCATGACTAGCAAAATGGTATATAATTTTGACTTAATACATTTCTTACCTTAATCAACTGTGCTTCTGATATCTGTTCAACAATTTTATAGGTAGAAGAGTACTCGGGCTTGCATGTACAACCTCATAAAGCTATTGTTGGAGCTAATGCCTTTGCCCATGAAAGTGGCATCCATCAGGTCAGTGGCTATGAACTTTGAGTTTGTGGCTTCTTTTCACCTATTTGCTTACTTTTCTTGAATAATTTCTTGAATAATTTCTCTAGCAATTCATTTTAGATGCCTAACTGTTAATGCCCTTGGTGGGATAAATCTCCTTATTGGTTACTTATTATATGGTGTGAAAACTTTTGCCATCATTATAATTGCAGTGCCTGCCGAAACTAAGGAGCTTAAACTGATATCTTTTGGTCTTCTAACATTGCCCAGTCGAATCTTCTTTTATTCTATTGCCTGGTTTGCTGCTGGATGCAGAGTTTAACTATGACATTTTTACCTCAAGACATTGATTCTAGAAGCAGTAAATACTATTCTTCTGGCTCTTGTTCTCTGTTCCAGATGATGTTTCCTTTAGCCACCAAACTTGAAGGAGCTGATTTAAGCTCTGGTAGCATTTTTAGGAGATCTATCTTAGGTATTGTAGAGACTGACGTTTAGTGGTTGTTAATGTGGTTATGAATGGTGGATAAGCAGTGCACAATCTAAATACGTATAATAGATAACAGAGGATTCGTCAATCTAGGAAGGAATAGAACAAGAATAACACGGCAGTGAGGCTGTAAATGGTCCAATCAGAAATAGATGGTCTGTAGATTGGCCTAAACGTTTGCATAATGAACACCACTTTTGAAGAAATTAATTGAGCCATGGTAAGAATCTTAGGAACTGCAACTTCTTTAGATCTTTCAAGAACCAAACAGGCCTTCAGTTTTTCTCTTATTGCTAATCGAAAACATTGAGAATATCATTTTGTTTCTCCTAGTTTGAAGAAGACTCTTTTCAATTTTAAGAAAACTTTAAAGCAAGGAAAATTGCCAAATGTGTCCATTTTCTTGGTCGCTGCTGAAAATATAAGTATAAAACTTGAATGTCTCAAGTAATCACACTAGTTTCTTGGGATTTTAGTTCATGTTTTGATTTCTCATTCCAATTGACAACTAAATATATTTGAGAAAAAAATTTCTTACCTTTTACCAAAAAAAAAAAAAAATATATATATATATATATATATTTGAGAAAAAAATTGATGATGTTGCCTCTAACAGTGTTTTTTTCCCCTCTATATAGGATGGAATGCTGAAACACAAAGGTACATATGAAATTATATCTCCTGACGATATTGGACTTGAGCGAACGAATGAAGCGGGCATTGTCCTTGGAAAATTGAGGTGAGTTCTTCTTATGGTGATTGTGTTAGTTCCTTTATAAAGGTTTTGGTATGCTTTAACTTATCAAATGTAAATACATAGTGTAAAATTTGTCAATATATTTCTTACATGAAAGGGTCGTGCTAATTCCAGCCCCAAATGAGGTCCATACAAGCCCTAAAAAATTAGGTGACAAAAGTTGCCCTGTGAGTCCTGCACCCATCTGTGTCCCTTAACATGCTCAAACTAGCCTCTTGACCACATGCCACCACCATTGCTGGCCTTCATGCACTGCCGCCATCATACAGTTGTCACTGACCTCTGCTGCCACTCACGTATTCACTGTCAAATCTGTTATCTCTCTCTCTCTCTCTCTCTCTCTCTCATGTGCACATGTGACTCTGCCCTTAACCTCGCCCTTGACCACCAACCCTTGCTGCTTCAAGCTTTAAGCACATTCCGCCATGATCACTTGGATCGAGGCTGTTTGAGGTGTTCAACCTTAGATTGACCTGGGACTGATGTTGTGAGGTCTTGGCAAACCGAGCACATGGAGGTGTGGGCAGAAAGAGGGAGAATGGAGGACAGTGAGAGATCAGGCATCAATAGCAATCTACAAATTGAAATCAATGGAAACTGGAACAGCGGCAACCAACGACTTGTATGTGCACTGGTGCGGTGCAGCGTTGGTGTCTGGGAAGATGAGGAATTTAGTTGAGACTTTGAGAGTTGGTGATGGATGATACTGAAAGTAACTTGTTGGTGAAGTGATCATGATTGCCACGAGGATCTAGATGGTGATGAGAGGGTCTGTGTCCATTGTTACTGTGATAAATGTAATTTGTTTGTGTGGAAAGTGGACTTGCTGCTGATCTGGGTTTGCAAAAGATAGTTCTTGAAGGGGACTGTAAAGTTTTGTCGTGGAATTAAGATGAGCGAAACAGATTAGATAAAAATCAATGACCTCCTGCACTTAGATCTCCTTGAAATGGTTCAAGTGTGTTGTGAAACCATTCACGCACCAATCTGGCCATCATTAGTTCACATTCTAGTCTGAATAGAAAAAATGGTAGAAAAGTATATGCCAGAAGCCATAGCCAACAGATATTTATGGCACATGCATACCCAAAGAGAAATTGATGAACAGGGGAGAAGCTGGAGGGCACAGGAAGTAGATGAATGATATCAAAGTGTGGGTACTTTTGTGATTTTACCTTATTAGGGTATGGATGGAGCCAACATAGGTTTGGAATTATCCTGGCTCTATCAAAAGTGGATGGTAAATGGCAACATTTTCTGAAATTAGCAGCCCCTTGCAATATTGTACTTGATAAAGTTAATGCTTTAGGGAAGATCACAAAACTAGAAAAGACCAGATTTCATCTTATATGGCAAGACTAGTGAGGGCAGTCTATTTTGTAAATTATCAGTGAATAACTTGGATAAAGGGTGTTAATTAAAATTTGATGTTTCTAATCTGTCACTTATTTTTTGAATTATCTGTGAATTAATTGGATAAATGTCGATGAATTGGTGGGAAAAGGTGTCATTAACAATGTTGTTCATTTATGTGTAACTGTTATTTTCCCCTCAGAATTATTTCACTTCCTTTGTGCATTTGGGTTATTTGAAGTTTTGAAGTTCGCTCTTACATATTCAAATGTGTCTTAAATTTATTCTCTTTCTTGGCAAATCTATCTGGTACAGCGGGCGCCATGCTTTGAAAATGAAACTTGTAGAGGTAGGCAGCATTTGTTTAACTACTTCATGTTTGCCCTAGTTGTGAGTTTCCTTATCGTGATCAATGTCTCATGTTCTATCTGCCCTCTTCAGCTTGGTTATGATATTGATGGTGCACAACTGGACAATATCTTCTGGCGGTTTAAGGCAGTAGCTGAGCAGAAAAAGGTGGGCAAGATGCCGTATGTTTGACCTTCTGGTTTTACTGGACTAGAATAGTTCCATAATTTGACTATTTGATGATTTGTTACTTGCATATATATTAGTTATACACATTCATGGCGTCACTCTTTTCAAACTTTGGAATAATACAAAACAGAACATCATAGAAAATATGATTGCAACTTTTTTTTCTCTGGGTAAGAGGAAAGTGGGCACTACTGCTGCATATCCCTTCCACCACTGCAAGGGTCTATTTTAGAGAGTTTTACAATTATCTTGTTTCTATAATCTTCTTTGTGTCCTCATGAATCCATAAGGTTGTCAGAGCAAAATGGATAACTTAAGTCTGTTTCTTGCCATGTATAGTTCACTGGATGGTTGGTTCAGGTCTGCCATATGTTACTGGAATGTGAACCATTTTGTACTCCTTTTGTCTCAGCATACATGCACATAGATTTAATAGGCACATCATTGGTAGCATGAATACCAAGTCAAAAAGAACTTAGAGACCATCCCCCACCTTTTACAAATGGCAGAACTCTTGAATCTGTGGAGACGATTAAGCAGCAATTGAATAGTGGACATTGACAAGAAAGTACTAGTACACAGAGAAGACCTGTAAGCCACATAAGTGATGCAAAGTTTTCATATGGAAAGACAATAATAAGTTCATCCCCTTTGCGAGTTGTGGCTTTGTATGCTTGCTTCTTTTGGCTCTTAGGAAGGCATGTTATGTGACTGCTTTCTTTGTTGTGCTATGTGCCAGAGAGTTACTGATTCGGAGATAAGAGCCCTGGTATCTGATGAAGTTTTCCAACCAACGGTTGTATGGAAGCTTCATGATTTACAGGTATATCTGCCTAGTTTTTCCAGCTTATGCCGTGGTGATTCCAATGCCAATCCGTCTGGTTAGAAAATCATAGCGAATGCCACGCAGGTTACGTGTGGAACTCTTGGTCTGTCAACGGCAACTGTGAAACTTATCAGTGCTGATGGGAAAGAGCATATTGCTTGTGCTGTTGGTACTGGACCTGTGGATTCAGCATACAAGGCTGTTGACTTAATTGTTAAGGTTTGAATTTTCGATTTTGTCCTATTACACTCATATTGTATTAAGAAGTCAGTTTAAAGAATACCTCTACCAGATGTTATTTTACTTTTGTAGTATCATTGTCTTAGAAGTGGGATATTTGTAGTGTTAATTTAATAAGGAATGAATAGGGAGAACACATTTGAATTTTGTCATCATAACCAGGTATGGAAAGCTGCTTCCGGTAACCACTGAAAAGATATTTTTCATCTAGGTACTTTCAAATTTGGGGTATAGTATAATCATTAGTTTATTATTAAATTATCATTGCAAAAGATTATAGCTACCAAATAAAGTTGACAATATTGGAATTAATTTTCTTGAGGGTTGACTTTCAGTTTCAGAACTGACAGATGTGGTCCTGCATTATGCTGAACAGGTACCTGCAACGCTTCTCGAGTACTCCATGACCGCTGTCACAGAGGGCATTGACGCAATAGCCACAACCCGAGTTTTGATCTGTGGCGAAAACAATCACACGTCTACACATGCTTTAACTGGGGAGACTATACACCGAACCTTCAGGTACAGGAGTGTTTAATATGTTTACAAACCATGTTGTTTTACTTCATATAAACTTCAAGTTATTGCATTTATTGTTTGAATGCCAGTGGTACTGGGTCGAGCATGGATATTACAGTTTCAAGTGTGAGGGCCTATATTGGAGCATTGAACAAGATGTTGAGTTTCATGGAGCTGACTCCCTCAGAGGTTCCTAAGAGAACCCCAGTGTCCGTGTAAACATGCCCGACGACTAGTAGTTGCATCTCCCATATAATGTGATGACAACATGAAGAGTCCTTGAGTGTTTTCCAGACATTCCATGTCTTCGGAAATCTATTTATGAAGGATTAACATTTATCAAGGATTCACCTTTACAAAGGAACTGATAGAATCACCAAGAAGACCTCTCACCTCAATATCCAAGGACAATGCCCGCTTCATTAGTTCGCTCAAGTCCAATATCGTTTGGAGATATAATTTCATATGTACCTTTGTGTTTTAGCATTCTGTCCTATAGAGAAGAAAAAAAAAACTGTTAAGAGGCAATGTCATAGTTGTCATCAATTTTTTCTCAAATATATTCAGTTGTCAATTGGAATGAGAAATCAAAACACAAACTAAAATCCCAAGAAATTAGTGTGATTACTTGAGATATTTAAGTTTTATACTTATATTTTCAGCAGTGAAAATGGACACATTTGGCAATTTTCCTTGCTTTAAAGCCTTTTGAAAATTGAAAAGAGTGTTCTTCAAACTAGGAGACAAACAAAATGATATTCTCAATGTTTTCAAATAGGAATAGGAAGAAAACTGAAGACCTTTTTGGCTCTTGAAAGACCTATTACAGTCTCTTAAGATTCTTACCATGGCTCTATTAATCTCTTCAAAAGTGGTATTCATTATGCAAATGTTTGGGTCAATCTACGGACCATCTATTTCTGATTGGTTCATTTACAGCCTCACGGCCCTGGTATTCCTATTCTATTCCTTCCAAGATTGACGAATCCTCCGCTCTGTTATACATGTTTAGATTGTGCGCTGCGCCTCCAAGCATAT
Source organism: Eucalyptus erythrocorys (assembly GCA_014182555.1). Lineage (NCBI taxonomy): Eukaryota > Viridiplantae > Streptophyta > Magnoliopsida > Myrtales > Myrtaceae > Eucalyptus > Eucalyptus erythrocorys. The sequence goes on along the minus strand of CM024597.1, from coordinate 1,877,111 downwards.
CCACAATTCACAACCACATTAACAACCACCAAACGTCAGTCTTAGATCTCCTAAAAATGCTACCAATGCTTAAACCAGCTCCTTCAAGTTTAGCGGCTAAAGAAAATATCATCTGGAACAGAGAACAAAAGCGAGAAGAATAGTATCTACTGCTTGTAGAATCAATGCCTTGAGGTAAAAATGTCATGGTTAAACTCCGCATCCAGTGGTAAACTAGGCAACAGAATAAAAGAAAATTTGACTGGGCAACGTTAGAAGACCATAAAATATGAGTTTAAGCTCCATAATTTCGGCAGGACCGCAATTAAAATGCTGGCAAAATTTTTTGCACCATATAATAAGTAACCAATAAGGAGATTTATCCCACCAAGAGTATTAACAGCCAGGCATCTAAAATGAATTGCTAGAGAAATTACTTAAGAAATTATTCAAGAAAAGTAAGCAAATGGGTGAAAAGACACCACAAACTCAAAGTTCATGGCCACTGACACGATGGATGCCACTTTCATGAGCAAAGGCATTAGCTCCAACAATAGCTTTATGAGGTTGTACATGCAAGCTCGAGTACCCTTCTACCTATAAAATTGTTGAACAAATATCAGAAGTACAGTTGATTAATGTAAGAAATGTATTAAGTCAAAATTATATACCATTTTGCTAGTCATGACAATATGACGAGTATTGATTCCAGTGTAAAGACCTCCCAAGATGCTCCCCCTTTGCATTTTAAGGCCATTACCTCCTATAAGTTTTTTCTTTTTTTTTTTTTAAAGGAAAGACAAAAGGTAAGGAAGATTAGCAAAACAAGAACAGAAAAGGACCCCAAACAATTTTCAACCAAACAGCAAAAGGAAACAAACAGGAACACGTTGACACTAAATAATCATAAGTACAAGCACCAATGACATGCATAGAGCTTATTATACTGGTTCTCTCTAGCTAGTGTAGGTCCTCACTATGATACAAATACTTAAATCTTATCATTACAAATCTGAGCACATCTTTGTAGGTTAAGGTCGTCCATATGGCTTACCCTAAATCCAATCATTGAGCTCAGTCTGTTGGTAGAGCTTCTGAACATTGCCTCTATGCGTCCAGATCACATCAAACAAGCTTTTCTTATCTTACAGTCTAAGAATTGATCATCATTTACTGCGATGCAGCGGGAATGAGTTAAAACTTTACATATTCCAGCATGATTCAGTTCCCATTCAATAGTGAAAGATGCATGCTAATAGAAAAGTATAGTCGAAATGACATGAACCATTCAGAACAGCAAAAACTTAAGAAAGGGAAAGGAGCAAGAAAAATAGAATTAACAGCACACATGCTTGTACATCTTCCATTTTTTCCCCTTTTGTTTTCTAGGTATACTTACCAGCATTCTTCAAATGTACTGATACAATACCCAGCTCCTTTTTCTCTATAAATATTGCTTATCAAAAAGCAGAACTTGTGCTAATTTCATTGATGCTGAAAATTAAAAAGCGCCCGTGAGTTCTTCTATTAAGGAAACATCATAAAATAACTGGAAACATTATTACAGTCCTTATTTATAAACTGATTATATCAAATAATTTCGAGTTGATAACAAAAATAGATTTGTCGTTCATGGTGTCATTTGCACTAGAATCATCCTTCCAAAGAAAATCTGTCTAATTACGACCATCCTACCTTCTTACAGATCCATTCACCTCATATACACAATCACTCATTGAAAATCAAATATCCATGAAAATTTTCCATTAAATTTGTATTGCATAGAATTGTTTTAACAATATATATTTTTTTATAAAAAAGTCATAAAAATAAGCTTTTTAGGTTTAGTTAAAAAAATTTCATGTTTTTAATTACTCAATGGTATGTTTACTTCATATAAGAAAAGCGTGTGCATGGTCTAATTCTTTATAAATATTTCAATTAATAGGTTTTTTTTTTTCACTTTTTTAATTTTATTTACCATTTTTATTTTAATTTGAAGTTTTAATCCAATTAGCATATAGTAGAAATGAGTTTTCCTAAAATATTAATAAGTTTTAACAATATGGTCGGGTCGAGTATAGGTTGGATTTGAGTCAACTCGGGTATAAATCACTTGATTTATATTACATGAATATGAGTCAAAACGAGTTAGATGAGTCAAATATGGGTCGATCCATTTTCGACCTGACTCAAATCCGACCTGACCTGACCTGACCCGACCCACGCATTTAATGGGTCTAATGGGAGGAAATATGCCATAAAAGCCTCCAGCAAAAGCTCTTTCCATGAACACTAAGCTCTCTGTCAACAGCTTTCAAATTCACTGGCGCACCCTGAGCCGAACTGAAGTCCTTGTGATGACTGCACTCGCGAGTCGTCGTCGTCACCGCCATCGCCATTCATCCCAATGCATCATCATCATCGCCACGCCCTCAGAGCCTCCAAGAAGCCACCCTCTTCGCGGCCGCACCAGCTGGCCGACACCCTCCTCGTCGCCTCCATCGCCAAGACCCTCTCGCAGTCCGGCACCCGCAACCTCGACCCGGACGCCGTCCCGGTCACCGGCTCCCTCGTCCGCGACATCCTCTCCCACAGGTCCCTCCACCCATCAAGGAAGCTTGAGTTCTTCACGTGGTCTCGCTCTCTCGCGCATTTCGGCAAACACACGGCGAGCGTGTACTCCCACCTGTTCTGGGTCATGTGCCGGGCCGGCCAGCTCGAGGAGGTCCCTCCCCTGCTCCGCCTGATGAAGGAGGACGGCGTCGTCGCCGATTCTTGGACCTTCAAGCTTCTCCTCGACGCGTTCATCCGGTCGGGCAAGTTTGATGCCGCTCTCGAGATTCTTGATCACATGGAAGAGCTCGGCATGAGGCTGAATTCCCATATGTATACTTCGGTGCTCGCCGCACTCGTCAGGAAGGGCCAGGTAGGGCTGGCGCTGTCGATATTCTGTAAGCTCTTGGACGGTTCAGATGGGGTGGTTTCGGTCCCGAGCACGGTCGCGTGCAATGAACTGCTTGCCGCGCTTAGGAAAGCGGATATGAGAGCGGAGTTCAGGGAGGTGTTTGACAAATTGAGAGGGAAGGATGGGTTTGAGTTGGATGCTTGGGGCTATAACATTTGTATTCATGCGTTCGGGTGTTGGGGCGATTTGCCAACTTCTCTGCACCTTTTCGAGGAGATGAAGGCGAGTAGTTCGGGTTTGGGATCATTTGGGCCCGATTTGTGCACCTACAATAGCTTGATCCAGGCGCTCTGCTTGGCCGGCAAGGTCAGGGATGCGCTGATTGTGTTGGAGGAAATGAAAGGGTCTGGCCATGACCCCGATGCCTTTACGTATCGAATTCTCATTCAAGGCTGCTCAAAATCGTACCTCATTGATGATGCCGCCAGAATTTTCGACGAAATGCAGTACAATGGATTTCGACCGGATGTGATTGCTTACAATTCTCTCCTAGATGGACTTCTTAAGGCGAAGAGAGTGAATGAGGCATGCCAACTTTTTGATAAGATGGTTCAGGATGGAATTAGGGCAACCTGCTGGACATACAACATCCTCATTGATGGACTATTCAAGAATGGAAGGGCCAAGGGTGCATACACAATCTTCTGCGACTTGAAGAAAAAGGGTCAGTTTGTGGACGGCATTACTTATAGCATTGTCGCGGTGCAGCTCTGTAAGGAAGGTCTGCTCGAGGAAGCTCTTAAACTGGTGCAAGAAATGGAAGTCAGAGGCTTCATCGTGGACCTGGTCACAATAACGTCCCTCTTAATTGGATTTCACAAGCAGGGTTGGTGGGACGGGACAGAGATGCTCATGAAGCACGTTAGGGACGGAAATCTGGTCCCAAGTGTTGTCAAGTGGCAAGCCGACATGGAAGCCGCAATGAAGCATCATAAGAGCAAAAGAAAGGATTGCACACCAATGTTCCCGTCTAGAGGCGGCTTCCATGAAATTTTGAGTTTGGTGGGTTCTCCTCCTGACTTGCAGACATCACCTAAGGAGGGTTCAGAAGAGACTGGAACGGGAGATGATAAGGCTTCATCTGCAGAATCTGATGACTGGTCATCGTCCCCATACATGGATCAGTTGGCTAGTCAAGTGAAGTCCGGGGATTATTCCCCTCAGTTGTTTTCGCTTTCGAAAGGGCTGCGGGTTCAAGGCCAAGGGGCAGGCACGTTAGATATGGACATGGTAAATACCTTCTTATCGATCTTTCTAGCGAAAGGAGAGTTGAGCTTGGCCTGCAAGTTGTTTGAGATGTTCAGTGACCTGGGCATTGACCCGACAAGCTACACGTACAACTCCGTGATGAGCTCCTTTGTCAAGAAAGGCTATTTCGACGAGGCAATGGGTGTACTCAATGAGATGGGCGAGCGGGTCTGCCCTGCAGACATTGCGACATATAACGTGATCATTCAAGGGCTCGGTAAGATGGGGAAAGCAGACCTAGCGAGTGCGATCCTGGACAAGCTAATGAAGCATGGGGGTTACCTAGATGTAGTGATGTACAACACGCTGATTAACGCCTTGGGGAAAGCTGGTAGGATAGACGAAGCGTGCAAGCTTTTTGAGCAGATGAGGATGAGTGGGATTAGCCCTGATGTCGTGACATTTAACACACTCATCGAAGTGCACAGCAAGGCGGGGCGTCTGAAGGATGCATATAAGTTCTTGAAAATGATGCTTGATGCCGGGGTCTCTCCTAACCATGTGACCGACACGACTTTGGATTTTCTCGGGAGGGAGATCGAAAAACTAAGGTATCAGAAGGCTTCAATGGTCCGCGTGGATGCGGATGACTCTGGTTAATGCGGAAATTTTCTCGGGGTGTCTGGTTCGAAGGTAATTGAACTGTCTTCCCGGTCTTTGATCATGAAAATGGAGAGATCACCGGATGTTTCACGCATCTTTTGAATTTAGCGTTCGATGTTGATAGTAAGCAGACAAGTTTGAGTTAGGCTATTTTATAAGATTCTAGTGGTAAACTGAGATGGTTATGATTGTTCGGAGGATCATTCTTTGGTGTATTATCTTTCTTCTCCTGGATCACAATTGATCTGCATAGTCATACATTTGAAACTATTAAAGTTGGTTTGTGTATAAGAGTTTACACGTTTCGCAGTCGGCATACCCTCTTACGGTCCGTGCCTAAACGGATCATTGCAAGTAAACTTCTCCAAAAAGGTTGGTCATTTTAGTAGTTTGATGATAATGATGGGACTAGCTTCTCCGTCGTTACATAGGAGATTATATACCTTTCACAATATTACGTTGTGCTTTCTATGTATCAAGGGAACATCTTTCAATTAAAGTAATGAACTACTGATATCAATAAGTTGATCGATAGAACTTTAGAGCGATAATTATGCACGGATAGAGATAAAAAAAGATAGATAAAACTTGAATTACAAGAGCCGTGCGTTCAAAAAAGAAAGTTAAAAGTAAAAAACACAATTGATTCAACAGGCTACCTCCTGTTGGATAATACGGGGAGTAAAATGTCCAGTTCTGAGTCAATTAAATTGAACAACAATGCAACATTCTTCAACAGGAGTCTCGTCTACTTCTGAGCTTCAGCCTCTTTGGTCTCGATTATTCTGACGAAATTGCGAACAATCATCTTGCCCTCATCGGTTATGATGCTTTCTGGATGAAATTGGACACCCTGAAATTCACATGTCAGCTCGATATGGTTTTCACAGTTGTAGTAAAGAGTAACTAGCAACATTAGGAGATGTATCAACATATTAATAATGGAATAACACGACATAGCACAACTAAATGAAAAGAGAAATGTCCAAAAATTACATGACAGATGAATAATATCAACCCCTCGCTGCACACAGACTAGACATCAGATGTAGTCACCACAATCCGGAAAGCATAATGTTTAATGTTTGACAACATGTGATCAAAAAACTAAAATCTCTGTTTACATTAAACAAGAATTGAATGCAGAGACATACTTATGAAGCCTCAGTGCAATGAGCATTAATGAGCGCTATCTAAAAGCACAGGACTTACCCTAAAAATATCAAAGCGTGCATGTAGATTGTAAAGTAGGACATCTAATAATCCCGTCAAGCGCACACACGTGCAGAAAAAGGATAAATCCTTGACAAACATATGCCAAAAATCCACCCACACTGACAAGATTGCACTAGTTATTAATCGTTTATCCCACATAGTGGTTGTTACTGTGAAGGTGGGGCCAAATAAGCATCAACCAAGAGAACATCATCCGAGTTTTGAAAGAAATCAGAAACCTTTTTAATGAAAGAGAGATGAGGAGAGACCTGGAGATGCTTGTAAGTTTTGTGGCGAGCGGCCATAATCAGTCCATCCTCAGTCCATGCCGTGACCTCCAGAACTTCACCAGGAAAACTCTCCTTTTCAATCACAAGGCTGTGGTACCTACCAGCAGTGAAAGGGCTGCAAAAGACAAGGGGAGTGGGTAGAGGTTCTAGGATTTTCTTGCTATACACCATTACAAGGATCTGTCATTGCAATTGAGAAGTTAAAATACAGAATGCCATCAACGTGGTATTAAAGCAACTTTTGATCAACAAGAGCTCAAGGCCTCAAGCACAATAGAGCAGGTCGCTACTCAAAAGGAAGCTGTGAAACTGGCGACAAATGAAGATTTATGTATAACATCAGTTTGGAACACTGACAAGAAAGTGATTTTGCCAAAAAGAGGACATTAAAAGCACTGATTCTAGCTATATACAGAGTTGCATTTGACCAACAACTATCCATCTCAGAGCTGTTTTACACAAAAGCACTGATTCTAGCTATACACAAAAGGAAGCTGTTTTACACACGATAAATGAATAATCTGTGCTTTATGTGGAAACTGGGAATAAAATGAAGATTTATGTATAATATCAGTTTGGAACACTGACAAGAAAGTGATTCTGCCAAAAAAGGACATCAAAAGCACTGATTCTACTATGCACAGAGTTGCATTTGACCAACAAATATCCATCTCATAGCTTGACAGAAGAATAGGCCCCGGCTATACTTGTAGAATAAAAATGCTAGAGAAGGAATGCAGACATACTTTGATAATCCAAAAAATAAGCCATCTTCTCCCTTCTCGTCATAATATACAAGAGAACTTTTTCCATGCACCACACCGTAAGGAGAACGCACAATCTTCCCTGATGCACCACATGCCACATTGTAAATGCTTCATATCACCAATGAATATAACAAAAAGTTCAGATGCCACCTAGAACCATTTTCTCCATCAAAAGAAAGTAGTGGCCAGTACACTGGTGACAAACACCAAATTCTGTGCAGAGAAAGCATAAAGCAGCATAATAACTTGTTTAATTTTACTTGAGATTGAATTAAGCAAGGTAATTCAAGATCCTGCACAAATAATAGTTTGTGCCACTAAAAGTTGCTTTTAGAGGCTCCAAAAATGTGCTTTACCGCACAAAATAAGAATTTATCTACACGAAATATTTCTTGGTTATATGAAACAAGCAATTATAAAATAAAGATCCAATAGATATGCCACGAGGACATGCTTTTGTTCAAAAAACACACCTCCAAAGGCCTCCCCAATGCATTGTAGACCCATGCATACTCCAAAGAGTGGAACCACGGGGCCTAGTTCAAGAACAGTCTGCAAAGAAATTCCAGAATCCTGGGGTGTGCCTACAACAATAATGCCATGGCATAGGTATCATATTTCCTTTGATTTACCTTCAAGAAATAGCCAGAATTTTGATCAAATGGAATCATATCATAGAAGCTCTAACCTGGTCCTGGGGATATAAGCACCCCCCTTGGCTTTTTGCTACAATACGTGGAAGCTATCAGTTAAAAGAGTGCTCCTTTCAAGCGAGGCACATCAATCAAATGACCGGAAAGGCCTGTTGTGCCATAAAAAGCAGTATGCTATTATATCATAACTAAAAAGAAGAAAAGGAAATTTCTTACCTTTTCAATTCCTCCACGGTCAATTCATCATTCCGGTAAACCTCAAACTTACATTCCAGCTCTCCCAAATACTGAAAAATAACAACAGAAGGTCATAGGTATTGTTGTACATTTGCATCACAAGTATGCACCTGCAGAGCTCATAGACTCTGCAATTGCATGAATGACCTCCTAAACACAGCTAAGTGCTTGCATGTAGATGGATTCTTTGCGCGCGCATGTAGAGACAGAGAAATATGAGGTTGATGCTTGTGTTCGGTAGCAACACATTGTTAAGACTCATAGAATGCTTCTTTTGCTCATGACAGACCTCATATTACATCAAAATCACCTTACAAATGGAAAAGCTTCCAGATCTCTACTTTAACATGTTAAACATTTCAGTGAAGCATTTTTTTTATTTTCAAATAAATTTTTTTGCCATAATTGACCCAGCAAAAGGCAGATGTGAGTTTCAGGAATGTCTTAGAGAATGGACTACCACATGCATATACTATATTAACATCTGCTCAATACTGACAAGAACAACATCTATACAGATTCCACGTAGCACCTGCAATTAACTCCAGGTTTCACCATTTTGGGTCTCTTCAACTAGACCATGTAATAGATGAACTAGACCATCCAGTATCCACAATGTCACCCAAGAATGACTGAAGTGGTCAAGACTCAAGACTCAATATCAAACTACAGAGCCAAAAAGCATACTTGCAAGATTGAGTCCTAGCAAAAGCAAATCCCTTGGGGCCCAGCCTCAATGGCCTCTTCTTTTGATAATTACCCGATTGAGATGGGAGAGAAGGCATATTCACAACTTGGTGAGAGAAACCGGGTGCTATCAGAAGGCCTGGCAACCCTATCTCACACAAGCACATGCGCATGCACACACATGCATCCAGTTTCACCAACTACGCTCCTTCAAATGAAGCTACACCCCAATCTCCCAATGAAAGGGGAAGAAAATTCCTAACAAAATGTTAGATGTGAATAAGAAACCTGGCAATTGACGTAAAATGAGGCCACCAAATATTTTCTATTGTTTTATTTGTTTATCATTCTCTTTGTTCATGCAATACCAGAGAAAAGCGAAATTACCTGGCAAAGGTTGTAAGTGAAACTGTCATAATTGTCAATGACAATGATTGGTTCATCACTCTTTCTAATGGACACTGGAGACCTGGAATTCGACTTCAAATTAGATAAAGATCTGGCCTTTGTGACAAATTCTCTTTTATTTTGTGCCACAAAACTCAGGTCTGCAAATGAAAAGGAAAACTTAGCTTCGTTTATAAAATAACAGAGAAAAGCAGAGGATGGAAGAATGTGATCAAAAGATTACATACTTGAGGTAGGGGTGGTCCTAAAGAGGCGATTTAGGTTAGGATTTTGCAGGGTTTTATGAGAGAAGGAAGGCTTTGGGTACTTGAGAGAGCAGTGAGGCATCCCAGCAGCAGCCATCTTGATGGAAATGGAGTTCAGTGGTGAGCGTATTATGTGTGCACTGCACAGTAGAGAAAGCCTGTATAGTTCTAACTGAGATAGGGAAGCAAATGCTATTGACCCTACAAATCACTGCCTCTTTATTAAACATACAAGGAAACACCTTAAAGGACAGCAAATCTGATTTTGTGGTAATATGGTTCTTTCCTTTTCACACTGCCTTATATGGTTCTTCATTACTCCTTTTTTACTAAACATATAAGGAAAAACCTTAAAGGACAAATGTCTTCTCTGATTTTGTGCTAAAATAGTTCTTTTTTTTTAGTAGCACTGCCTTATATAGTTATTCATTTTAAAGGTAAGTCACACAAAACAGTCAGCATCGTTCTCATCCAACATTCGCTCCTCATTATCTTTATTCTAAATAAATTCAAAAGTGGAATAAGATACTGTGATATGAGAAGTAAATCCATCTTGACTAAGCCAGATATCCAGTTACAAGAGGCAACATTGACACCAAATAGAGCATCCAATAAAGTAAATAAATCCTACAAACCAACCATACTAAGAAGTAAAGTGAAACCAATAAGCCTCATTCTACAACTAGAGTCACAAGCAAAGATGACCCAACGTGAGAAAACAAAAATGACAACTTGAACAATATTATCTAAACTGTTTTTCCTTCACTCGCTGCTCCATATCATGCAAAACTGAACTATGTCCGGAACATAGCCTCTTCCCTTCTATCCATCTAATTTCTTGAGCAAGCCAAACATCAGGTTTCATTGACGAGTTGTCTCCCCATGTACAATAGTTGGTTTTCCTATAAAATGCCAATGCAACCTTATAGAAGCATCTTTCTTACTTCCATTAATGCCATCAACTGTCTCATTTTGGCTACATTTATCCCATTGACATTGCGAACATGAGTGTAGATATTGGAGAGAAGTGTGTAAACTGAAAAATCTTCTCCTTGGGGGCCAATAGTTGTTTGGGAATTCCAATTGCCATTTTGGTTAGCCATATTGTTTGCAACTACAGAGAAAAGTTATCCATGTAGGTCCATCATATTGAAATGGCATCTGATTGACGACTTTCTCGGCCTCGTCAAGATGTTCCCAATGACTCAAAAGATCCAATAAGCAAGTATAGCGATTAATACCATAGCCCTTGTTCATAGCATTGAGGGAAAAAAAAAAAATGAGGACCTCTCTTCTCTAATCTGAGACAGGTACACAAAGCAAATGCATTTAGCAGTAACCATCTTATCAAACAATTGCCAACACTTCCTCAGCTTTCCCACGCTGATCAGCCCCAACCATGACTGAAGTTCAAGATGTCTCTTCTCCGAATGTCTTCCCATTATACATATTCTTGGCGTGCATACCGATAAATACATCGCTTACGAACAGGCTTGAGTCATTCCCAAGAACTACAACGAGACCATGTACCCGCTTCCCAAGTTCCGAGACGTCCACACTAGCACAAGAGCCGACAATGCAAGATCGAGCGAAATGCATCAACTGTATACCCATTGTGAACCAACCCAGAATTCACTGCTGCCACAGAGACGGCCAAGGAGCAGGGCAGGACCCGTGACCTCATTCCCCATCCCCGCGAAAAAAAAAAAGGAAAAAAGCTTCCGCGAATCCAACCCACGGCGCGCCCCTCCGCAGCCCCACAGGCATTAGGCGATCCGCACAACAAAGACTACTCCTTTATCATAACACGGCATGCCAATCCTTCAGCTCGAATACTCCCCACGACTGGCACAACTAAAATTTCTTTCTATGTCTACACTAAAGAAAGTTGAAGCAACGAATCCAGCTCCCAGACACGCCAAACAAACCCACCACCAAAAAATCCACGGCGCATGTCACAGCGAGCGAGAGACAAGAGAAAGAGATGACCTGAGATGGCGGAACGAGCGGCGGCGCGGCTGCGACGGGCGGAGGCGTCGAGGCGGGATGGCGGCGGCGGCGGCGGCGGCGGAGTGGTCGTGGGTGGCTGCTGGGAGTGGCAGCTATTATGGGGTGGCTTGGTCATTGAAGGAGTGATTAGACCGCGCGGCTCTTGAGTTGATCGTTGGGTTCGTTTTCGATTTGATTGAGGATCCGCCGTGATTAGTGTCATCCATGTGCATGTCGTGTCCAAATTCTTTTCGTAAAAAATAAAATTTGTAAAGAGAAAATAAGTCAATTGACTGAATTAAATTGGTTGACTGACTCTGAGTTGGAAAAAAAAAAAAAAAAAAAGACAGGAAGGAAGAAAAGGCGATGGAAATGAAATTTCTTGTGGAATAGATAGCCAAGATATTTTCCTTTGGCAAACTTACTAAACTTGACTTGCAATGAGAAACAATGCCTAAGTGAGACTAAGACGGTCATTGGTAAATACACTTCATGGTTATTTGGTTTTTTTTTTTTTTTTAATTTATAGTAATTTCTTATGTTGTATAAGTTAAAATTAGCCGATTGACTAATGTAGTTGTCCCATGCTTCGCAGGAATGTTTTTACATAATTCTTTTTATTTTTCAAACGATTTATGTTTATTGGGCTTGTTTTCTCTATTTTTGCACTTTCAACTCCTACAAAAAAAGTGTAATGTATCATTTGGAAAAATATTTACTTGAAAGTGACCATACTAAGGAAATTGGAAAAGACATATATAACTTAAAAATGATATAATATCATTTGGAAAATAATTGAACATTTTGGGCTAATTTACATTTCATATAATTTCTCTTTGTAATCACCAAACATCTCCTATGTCATATTTCATGAAAATTTTAACATATCAAGAAACATTTCTATTTAATTCGGCTCAATCGTTTTCTCATTTGTTTTTAGTATGTATTATCTTTTAGGTAATTTATAACTATAGTATTGTATTTTACAACATGTGTTGGATGGAATTGAAGTTAATTTTAGTCTATTTTACTCTCATTATTATCCTATTAACATATAAGTAGAATTTCTCTACAAATATATCACATCATGTATCGCAAATAATAGAGTTAATTTTACATACAATTATCCTTTCTCATTCTTCTAAAGTTAATTACACAACTTGCTACCTCATATACCACTAAATAGATGTAATATCCATATGGTTATAATATCTCATTCTAGGTTAGTTTTACTATTCGCTATCAAGTGATTTTATTTTTGTACTTTTGTTTTCTTTTGAAACCCTTAAAGTTTCATTTGAATAAAAACAATACTCTATTTAACAAAATTTAATATATTTAAGGTATATTTATTTCGTGAAAAATGAATTACTTAAAAAAAAACTCCTAAAAATAATCATGTATCACTTAAAAAAATTATCAAATTTTTTTATTATCTATAAAAATATTTGGACATAAATTATTATCAATAATAACATGATTTTTTTATTTATAAAAAATGGTTTTCATTGACTGATTATGACATTTTAATTTGAAAATAATTTCTTAAAAATAATCGTCTTTATTGTTTACCAAAAAATTTAATCAAAATTTTTTATTGTCTATAAAAACATTTAAATATAAATTATTATCGTAATATGATTTTTTTAGAAAAATATTTTCTATTAACTAACCATGTCAAACGAGACAATCAATCATTCTTAAAAAATAAAAAATATTTTTTTTTTGCTTTTTTTATGATCCAAAGAACCTCGTGTACCGCTTCGCGATGGAGTAGAGTCACCACCACCCTTACTCTCTCCGGGTAAGTCAACACGACGCAGCTGGGATTCGAACGCTGGATCTTTTGCGAGAGGAGCAAATGCCCGAGCCAACTGCACCGCAGCGTTGGGTGGTATAAAATATTTATTTTTGAGTGAAATAAGTAGAGAAATAACGAGAAAAAAAAAAAAAAAAAAAGACTTTAAATAGTATATGTCAGATGAGATTAAATTAGATAGACGCGATCAAGTCTCCCCTCAGAAAGACTCGGAGTCGGAGCGAGAGAGAGAGAGAGAGAGAGAGAGAGAGAAGCCAAATCGCTGCCCAGTACGCGGCGGCGAAGACGACGAAGTTAGGGTTTTTCTCTTCCCGGAGAATCCGCCAACCGCCATGGTACCGCCCCCTCCCTCCCTCCCTCTCTCCCTTCGCGGAATTCGCGCCGCCGCCGTCGCGAATCGGCGAATCGCGATCGTCAATTTCGTCGCCGTCCTCTCGCATTCGCCGCTCCGATTCGCGCCGTCGCCTCTTTTTTTTTTTTTTTTTGTTTTTGTTTTTCCCCTTCCTTCGCGGGTTTGATTGGTGGGATCGCTTCGCGATGACATTCCGTGTTGTGGGCAACCGATCTGTCCGGGAATTGTCAGCGATCGATTCGAAAGTCGCGTGCTTTATCGCTTCAGTTCGCTTAGCTCGATCGGTTTTGAGTTCGTGTCGAATGAGTTTCGGGGAGCAGTGGAATGCCGTCCGTGTCGCAATGCGTGTCTTTTTTAGTAAATCTATATAGGTCAGCTGCGTGAAGAATCCCTGCGATTGCACGAACTGAAGCGATCGTGCAGGCAACTTCGAATCGATGGCTACCGATTCCGAGATAGATCGGTTTTGATTTTGGAGAGCAGTTGATTGCCTTAGGTGGCAGCGATGCGTGTCTTTTTAGTAGACTATGTAGGTCTGCTGCGTAAACAATCCCTGCGATTGCACGAACTGGAGTGATCGAGCAGGCAACTTTCGAATCGATCCCTGACGATTGCGAGATAGATTGGTTTTGATTTTGGATAGCTGTTGAGTGCCTTCAGTGCTGCAATGCGTATCTTTTTAGTAGCCTGTAGGTCTGCTGCAGAGTGTGTGCTGGGTGTTGGATTGTCCGAGTTGGCAGCGCCTGCTGCTTTGTGATGTGATATGCTCGTTTTGGGATTTTTCTTTGGCTCTCTAATTTTGTGCCTGCTTCCTGTTCTTTAGGTTCTTCTGCAGCCGGACCCGTTCTTGAATGAGCTCACTAGCATGTACGAGAGAAGCACGGAGCAGGGCTCTGTCTGGGTTACTCTCAAACGATGTATGAATTAACTTCTGTGACTTTGGATGATTCCACTTTTTTTGGTTTGTTGGTTATTCTTGCGATTGGCACAACGGAGATGTCTGATTTGAGTTTGGTGATTGCCATTTTTTAGCTTCCTTGAAGTCTAAGGTTCAAAGGAATAAGCTGAAAACTGCCGGTGAGCAAATTGAGTACAGATGCCTCATACGTGCAACTGATGGCAAAAAGACTATATCTACCTCGGTATGTTCTCTCTCTCTCTCTCTCTCTCTCTCTCTCTCACGCGCGCGCGCGCGCATAGAGATGAGTGTGTACACGTGCATGTGATTTGATCCTTTCTATGATTGTTTCCTTGGTGCAATCTGTAAGTTCAACCAAATGCAATCTCTGGCATTTCTCAGGGTCAAAAAAGATAGGCTGCAGGCTGCATTGTGCATGGACTGTGCTACTAATTATATTTATACATATATATATACATAGACATATGCATCTACACCTGCTCCATTTTGACCACCTGGTTGAGAACTGCTTAATAACTAAGTTACATTGGATTGGAGGACTTTTCTAGGCATGTAATGTGGTTTCAAGCCTTTGTCCTGGGATAACAATTGTTTGTTCCTCTCAGTGTGATTACTCAGAAGAAGCAAATACTATTTAGTTTGTCCTATCTTGTATACTTCTTTTCGGATCACCAAATCTGGTTAGAAATTGTCATAAATTGTTGGGAATACCCCTGAATTGGAAAGAAACAACACACAACACAGCATTCAAGATCTAAATGCTAATAGAAGATTCTTTGGATGTGATTAATCCTCTTGAAATAGGAGCAAAATTCTGTCTGAGGGTCATATCATAAACACAATAAAGAGTGTTGAGAGCAGTAAATGCTTGATGGTTTACAATGATCTCTTAGAAGAGTATTCTCAATTTCCATCCGTCAACTCTTTTTTGGGGGGATTGAAAACCAGTATTCCTTGTGTTCTATGCAATTTTGGATGACACTTTCTGTTCTCCGAAGAGTAGTTAGTAGTTCGAGTCACGTTATCCTTTCTATCTCTAGTGAGGAGTTGATTTCTGATATTGCCATTATTGTTGCTATTATAACGTATAAATAGGTAGGAGCTAAAGATCATCAGCGCTTTCAAGCTTCTTATGCCACGATTCTCAAGGCACACATGACTGCTTTGAAGAAGAGGGAGAGGAAGGACAAGAAAAAGGCTGCTGAAGGAGCGGGGTCAAAGAAGGCACGGCAAGGGTCGTGAAAGCCATTTCTTTTATTAAGGTACTCAGGACTGCTCCCTAAAGAAAAGGGAGAGGAAGCACAAGACAAGCTGCAGAAGTATAGGATGGTCAAAGAAGATGTCACAAGGGCTGCGAAAGCCGTTTTTTCACCAAGTTTTGTCAATACAAGTCTCTGGGGATTTTTCAATCGGGCAGCTTTGATTACAATATTTCAATAGCTGGAGCTTTTGAACATCTCATCTTCCGAGTGACTGCATCTTTCTTGGGCTCAGAAAATTGTACATTGCGCATTTTGATTGCTTCTGTGACGTTTTACAATCAGCTTCATCTTTTGAAGTAGGCTGTCTGGATTGTCTCTCTTTGCTGCAATGATTGTTGTGCAGGTCCTTTTTGTCTTGCATGCCTGTGTCTGTGGCTATTCAGTTCGGTTTTGAGCTCCCTCCTGACTTCCCAACCCCTGGATGGCAATGCATTGTTTGCTCTTGTTAACGTCTCTGTTTTCTACTCTTTGGCATTTTATTCTCGTGTTCCTGGAAATCGAACAATCAGATGGCCTCATTTATCGAAAAGATTTATGGCTTGCAATTCCTTTCAATCTTTTCATATTTCCAGATGATTGAGCTTCAGCCAGCATCGACTCGGTGATAATTTTCCTTAGTCGGACAGTATATATGAAAAGTAATAATTGTCGTTAGTCAGATATAAGAAATTTACAACTTCCGTCATTATGGATCAGAAAGTTGTTTCATCTTCTTCTCTATTATTTCACATATTCATACTTTGAAAAACAGATACTTCTTGCAATTTAGCCTTAAAAGCTAGCCTGCAGCAGCAGCAGCAGCACTGAGAAAGAGAGCTTTAGTTATCATACGTTAGTGTGCACCATCCGTGTACATACTAAAATTGAAACTACTAATTTCTGTTCGAGTTTTGGCATTTCGCCAATATTGTTGATCTTCTTTTCGAATTTACCTGTACAAAATTACATTCGGAGAAAGCATATCGAACAATCGTTGCAAAAGAATTTCTTAAGTTTAAACAAGGAATGTCAAAATTCCTTAGCTTTTTGTCTTAGTTCGTTCAGCTCCCTCTCTATGTCCGAATCTTGAAGAGACCTACTTGCGCTGGCAGGAACTGTCCTGCCTGGTGGGAGCTCTCCTTTCTGATGGAAAAGAGTGAAAAACACAAAACTTAAAGACGTCCATATTGAAGATAGACATTTCATGAGATATTCCAAAGATGGATAGCCGATTTTCCTTTCTTTCCCCACTTCCTTGGCAAAGAGAAACAGGTTGAAAAGGCAGGACTTCTTTCACCGGTATTTAAACATGTAACTATTAGTTTTTGGGAGTATCCAAAGGTCCTAAACATAAAACTATGAAGTCCTAAACATAAAACTATGAAGTGCAATTGGGAAGGAAAAATTTACCTTTTAAACCACGAATTGGTTATGCCAATTCATCATCTAAACTTCCAATAGTTTTATCATAAGTATCACGGATCACTTGAGCTATTGAGTAGCTGTATGTGCCATCATGACAATATAGTGCTTAGTTTCTTGTCCTAAAAGAAAGCTGGCTGAAAAATCAAGAGCCATGCTGACTGGGAGTTACAAAATATAGTCTTTCGACAAAACACCAAGCATATTGAAAGGAAGCTTTTATGTCCACAAGACTTCTAAAGCTTCAGTCCAGACAACCGACAGCCCGATATTTTTTCTTCTTTACTCCCTTTTTCTTTTCTCCCAGCTCTTCACAGTATCAGTATTTAATTCTCATAGCCCAGTAAGTTTGTTATGCGTGTTAACCAGATCCTAATTATTAAAGCAATGTCTCTTTATTCCTCCAACAGGAAAATAAGTGAGAAAGACATTTACTGCAACAATCTCGCACTTTAACATCAAGGAGAAATAATAAACCAGACCAATACTATCTTCTTAGGGGGTAAAATACCTACCTTTGTGCTACCAGAGAGTTCCTTCTTCAAGCTCTCAAGATCATCATCAACTGATGAGCCCTCTAGCAATGCAAACTGCCAAGAGGAAAAATACTGAGTTATAATCTGGAGGCGATATCATTTTTTATAAGCATCATCGTCTTGTGAAAGTATCCCATATCTCTTACTTGCATGGTTTATATAGGTCTTATGACATACGCTCTATTTCCTGTTAACGGCTAAAGCTTTTAAGATGGACTTTTTTAACATAGGTTAGAGCGATATTTCAGTCGTTCATACCCCAGATGGAATGGTTTGTTCGTGCGTGGTTCTTGTTTTGTCTTATCCTTGTTCTTCATTCCCATGTTTTATTATTCATTCGCTTTGCATGTAACATGATAAAGTATCCGACATCACTTGGCCATGGGGTTTATCACAGCCTTATATTCATGTAGTCTCCCTCCACTGAATGGCTTAAACTTTCAGGTTGGTCCTTCTTACAAGTCTAAACACAAATGGTTGACATGTTGTCAAATGTTGTCAGATGATGCTGTTGGGATCAGAACTGCTACTTGCGCCCCCATTTTAATAATGAACTTGAAATGTTTAGATGCAAAATGGTTGCATAGCAGCTGAAACATGTGCATGGTTGACCTCAAATAAGCTGAAGCTGCTGTATTTGAATGTAAAAGCCCCAGGCCATGAGTTCTTTGCTTTTTCTCAAGGAAATTGAGAAACACGGTAACATGCTATAATGAGACTGAATGCAAAAGAACATTTAATATGAAAAAGGTTTAATGAGGAAAGGAAACCTAAAAATGCCCAAAAAGGACTCCTTGTACCAACTGGTAAGAAGTGAAAATAAACTTCAGGCTTTCAGCCACAGGTTACAGTTTAAACTTTTGGCACAGCATACCAAAGTTTACAGGGAGGCTTCACCAATTTTTAGTCAGTTTGACTATAATTGTCCTTTTATCATAGTGTTAACAAGATCTATTCTCAAGGACAATTGCTTCACTCTAGTAGATTCTAAGGAGCGAAATATCTAAAAAAATAACTAAATGGGGGAAGAAATGGAACCATTTTATTAATGAGGAGGATTAAATGTAAAAATAGACCTAAGCAATCGAGAATGCAGGGATAAACCAGTTACCTTTCCTTCAAGATCATCCGTTGTCAACTGGCCTAGAGCCTCTGCTTGAGATTCCATTGCCATCACTATCAAATGAACAAATGGAAAGTTTGAGATGCTAGTTTCATCTGACAACTTCACTAACACTATGTTAATGGAGAAATTTGAGCTATTATACTTTATTGCCCTAGTAGACATGTGGCATTTCAACAGGCGGCAAAACATAATTTTAGAAAATTTCAGAATTGTCATAAAAACCCATCTCAGGTTATCATCAGATTATCTGTTTTTATCATTCTTCACTTAAAATATTATACTTCATAAATGAATCCATCACTTGCAAAACCTCAGGGCCTCCAGTTTCTTTTTCTTTTAACTTACATGCTTAATTTCAAATTAAATTTTCTTTGAATATAAGAAATTGGCCACCTAACTTTCATCAAAGTTTTGGTTCAAAGGTCCAAGAAAGTTGGATCAAATTGCAACTGGTTAAGTTGCATAGCAATTTTTTGCCTTGCAACAACTATGTTAAATTACATGACCTTAAATATACTCTAGCATGCACCCAATGAAAAATAGCCTGAATGATGTAATTTGGAGGAGAAATCCAAAACTCAGTGTATTCTGACAGCGGAAAACGACATTAGAAAATGAAAAAAAGGGGAAACCTTAAAACAAGGTGGCAGTCCCATTGTTTTAGTTTGAACCACTTAAGCACAATGTAGGTTCTACTTTTAAATGGACAGCTAAAAGGTTTAACATTCAGTATGCATGTTCTATCTTTACTGATTATGACTAATGTTCCCAAACCTAAAGAGAAGACATTGATAGCTTTATCTGAAGATTGCTGTCCCACAGACTAATACGTAATACAGCCTAGATGATAAAGCAGGACTCATTTACCAACTTCGTTTCAGTGTAGGGAAAATATGAAACCTAAACAAAACACAATCCTCTTTCACTTTCTTCCCAATTAAAAATAAAAAGAGAATTTGCTATGGTTTTGCTCAGTTTGAGTCTATTTTCATATTGATAGCTTCCTTTCCTTTTCTTTTCCTTTTCAGACACCTCTAGACCATGGCATCCTTCTTCAAAGGATGAATGCACATGTACAAAGAAACTGATCGCCCAGGAAATGTAGAGCACTAGTAGGAAGAAAACAAGCTTAATTCAAATCCTTATCTCTTTTTCCATAATATACTCATTAATAAAATCTGTACAGGAAAAATAGAAAGTAACAATTTTGAGTTTGTCATTCTGGTTAGTTCTCAATTTTAAATTCAGACAAGATGAAAAATCTGTATCTATATATGTCCAGAACTTCAATGGAAGTGAATAACAGCTACCGTCCGACACAAAAAGAATATATGCAGACAGACCATCAAGCAAGCAAACAATAAATTCAATTCAGTAGAAATTTTACCTTTCTCTTCCATCTTATCAAATGCCGAAAGGGCATTGCTTGTGTTAACATTTCCTAACATTTCGTTAACTTTGGTTGCAGTCCTAAGAGAGGGGAAAAAAAGAACAAAAAAAGAAAGATGAGCATCTCATATGAGTGATGGAAGCAAAACAGGAAGGGATATAGCTATGGGAAATTATGACAGAGACAAACTTCGCAGACTGAGCACGGGCTTTCAGAGTATCCTTTTTGGACTTTGCCTCTTGTATTTTGCTCTCCAAAAGCTACACAAAAATGGATTTCATGGAATGCAACTGTGACAAAATCAGTATCTCTATATGAATATACTCCTCAAGGAAATAAAATAACCAGCAAAAGAGTATGGCCAATTTTCTCTTAAAATCCAGAGGCCTATAAATAACAATACGCTAGGTAATTTTAAACAATCATGTTAAGCTACTCTTTGCTAGCATTGATTCCTTTAAGGGTACAAACCTAGAACCACTCATTCAATGAGTGCATTCAGATATTACGAAGTTTTGATCAAGTAGCTGGTGGCTAAAGTGCAGTACAAGTTACTCCATGCCCATCATTTTTGTTATGCTTTCGAAAAACTGCTTGAGCTAACCATTTAAGAAAGCAATGATTGATCACAAGCCACATTGAAGGGAGAAGTTGAGTTTCTATAATGCATATTGCACTGCTTAAAAAGGGCTGTAAATGACCTTTTCTCCACTTTTTTCTTTTCAAACCTACCTCCTTTTAAGCTGTTGTTTCAAAGTTAGTATAGAGACATAATTTTGTCAAAGGAGTCTTCCCATCCCGACGGATTACCAGAGGTCATTTCTCACCTAAAGATAATTGATGACTGAGTTACAAAAGTATAATGCCAAAATATGCCTTCACCGCTCATTTAGGGTGAAGTAATCTTCACAAGATGAGACCCTGACATACCCTGGTATTTGAGACCAAATTATCGACCACACTCTTCTGTTGATCATACTGTGCTTTTAAAGCACTGGCGTTGTCCTGAAAAAGAATATATTGTGTTGAAAAAGAAATTAGACACCATCTATCTCTTACTAATACCTCCAACAAAAGTACCATTTCTATTTCTAGCCATAAGCAAATGAAAATCATCTCAAGTTGCATCATATGACTATTCAGGACCAAAAAAAGGGGACCATGCATGTCTTTATTGAAAAGTAAGGATAACATTTGGCAATAAATATGACGTTATCAAGAATTAAAGAAAAAGGATGTATTCATACATATCACATTGTAATGAATTCAGTCATAAAGTAAATGTAAGATTACAATAAAATAAATGTTTGACCATGTTGAGAAACCTAACCATTGAACTCTACCGGTTTCTGTAGCTAGCAAACAAAATCAACAAGAAATGTTTGATGAAAAATTAGACTGGCTTGGATGAATAGTGATGTGTGTATATGACAGGCCTTATATGTAATAGATAGAAGATCAGAACTTTACCTAATATGTAGCCAAAAAAAGGACTTCATGTGAGTCAAAGCTTAAGCAATTTAGAAGAAATTAAAGAAGGATAAATTATGTGCATCCATTGTTCTTTCCAACTAAAAAGGACTCAAAAACCTGCCGGATCATGGAAGCTTATCGCAAGCTATGTGTCAAGATGTCTAATCCAGTTATTGTATTAGTGCAGACTCAAAGAGAACAGGATAAAGCAGTCAAATGTGACCGTGATACCTAGTAGAGAAGGCAGTGACTGATATTTCCTCGCTTTACATTTAGAATGACAAGCACTATGAATAATAGAAAATAACTTATACAAAACACAGTACTGGCATAGTATATTCAAGGGATAATGACATTGACCTGAACATTTCAATTTTCAATGTGGTCCTCAAGACTCTCTCTCTCTCTCTCTCTCTCTCTCTCTCTCTCTCTCATTATTCTGGCCCAAAATGAAAGGAGGAAAAAAAATTGCTGACTTCGGAAAATGACATGGCAGTCCACATCATTATTTTGGCCCAATAAATGTTGATGTGACCATCCGCATTAGAAAAATGCATGTGACATGGTGGTACACTTAATTGAAGTACTACATTGAGCGGAAAATGAAAGTTTAGGAATTAGATTGAAAAAAGAAAAGAAGTTCGGGGAACACATTGAATATGAAGAAAAGTTCAAGGGCCACCAATGTCAACACCCCTATATTCCAGTAAAATGAAAATCTTGCCAGAAATCTCATCATAATCAGAAGAAAATAAAAGAAGAGCAAGATAAGAGAACATCGGTATTAGTTAAGTAATCATCCACGACTCCAAAGAAGAATCTTACGAAAAAAAATTGCAAAATGAAAATACAACTTACAGCATAAGATTTTCTTCTTTTAAGAGCCTCACGTGCAAGATCTTCCTCACCCTTCTGTAGAGCCAGTTGAGCCTTGCGATACCTAAGACAGAGAATTAGTAATGTACAACAATAACATCATGAAAATTAGCAGGAAAAGTTCTAATCTAATATACCACTCCTCCGAGGCCTGCTCTGCAGCTTTATATTTGTTCTCCAACCGCTTTTGAGATGCAATTACCTGTAAGGAACAAATAGGATCTATTTAGAGCAACATTTCGAAGTAATAAGAGACAAACTATGGTTAGTAAACTAGGCAACTTCATAACGAAGGTCATTTTGAAGCTTCTAGGAGTAGGAATTTTCAAACTATACTACTCTTCATTGAGCTCAAATCACTTGTTGCTCACCTTTCCACATTTAAGAAGACAGAATTATATACTGAAGAAGCAAAGTGAATAAGGGGAAGCGAAAAAAGACAGGACTGAAAGAGAAGGAAAACATGCAGCAAGAATTGGAAAGCTTACTTGAGCTGTTGCTTGCCTCATTTTAATCAAATCGTCATTCATTTCAAGCACTGTCTGTTCTAAAATCTTCTCTGGATCTTCAAAAGAAGTTATGACTGCATTGGCATAAGACTGCAGTTGGGAAGAAGTGAATCAGGATATATACTGTATTCGAAAGTAAAATAAGATACTGTGGTGTGCATATGTAAACAGTTCCATGAACTCAACCTTGACCACTCGAGCAAACCGATCAAAAAGATTCATACGAGCACCAAGAGCGCCACCACCTCTTCTTTGACAATCCAATCCTTTGCAACGAGCAACTCTGAGTTTGGTAACTCTTAATTTCCCAACTGCATGAACATTTATGCTGTGTATTTAACTGTTCAATCAAAAAGATATAGGGTGGAATTGCACTATATACATAAGTTTTAGAACTTTTGGTACCGTTATCCCATTTCTAATGGGTATTGCAAATGAACAATTACGCTTTCAGCACTGGTATAGGCATAGTACAGGTACAACATCTAGACCTTTTAGTTCTAAGCATCTGAGATTTGGGTGATGTCAAACAGAGGGTCGTGCATTGACAAACTGTAAGGGAGAACATCTAACAGCATGCTAAAGACCACTTAAACTTGGCCAAATGCGTTGCCTCAAGGTAAGAACCTCTTCCACGGATTTTCGCAAGGAAATGCACATCCTTTTTCATTGGAGGTCCAGCAATTCTATGATTTGCCGCAGACATGGAAGCATAAGGTAAATAAACTGTCTCTCACATCTATCTCCACACACATAAAGCCATCTAAGATATCTTCCAAAGTCTCTGGGATTGCTTAACTCCTACTTAAAATCTCTCCCTGACCACAAAGTAGATAGTTCACTTATCGCCTCACAATGTTCTCAGACTGCTATCAAAGCCTCTCTTTTCCCCCATCCCTTTGCTTTTTTCTCCAAAAAATCTACCAGGAATTCATACTGCTCTCACGAAACACGTGAAAAGAACCAATCTCCGCCTCCGATTTACTCATCGCTGTACTCACGAGCAGCAACATTTCCTCTCATCAGCAACATCATTCCGCTCGAACACAGTCCTAATAGGCACCAAACTTCGATTCCCTCTCCCTTTGCCCCTCAATCGCATTCCGCACTACCGACCCGGAATCTCCAATAAACTAACATCGCAATCACTCCAGACCCGCTGCCCCTTCATTCGCATTCGCACGGAGAACATCGAAGCTCGCTACAACCAAAGCACTCCGGCTCCGGAGAAAACGCGGTAAGAAATCATAGCGCGAGGAGAAGAGAAGACGCACCTCCGCCGTTGAAGAAGGAGGTCGCGAGCGGCGGCCTCTTGACGATGCAGAGGCCGTCGCCGGAGCCAGAGGAGGAGGAGGAGGCGGGCGGCAACGCGGGGGGAGGAAGAGCGGCGAAAGTTTGCAGCTTGGCGGCCATCGAGAGAGTTCGGTCTCGGACTGAGCGCTCTCCCAAGTTCGAATGTTGCAGAAGAAGAGAAGAACATGGAGCGGAGGAGCAGGAGGAGGAGGAGGAGGAGCGTCAGACGAATTGCGTTCTCTTTCGAGATAATATTTAATTTTTTCCTTAGTTTCAGATAAAATTTTGATTTTCCGGAAAAGGAAGAAAATGAGGAAATAAAAAGTGCCCGTCACAAATTATGAGAAAAATAATGGCATAATTATATAAATAATTTATAAATTTTAACTCAATATATAATTTCATCTATAAATTTTTAATTTATTTAATATAGTGGCTTAATTTTTTGTATATGTTCATTCTCATTAAAAGTGTGCTAAATCACTCGGATCGGATGAATCAAATCTCGAGAACCGTCTAGATCGGATCGGATCAATATGTTGTGTTCGATTTCGAAGCATGTCAGTTCGATAATCCAGGCGTTCTTCTCCAAGAAAAATAGATGATGTATATTATTTTTTTAAAAATTAATAAAATATGAATTAAATACTATCTTGATCCGATTCCAAATAATGAGGAAAAAAAAAGTGATCGGTTTCATTAAACTAGAGCGAAAACCCAATCAGTTTGGTCCCCAATTGGGAATCGAATTAGATTGGGAAACAATCATCCCTAGTTCTAATCATTGAATGTCCCTAAACTTAAATTAATACAATGACAATATTAAAGATTTTAATATAATTCGGGAATTAAATTAGATACATACTAAAAATCAAAGGAATAAGTTAATGATATCACACATTAGGTATAAGTCAAGGAATCACGTTGAGCAAATTGATGGTCCATAATTCAGTGCACGTTAAATTAAAATTTATAAATCATTTGTGTCATGAAGTAATAATTAAACATCACCCACCCGCCAAGGGCCGTCGGATCCGATGCCCGACCCGCTTTGTGCAGGCCCCGCGCATTAATCATATAACAACGGACGTTGACAGCCACCACCATTCGCCGCCGGCGCCGAAACGAGAGCTTCCTTCTCCGCTCATCTTCGCCGCCGTCGCCGCCGTCGCCTCTCCTTCCCCCGGGGAGCTTCTCATAAAGGCGTCTTCGGCGGCATGGATTTGGAATCGTATTACGAGATCGATCGCACGGCGGAGTTCATCCTGAGCCGGAACTTCGCCAGAGTCGCTTTGCAGGTGAGAATCCACCTCTACCTCTTCCGTCGATCCCGTCGATTCCGTCGATCGCTCTGCTAGCTCGTGAGCTCGCGAACGAGACTGATTTGGAGCTGAAGTTGCTCTCGTTTCGTTTCGTCGCCTGTATTCGAAGGCGAAGCACGAACTGACGCTTTTGAGCTCGCGTATGGCCGGATGATATGAATAGCGCACTTCTCTTTAGTGGCTGCTTAAAAGTAGGGAGAAAAGGGATTTAAAGTTGTGATCTTGACTGAATCCTGATCGCGGAAGTTCTGTAGCGGTGAAATCTCTATTCGCTGCCGCGGCGTATGTAATTGGATAGTGGAGCATCTAAGGTCTAAAGTGATGGTGGCATGTCGAGTATGCATCTGTTTCCGTGTTGACAGGGTGTTGTTTTCGTGTTGATGGTTTAATGAGCTTATGGTCAATTCTGTTGTCCATGTCGATCCATTTATTCCTTTTTTGTGTAGGAATATGTTTTTAGTTTAAGATATGATGAATTGAGGGAATGTAGTTCTTGCAAGGTCCCATTTTACTTGTTTTTTCGGACAGTTTCCAGATGACCTGTTAAAGGATGCAACAAAGGTGGTGAGAGCTTTACATACGAAACTTGCTTCTCTGAGAGCATCTTCTGGTGAGGAAATCAGAGGAGACAGTGACATCGGACTATTTGTGATGGCAGACACCACCTTTGGTAGTTGTTGCGTGGATGAGGTCGGGGCTTCACATATTAATGCTGACTGCGTCATACATTATGGGCATGCTTGTCTTACTCCGTGAGTATTCTAATTGAGTTCTTGCTCATCTGACATTGTTGGTTCATTTGGAGTTGTTTATGGATTTGATCGGTTGCAATATCGTTTCATCTGTGTCGGTTTGCCTAATTCCTATTATTTAGAAAGCCAATGAAGATATCAATTAACATGTGTCTATATCGCGCTGGATCTTGATTTCGTTCTTGCTTCCTCTGCAGCACATCAACCCTTCCAGCATTCTTTGTTTTTGGAAAGGCTCCTATAAATGTATCAAATTGTGTGAACAACCTATTGCACACTGCTAGTACAGCTGGTCAACCTGTTATGGTAAGAGATTTTTTTTACTGCTTCATGTTGGATTACAGAATGACATAGTCTATCCTTTTGTTATTTCAAAAACTTGGGGAAACCCACCTTTTCTATGTTACAACTTAAATGCCTACAAGATTTTGATAAGTAATTTGATACCTGCCCATGTGCTTTTCATTACAGCCTGACTAACGATTCCATTGGGACATTTTGATAATTAGTTGTGCCTAGGCACAACTGTGATTTGTAAATATATATCCATATATGGCTTGATGAAATAAGGACATTACTAAAGAAGCCTTCATTTACTTGATTTATGTTGCCCTTTAGCCCCTTTTTTTTCCGCTTTATCTGAATTTGCAACTCACCTTTGACTTTTTTAAATCCAAAACTCCAGAAACTTTTAAAACACTAAAATGTTGATGTGTAGATTCCCATACAATTTTTTTATAATTTTTGGTGGCAAAGTGAAAAAGTACCTTTAGCTTTTGCTTAAGTGTACGTAGACAGCCCCTCAATTTTATATTAGTTATAGAGGTTTCAAGAGTCGAAGCTATGGCTATTTTAAGGTTGGTGTTCGTTTGACTTGCTTAAAATTGGGGGGGAGAAGGTTTGGCTCTTAGCCCTTTTTATACCTTGAACTTTTAGCAATGGATGCTCAATTTTTATATTGATAATTAACTCCTGAAATCTTTAAAAATATTGAGTAAGTGCACCCTGCCCTCCCCCTAAAAAGAAAAAGGGGCTTAGCTATTTGCAAGAATTTGTGATGTCACATGGTTCATTCTCATCTGCAGGTTCTTTTTGGGCTGGAATATGCCTATGCTATGCTGGATTTGAAAAAGGCAGTGTTGGAAGCATTAGTATCCTATGAATCCCAAGCTGAACTGGAAATCCAATTTTCTGATGTTGTCTGTTCAGTGCTAGATCCATCTGGAAAGTCTGGTGACTCTGGCGGAATCATGGAATTGGTTGGTTTATCTCATGCCAATGATGCTGCTGGTGTAAAAACTGAAACTAGGCACAGCACTGGAGGTCTAGTCTGGAATGTGCCTCAAGGGCGCAAAGTGGAGGAATACTCAATGTTTTGGATAGGATCAGAAAATGCTGCATTTGCAAATTTGGTTTTGACATTCAATGGGTGTGAAATAGGTATGTAAATTTGAGATATATTGTGTTCTTTTAAGTGTTTGTTGTAAAGGTCCTCAAGCTGGCAAGGAGAAGAGGCTAGGCCTTCCTTAAATCTATTTTTATGTGGCCTGATATGAACTCTGTCCTTGCTCAAGAGATTATTCCCAGAATCTCTACTTGCTGCATTTTCCAATTTGCATAAGTTTGTGATTTATTTTGCCTCTATCTGTAAAATTGAATTGATAATAATACTCTTTTACAAATACAGCTGTTGACAATGACCTGCTCTTTGTACAGTCTAGCTAAGTGGGATCATACTTGACATAAATTCTTCAATGCCACTGTACTTTTCTTACATTCTGCCCTGTCTCATGCATTTCTTGTGTGTGGAGTGGGAACTTTATATTTGTTGTGGTTGGGATGGTACTGGGGTTGGGGGAGCATGAGGGTGAGGATAAGGGTGAAGGCAAGGGTGAGGGGCAGTGTTAACGTCGAACAGGGTCCAACCTCCAATTAGAAGATTAAGGAGGAAAGAACTTCCTGAGTCAGCAAACATTCTGTATCCAATGCTTGCTGTTGGTTCATTGACCACCTCAATAATCTCCATCATACATCAGTAGATCACGTAGAAACTATTCAAGCTCTTGCAACTATAGCATTACTAAGAGTCTGGTCTATGTAAGGCATCATCTGGAGGTATGACTGTGCGTTAATAGGTCTTCTTAACTATTGCAACTATGCAAATGTGATCCAATTTCGAGTTTTTAAATTTTGATAGATTCCATGCGAGTGGGATCCATTGAACTCATCTCATAGGTTAGATTTGTGGTGCTTATTGCCTTTCTTCTCAGAAAGTTCTCTAGATATACCATTTATCAGCATGTTGTTGATTCTGATAAATATGATGATAGCCTATATATTTTCGTGAGTGTGAAATAAGTGAAAGTATAATGTGTCCATAATTCTTTCACTAATGAGAAAACTCATTAACCAAGCGAGTGCCTTCCATGTAGAAAACTACATTCATAAGACAGAATATATCAAATCTAAATGAGTCTGAGTGTGATTCTATGATATTGGGTGAACACCAAAACTTAATAGCTGTGGGCATCTATCTTTTGTGAAATTAAACCTACAATCTATGTTTATGGAATGCTTTTTCTCTGATACTTGCAGCTTCAACCTAGTATAGACCCACGGTTTCTGATGCAGAGATCGTATTCTGTGTTGTATTATTCTTTGTTATCTTGCTCGTGGTTGTTGCAAAGTCATGAAGATGACAGGGGCAGGATCAAGGGCGGCTGTAATTATGTTTTCAATATCTGGTTATGACGGCAATAGTATTGTGGCATAGGATGTTCTGTGGCAATTTGTGATGGCCAGTGTCAATTGCTGAATATTTCTTATTCCTGCTGACATTCCTCCTCAATAAAGTCCTCTATCCCTCACCTCAGTGCCTTGGTGTAAAATTGCACATGCCTGATGTTGGACATTTTGCTATTCAATCTATATCCATGATTTTGTCTAAACTTCAGCCCTTTTAGTTGACCTTCAGTCATATAGGTATAATCATCTTACTGAGTACTTCTGTCTGGGCTTATTGTCTGATCGATCTTATAATATCTATGTTTTTATTGGTCTAATCATCCTAATAAGTACTTGTTGCCTGAGCTGGAGTGAGCTACGTACAGGTTTTAAAGAAAGTATGGATAAAGTTAACATCTGCTAGATCAAAGAAGTTTTGCATTTACTCTTCCATTTACCTCAAAACAACAAGGATAGATGAGATTTGTATAAGTAGATGTTTCATCTTAAACAAGTCTTATCATTGTTTTGCTTTTCCATATTAGCAACCTTCATTTTAGACTGATGATGATTGGTTTCAGTCAGATATGATGCAACAGAAGATCGCTTGGTGACAGATTTATCACAACAGAGAAGGATACTTAAGCGTAGGTATTATTTCAACGAAATTGTTGCTTCTGTCTCACCCCCGGGGCCCTACTACTTCTAATCTTCTTGATAGAAACGATGAAAATTTGTAATTTGTTTCTGGAATTGGCACAGCATTAAATTCACTCTAATATCATGCAGATACTTCCTGGTGGAGAAAGCAAAAGATGCTAATATTGTTGGGATTTTGGTGGGGACCCTCGGTGTTGGTATGTTGTGCTCATAATTTTTGGTGGAGTGCTTGTGTTTAAGTAGCCAGTCTTCCTCTTTCTGGGAATACTAAACTTGTCCTTCTGGCAGAAGAATTATGTGCTTTCTGAAAGGTTTATAAGTGCTCACAATACGTTAGTCCTGTGCAACTTTGAACTAGTCTTAAAACATATATCTCTGCCCAATCAAACACTTTCCAGTATTTCATGATTTATTAGTTGCATTCATTTTGGGGGTGGGTAGTCTAATATAAGCTATGTACATTGTTTACATTATTGATGATTTGAAATGACCATATTATATTCTGTAATCAGACGTTGTCAATGTATATTTTCAAGATGATCTAAGTGAAACAGAAATATACTTGGATAGAATTGCTGAATGTAAGGGGGCTAATAAAAGAGAGCTCATGAAGATGCGATCAATTTATATCTGGAAAAGAAAGATGTGACAGATTCAGATGTTATCTTGACGTGTTGTTAATTTCTGGTTGTCTTGCACTATGTTTCAAAGTTTCATATCTTACATCTGCCGCTAGGAGAAAAGCTTTGCGATGATTATGCTTGTGCTTTTGTTGGGACATTTCTCTTACTCTCAAATTGTGTTGAAGCCGGCTACCTTCATATGATACATCAAATGAAAGAGCTGGTCACTGGAGCTGGAAAAAAGGCATATACTCTTGCCATGGGGAGACCAAATCCTGCAAAGCTTGCTAACTTCCCTGAGGTACACTCCAATGCGTGAAATATTATTTTTCTTGACCTCATGGGCAAGACTAGCTCAGAATCTCTGATGGCTATTTTATTCTTGCTGCAGTGCGATGTTTTCATCTATGTCTCCTGTCCCCAGACGGCTCTGCTGGACAGCAAAGAGTTTTTGGCTCCTGTAATCACACCGTTTGAAGCCATGATAGCTTTCAAGAGGTATCAATTGATTGACATCTAAATGCTGTCATTGTCTAGTTATGTCTAGCTTTTAAACTTCCAAGATTCTCAATCTCTCTGCCCTCCCTTCATTAAGTTCTTTCCATCTTTGATGTCCCCTGGTTGGTGTGTTCAAGTAGTTACAGTGTTATGATAATTGGTTTCAGGATTTGAGGAACAGTTTCCAGACAGCATCTTTTTTGTCAGTCTCCTTATGTCTATGTTTACTCTGGCTGATGATGGGGAATGGTTTTGTATCAGCATGATCATGGTTGAGTTTTCTTGTTGCAATTGAATTACAGGAAATGAAGAAGAGCATTGTTAGTTGCTACTATGAGAAACAAATTAAATCCTTATGAAAATTTGACATGGTAAATTACCCGTAAACTTTGAAAATTAAATTGGATAGGAGGTGAGCATTGAAGACCAAAATTCCT
Organism: Eucalyptus erythrocorys; assembly: GCA_014182555.1. Lineage (NCBI taxonomy): Eukaryota > Viridiplantae > Streptophyta > Magnoliopsida > Myrtales > Myrtaceae > Eucalyptus > Eucalyptus erythrocorys. The sequence goes on along the minus strand of CM024597.1, from coordinate 1,845,850 downwards.
GGTCCATATCATGAGATTGTATAGTGGAAAGGCTTTGCTATAGCCATGGTCAGTTATAAGTAGGAGAAGGAACCATGCAAATCATAACAAGCTAAGCGGGAATCTCTGAATCTGATACATAGAAAAACATTCAAGTTTATGTTGGTGAAATCACAGTGCTACCATTGTGTCTTGCACAGGCATTTTCACTTTATTTTCTGAAAATCCAAACATGTCAAATTTGACATATTCAAGAGGCTTTGATAACTTTAGAGGGCTCTTTGCCATGTCTCACCTCTTTTTTTGCAAAGTGTGACTACCCTCACTCAGTTTTACTGTTTTTGAGTTATCCTTGTTCTTCTCATTTCTTGACATTGCCTTCTACCTAGGTTCTGGCCATGAGATTGAAATAATGTGATAAATGGCCAAAAAGTGCTTTATAGTACGAATATTGAGTTGTCAACCTGTGTGTGCTCCTTCTGGTCAGCCCAAAAAAGGGAAAATGAAAAGAGTTCCTGTCTGCACATGAGCCAAGTATAAGTAAATCCAAGGGATTATTCACTTAAGCATCAGTTCTGCGTGGCTCTGTCATTGTCCCTCAGTATATATGCTAATTATGGTTGCTAATGCATCTTTATTTCACTGCTCTAGTGGAAGTCAGTGGACAGGAGAGTATGTTATGGAATTTCGGGATTTGGTCACATCATCCCCAGAAGAAGTCAGGAAACCATCAGAAGAAGCTCGTTTTTCCTTCCTTAAGGGTGGATATGTAGAAGACCAAAATCTGGATGGTATTTTTTCTTTCTCAACATATTTATGTTTGACATGCAGAGAAATGTCCCCTGGTTATGATCGTTAGCTACTTATTTCTTCTGCTCAATTTTTTGCTCCTCTAGGGATTGACGAGGAAGATAATGAAGATCTCACATTGGCTCATGCTACAGAGAAGGCTCTTTCACTGCTCAACAGGCATCCTGATTCTGTTGTCAAAGGAACGGCTAAATCTGGGGCCGAGTTTCTCGCAGCTAGAAATTATCACGGTCTTGACATGGATAGCTACAGTTCTACCCCAGAGCCGTTTATAGTTGGCAGGAGTGGCAAGGCATCGGGGTACGAGGATGAGAAAAGCTGTGAGAAGGATTAGATGGGTCTGATAAAAGTTCAGCCACATTGGAATTCCTGGATGCAAGTTACTGACCATCGATCGATCAAGTTGGTGTGGTTCAGTTGATGGGCAAATTCAGGTGGCCCCCTCATTTGATTCTCTTCTTGTCATTTTTGATCGAGTCTCAATACCTTTCACGTGGCCGGGAAGCAGGAGGCAGTGACACCGAGTGCGTCGCTTAGGATTGAAGGGTGCATCTATTAATCATCCTGAGCTCATAAAATGGTGAACATGGAATGTAACATATGATGATTGGTCTCTAGTTTTCGGGGATTGTCATGAAGTACTGGAGACAATTCTGTTGTAATTACATGATAGTGAGGGCTCATGCTTTGTTTGGGTTCTTGTTTCCTCTTTCCTTTTTTTTTTTTTTTTCCCCAAAGTGGCTTTCAGGTTTTAGTTCTTGCTGTGTGATGGCTTTAGCTTTACTGTGTTCTGTAAATTACATTTAGGGTTTCATACCGACTTTTTGGTAATGTGTTGTGGTTGTTCCTTTCACCAAAGAAAACACTGCAAGCTTGCGCAATCAAAGCTACATGTGCAGCATTTTGGATAATAACTTCTGACTTCTTTTCACGGGAAAAGAAAAACGTGTGAACGCTCTTTGACGTACAGACACGGTTGTAGATCATTTTCAACGACGGGGAAATACGGAACAAAGATCAACAACGGCTTCATCCCGAAATGTAATGATGATGGCTCTGAGAATTGGTCAGAATGAATCTAGAAACAAAGTGGTGGTCAACTTTGGATTTTTGCGGTGAGGAAGTTTCCTTGGACTTTAGCCTGGGACGATAATGTGGGAAGCTTCTTTTATGAAACGGTCTCTCTTGAATTCGAATGCCCACGTTTGAAAATGAGTATAGCTCATCAAAGATTGCGGTTTTGACTTTATGAAACCCCTGAACTATTCCCATCTGATTGCTTAACGATCCTCCTTTCTCTCTATCTAATTTCAGTAGCACGATTGCCGTGTAAAGGTCGAGATAGCGATTCCACCTGACCAGCTACTGCATGTTCACCCTAGCGGCGATCTGGGCGATTGATCCCTCAGAACTCGATTCGAGAACAGGAGCCGAAGTAGTGATTCCACAAGGTGCGATTAGCGAAATGCACTTGGTCAGATATTGAATTCTGCCAAAGCAATTTAAGCCTCTCTGGCTGATGAAAGGTTTAATAATTGAACTAGTTTAAGCAAGTTAAGCATTCTGAAGAACAAAAACACAATTTTGACTGGTTCAAGTCTAGACCTACCACTCATTTATATCTAGAATGATGCGCCGCAGTCAAACACTCAAAAAGTAAACGCCACTATCAAAGTCCTCATTTTCAAATATCTAGATTTTTATTCTCTTTCCGTATTGCACCGTCCAAATTGGCTGAATTTGAAGCTCATGCAAGTTGCAAATTGTCCTCATCCATCACTATAAATATTCCAGCCCCACCTTATCAAAACTACACTTTCAAGCCACCATCATTCCTTCCTTCAGAAAAGATGACAACTCTCAAGCTCAGGAAGCTCCTCCTGACCGCCGCGGTTGCTGGGATCATCATTTCTGTCCTGCCCGACACCACCTCGGCCCAGAACTGCGGGTGCGCAGCCGACCAGTGCTGCAGCCGGTGGGGCTACTGCGGCACGGGGGATGACTACTGTGGGACGGGATGCCAGGAAGGCCCATGCTATGCGCCGCCGCCACCGAACGACGTGGTCGTGGCGGATGTGGTGACGGAGGCCTTCTTCGACGGGATAATTGGGCAGGCCGCCGAGAGCTGCGAAGGGAAGGGCTTCTACTCGCGAGGAACGTTCCTTGAGGCCGCCGGGAGTTACCCTCAGTTCGGCAGGGTCGGGAGTGTCGACGATTCGAAGCGGGAGATTGCTGCATTTTTCGCTCATGTCACTCATGAAACTGGACGTAAGTTATCCCTCTTAATCACTTTATGAATCAAATTACGAGCAGAACGTGATCAGAAAATTGCTGCTTGTGGTTGTGCAGATTTTTGCTACATAAACGAGATAGATGGAGCTTCAAAGGACTACTGTGATGAGACAAACACCCAGTACCCGTGCAGCCCGAACAAGGGTTACTACGGCCGCGGCCCGATCCAGCTCTCCTGGAACTTCAACTATGGACCGGCCGGAGAGAGCATCGGGTTCGACGGGCTCAACTCCCCCGACACCGTGGCCACCGACCCGCTGATCTCCTTCAAGACCGCTCTGTGGTACTGGATGAACTTCGTCCGACCAGTCATAGACCAAGGGTTCGGAGCCACCATCAGAGCCATCAACGGCGCACTCGAATGCGACGGCGGGAACCCCGCCACCGTCCAGGCCCGGGTCCAGTACTACACCGAGTACTGCAGCCAACTCGGGGTCGCTCCCGGAGATAATCTCACTTGCTAGCCGGAGTAGACTGTCCGTGAAACGAAGTCGTGCATGTGGAACGCCGATTAGAAATAGCTTTCGGGTGTATTCTTTCTATCAATAATGCGCACGACACATGAAAAATGGAAAGAAGATGAGGACTTCATGGAGAAAATTGGAAATAAAGTAGCAAGTTCAATATATTTTTCAATTCATGAGATATTCATATATTGTTTGCTTATTAAGTTATTCTATATCTTTTCGATTATGACATGGATATACACTAAGCTTAAGGGAAATGCAATTAATTGAATTGAAATAAGGATTTGAAGTAGAGTTGTTTTATCAAAAGAGGGCCGAGAGTGAATCTTATATAAGGGCATGAAATGAACAAGTTACTCTTGAGTAAGAGTCCAGACTCAGCCAGAGGAGTATCGATTACATCTAAAGTTTATCATCCCTCTAATGTCTTTCATTTCGACCAAGGTGAGTTTCCTAAATTGACGCGACTGATCTTTCACTCACTCACTGGAAGGCGATTGCAGCTTGTTGAAACTAACACATTGACAAGGTGTGGGCATATAATCGTGGAATACCACACGGATTGTAGAGACGACGGTGATGGTAGGAGGAAAGTTTTTTATAGGGTTGCTTTGGATTGTTTGGTTGAATTTGTAGATGCATTTCGTCTCATTTTGTGTAAGTCGAGGCATGTGAGTTGCATTTTTTTTTTTTTTTAATGACAAGTGGTATATACACTATGCATTTTCTAATTGGACTGTCGCCCTGATCCTTGCTTTTAAGATTTTCATTTTCGTGCCAATCGATGAAATCTTTTTAATTTTTTTTCTTTTTTCTTTTTACTTTTCTAATTGGACCTCGTTTCTCGATGGTCGCCTTCGCCGAAGTACTAGCCGTGAACTCTTGGGCATGCTGGGTTGGCGCTCCAAAGGATCGCAGCCGGAGGTGGGACTGTCTGTCCTAGGGGCCGGAATGTTGGCGACCAGTCACTTCGTTCATCGACCGTCCTGAACACATATGTTCCGCTGTTTATCTAGCGATGGCTACAACAATCACATACAAGGATAAGTATCATTTCGATTGCTCTATCGGGATTTGAGTTTAATATCTTACGTAAATAGTTCACGTATGATGTTATAAATATATATTTTGTTTAGACTTCAAACTTCTCGGATTAAAAGACAAATCAACTGACTCAAAACTAAGTTGATCTAAGTTGATCGTGGGGATAATTACCCAAAAAGTCCTAAACCTATTGCCCATGTACCAATTCAGTCCTAAACCTTTTTTTGGGCCAATTTAGTCCTAAACCTTTTATAATTGTGCCAATTCAGTCCATCCGGCCAAAATTGGCTGGCCGGCTCGATGCGGACGCCGGCCGGAGACAACCGGCCGGCGAGGTAATTTTTAAATATTTTTTAATATTTTTTCGAGTTTTTAAATTTTTTTAAATTTTTAAATTTTAAATTTTTTTTTTTTTTTGGTCTTCTCCTTCCTCTGGCCGGCCGACGGCCAGAGGTGAGGGCTGGCGAGGCTGACCTCGCCGGCCACGGCGAGGCTCACCCCACCGGCCACCGGCGGAGGCAAGCCTCGCCCGGCGACGGCCACCTCGCCGCCACGGCGGCTCGGCCTCGCCCGGCGACGCCGGTGGCGGCGGGGCAAGCCTCGCCGGTGGCCGGCGAGGTCAGCCTCGCCGGCGCTCACCTCGGCCGGCGTCCGCCAGCCGGAGGAAGGAGAAGACCAAAAAAAAATTTAAAAATTTAAAAATTTAAAAAAATTAAAAATTCGAAAAAAATATAAAAAATGTTAAAAATTACCTCGCCGGCCGGTTGTCCCCGGCCGGCGTCCACGTCGGCGCCGGCCGACTAATTTTGGTCGGATGGACTGAATTGACATAATTATAAAAGGTTTAGGACTAAATTGGCTAAAAAAAAAAAAAAGGTTTAGGACCGAATTGGCACATGGGCAATAGGTTTAGGACTTTTTCGGTAATTATCCCGTTGATCGTGGATCATATTAAACAAATTCAAAGTTCAAAAACGACATTACTTATTGAGCTTAAGTTTAGAAATCATGTTGAACAAATTAATGATTTAGGGACGGCATAGGGCTTTTTGTGTAATTATCCTAAAATTAAAATAGTAAAGACTCATCGATCAATCAAAACTCTAGAAAAGCTTATAAATATTAAAATTTAGAAATTGGTAGAAGTTCATTTTTTTTCTTCTTTTGATTTTATCTAGTGAGCTTGGGCCATTTTTTAACGAGCTCTGAGTCTTATTTGAGACTAGATTAGCCATTTTAAGGTCTTATTCTAGACGAGATCTATTATGAATCTTCTTTTGAGAAAATTGTCCCAATTCATGGCCTTATTTGAAGTATACCCTTAATTACAAGTTGGGTGATGGGTTCAAGTCTAATACTCTGCATTCCTTTTTTCTCTCTCTCTTTTTTCTTTAATTTGTGAAATGCTCTTTATGTTTTGGTAGAAAAGACTTGTCTGGATTCACTTCACATTTTGATCACGTGGAGTCCAAATAGAAATCTCCTTTTGAGTAAGAGGGTTTTAACTTCTAATGCATTTTGCAACTTTGAAATTGTCTATGGAATCAAAATTGACATCTCATTATATGCTTGCCTAATTGATCATTATCATTAAATAAACGACATCAACTTATAAACTTAACTAGTAAAATAAAATGTCGCTTGCATGCATTTCACGTTCATTCAAGTATATACGAGCGGTCAATGCAATTGATGCTAACCTTGTTAGACCTCCGTGAGAGAGGGTACAAAATCCAACTGGAAGCAAAGAAGCAATCTAGAATATAAGGACAATTATGGTGAAAAAATTGATGGTTAAGAGCAAAGAGGAACTATGCTGAGATGCCTATGTCAAGAGAGAAACAAAAAGAATGTGGTTCATAAGAAGACATAACTATCAAGTGCATAACATTACTTCGCACCGGAAAATTTGAGATTAGAGGGGGCCGGTTCACTTGAACACTTATAATGTAAATCTTTTTTTTACATAGATGTGGAATTATTGTTGGACCTAGGGGGGCGGCGACCGCCACTGGCCACCATTGGTCCGTCACTTCGGAGCGCCTTATAAAGAAACATGAACTTTCAATCCTGAAAATTTTAATTGCCTCGTATCGACGAAATAGAAACTGAAAATCCCATTTGATTAGTCCTGTGGGTGATCGATCCCTTCATACCCAACTCAAGAGCAAAGAACAAGGTAGTAATTCCATAGGATGTGATGGGTGAAATGCACCTGCTCAGATATCAAATTCTGCATAAGCAATGCAATCCTCTTTGGCTGATTAGAGGGATGATAGTTGAAACGGCATAACTTTCCAAAAGGTCCCAAATCTATTTTACGGCAGTCAAGTCAATCTTAAATTTTTCAATCGTGCCAATTTAGTCTTAGAACTTTTGATGATTAGCCAGTTTATCTCTTTAACTTTTAAGGATTTATCATTGTAGTCCTCCTACTATTTCTGGCCAAAATTACTCGGAATGATTGTAATAGCAAATTGTTAAAAGGTTTATGACTAAATTGATAAATCATTACAATATTTATAACTAAATTAGTCATCGTACAATAGGTTTAGGATCAAATTAGTACAATTGAAATATTTAGAATTGACTTGACTATCGTAATTCATGTCTCAAGTTGCAGTGATTCATGTGCATGGTGGTTTGTGTGTGGCCATTTTTTTTTATCTCTAGATGGATGCCCTCCGGTCCAAAACCCCACGTCAACACCATTGTCACAGTCATCGTTTTCAAACTGTCTTGATTTTTATCCCCTTTCCTTTCTGCATGTTCCAAATTTACTTTGGAGCTCATGCAATATCCCATCAACATTGTTCCCCTCAATATCCAAGCCTCAACTCATCAAAACCACAACTCAATCTATCATTCCTCTCTTCAACAACAAAATGACAACCCTCCAACTCAATAAGCTCCTCCTGCCCGCAGCTGCGGTCACTGTGATCATCGCCTCTGCTCTACCCAACCACCACCTCAGCCCAACACTGTGGGCCCGCGCCCGACCTGCGCTGCAGCTGGTGGGGCTACTGCAGCACGGGGGACACCTACTGCGGGATCGGCTGCCAGGCGGGGCTGTGCAGCGCGCGTCCGCCGGCGAGTTTCTTACAGCTAGAACTTATCACTGTCTTGACATAGATAGCTACAATTCTACCCCAGAGCCGTTTATAGTTGGCAGGAGTGGCAAAGCGTCAGGGTACGAGGATGAGAAAGGCTGTGAGAAGGCTTGGATGGGTCTGATAAAAGTTTGGCCGCATTGGAATTCCTGGATGCAAGTTACTGATCATCTCGATCGATCAAGTTGGTGTGGTTCAGTTGATGGGCAAATTCAAGTGGCCCCTCATTTGGTTCTCTTCTCATCATTTTTGATGAAGTCTCAATACCTTTCGTGTGGCCGGGAAGCAGGAGGCAGTGACACCTGGGGCGTCGCTTGGGACTGAAGGGTGCCTCTGTTCATTATCCCGAGCTCATAAAATGGCGAACATGGAATGTGACACATAATGATTGGTCTCTCGTTTTAGGGGGATTGCCATAAAGTACTGTAGAAAATTCTGTTGTAATTCAATGTTAGTGAGAGCTTATGCTTTGGGTTCGTGTTTTCTCTTCCCCTTTCTTTCTTTTACAAAGTGGCTTTCGGGCTTTAGTTCGTGCTGTAAGTTACATTTGCGAGTTCATACAATGATGTAGATCATTTTCAACGACGGGGAAAGACGGAACACAAGTCAACGACCGCTTCGTTACGAAAGTGATGGCTCTGAGAATTGATTAGAATGAATCTAGAAACAAAGGGACGAATGACATTGTGGTCAACTTTGGGATTTTTGCAGTGAGGATGTTTCCCAGAACTTGTGTCAGGGACGATAATGTGGGAAGCTTCATCCATGAAACGGACTCTCTCGAATTCGAACGCTCATGTTTGAAAATGAGTAAAGCTCATCAAATATTGCGGTTTGACCTTCTGGAACCCTTGAAGCATTCCTATCTGATTAGCTTAATGATCCTTCTTTCTCACAGTCTAATTTCAGTGGCACGATCGCCGTGTAAAGGCCGAGATAACGATCCCATCTGACCAGCTACCGCGCATTCAGCCTAGTGGCAATCGGGGCGATCGATCCCTTGAAACCCGACTTGAGAACAGGAGCTGAAGCAGTGATTCCAGAAGGTGCGATTAGCGAAATGCACTTGCTCGGATATTAAGTTCTGCCAAAGCAATCTAAGCGTCTTTGGCTGATTAAAGGTTTGATAATTGAACTAGTTTTAGCGAGTTAAGCATTTTGAAAAACAATCACACAAGTTTGACTGGTTCAAGTCCAGGCCCGCCACTCATTTACATCTAGAATGATGCCCCCGGTCAAACACTCAAAAAGTCAACGCCACTTTCAAAGTCCTAATTTTCCAAATATCTAGATTTTTATACTCTTTTCGTATTGCATGGTCCAAATTTGCTGAATTTGAAGCTTATGCAAATTGCAAATTGCCCTCATCCGTCACTATAGATATCCCAGCCTCGCCTTATCAAAACTACACTTTCGAGCCATCATCATTCCTCCCTTCCAAAAAGATGACAACCCTCCAGCTCAGGAAGCTCCTCCTGACCGCTGTCGCGGTCGCTGTGATCATCGTCTCTGCCCTGCCCGACACCACCTCGGCCCAGAACTGTGGGTGCGCGGCCGACCAGTGCTGCAGCCAGTGGGGCTACTGCGGCATGGGGGATGACTTCTGTGGGATGGGTTGCCGGGAAGGCCCGTGCAACACACCGCCGCCGATGAATGACGTAGTGGTGGCTGATGTGGTGACAGAGGCCTTCTTCAATGGGATAATCGGGCAGGCCGCAGAGAGCTGTGAAGGGAAGGGCTTCTACTCGCGAGGAACGTTCCTCGAGGCTGCGGGGAGTTATCCTCAGTTCGGCAGGGTCGGGAGCGTCGACGGTTCGACGCGGGAGATCGCTGCATTTTTCGCTCATGTCACTCATGAAACTGGACGTAAGTCATCTCTCTGAATCACTCAATGAATCAAATTACGAGTAGAACGCGATCAGAGAGTTGTTACTTGTGGATATGCAGATTTTTGCTACATAAACGAGATGGATGGAGCTTCAGAGGACTACTGTGATGAGAAGTACACTCAATTCCCGTGCAACCCGAACAAGGGCTACTACGGCCGTGGCCCAATCCAGCTCACCTGGAACTTCAACTATGGCCCGGCCGGGGAGAGCATCGGGTTCGATGGGCTCAACTCCCCCGAGACCGTGGCCACCGACCCGCTGATCTCCTTCAAGACCGCGCTGTGGTACTGGATGAACTCCGTCCGACCGGTCATAAACCAAGGGTTCGGAGCCACCATCAGAGCCATCAACGGCGCCATCGAGTGTGACGGCAAGAACCCCGCCACCGTCCAGGCTCGGGTTCAGTACTACACCGAGTACTGCAACCAACTCGGGGTCGCTCCTGGAGATAATCTCACTTGCTAGCCGGAGTAGACTGTACGTGAAATCAAGTTGTTCATGCGGAACGCTAATTAGAAGTAGTTTTCATGTGTATTTATTCTTGTCAATAATGCGCACAGCACTTGAAAAATGGAGAGAAGATGAGGACTTCATGGAGAAAAATGGAAATAAAATAGCAAGTTCCAGATTTTTTTAAATTCACAGGACATTCATATATCTTCTGCTTATTTAGGTATTAATTAATTTATTCGAAGATGACATGGACCCGTCTAAGCTTAAGGGAATCGCAATTAATTAAAAGGGAAGTTTCGAATAAGAGCATGTGAGGTGGAGAAAGAAAGTCGAGAGTAAATCCTATTTCAAGTAAGGGTATGAAATGAACAAGTTACTCTTAAGTAAAAGTCCGAACTTAGCCTGAGAAGTGTCTATTCCATGTAAATTTCAATTTCCCTCCGATTTCTATCATTTCGACCGAGGTGAGTTTCCTAAATTGACGTGACTGATCTTTCGCTCGCCCAAGAGAAGGCGATTGCAACCTGATAGGCGATTGCAGCCTGTTGAAACTAACATCTTGACAAGGTGTGGGCATATGATCATGGAATACCACACCGATGGTAGCGACGACGGTGATGGTAGGAGGAAAGTCTTTTTTCTAGCGTTGTTTTGGATTGATTGGTTGAATTTGCGGACGCAATTTGTCTCATTTTATGCGAGTAGATGCATGTGAGTTCTATTTTTTCAATGGCAAGTGGTATCCACTGTGCATTTTCTAATTGGACTGTCGCTCCAATCTTTGTTTTTAAGATTATCGTACTCGTGCCAATCGATGTCATCTTTTTCTTTTTATTCCTTTTTTCACTTTTCTAATTGGACCTCATTTCTCGACGGTCGCCTTCACCGAAGTTCTAGCCATGAACTCTTGGGCATGCTGGGTCGGCGCTTCGGACGACTGCGACCGGAGGTTGGACCGTCCGTCCTAGGGGCCAGAATGTTGGCGACCGGTCACTTCATTCATGAACCGTCCGGAACACATATGTTCTGCTGTTTATTCGAATTGAGCCCCGACCACATCGCTTTGGTGTTTGTAGCTTTACCAGTGACGCACCGCGCTCGCCCTCACTACGCACCGCGCTCGCCCTCACTAAGCCGAGGATGATCGATCCTTCTTGTCGCGGCCGCTTTGCACAAGTGCAATCCTTTTGATGGATTACATAGGATTAATCAGAGGTAGGTTTCCTAAATTGGGCAAGATCGTTAAATGAAATTTTCATTCTTACACATGTTGGCCAACGTGAACTAGCCGCGTGAATTGGTGTATGAATGTCCCGCCAACGCCTTGTCGCGGCCATTGCTGCCCATGATCTTCGTTTTGGTCCGATGATGGAAGGACTAGGTTTAAATTTCCGCACAGGTTGGTAGTAAATACTGATACGGAGTGCGTGTGAGATTGGCACCCTCCTCCAATTCCGCTGTGCACAGCCTGAACGTATCCTTAGTTATTGTCGCTCTTTTGTCAACTGTCGAGACTCCCTGCCTGAGCTCCCTTTATTTTCACAGAGAGAGAGAGAGAGAGAGAGAGAGAGAGAGAGAGAGGGAAGACTAGCAATGGCTCCAACAATCACATACAAGGACAAGTATCCTTTTGATTGCTCCATCGGGACTTGAGTTTAATATCTTACGTAAATAATTCATGTATGATGTTATGTATATATATTTTATCCAGAGTTCAAACATCTCGGGTTAAAAAACAAATTAGCTTATTCAAGAGTAAGTTGAATGTGGATCATATTAAACAAATTGAAATTTCAATAACGACATTACTTATTGAGCTTAAGATTAAAAATCATGTTGAACAAATTAATAGTTTAACGAAGGTATATGGACTTTTGTGTAATTATTTTAAATTAAAATAGTAAAGACTTATCGATCAATCAAAACTCTTGAAATGCCTATGAATATTAAAATTTAGAAATTGGTAGAAGCTTTTTTTTTTTTTTTTTTTTTTTGCTTCTTCTGATTATATCTAGTGAACTCGGAGCATTGTTTAACGAGCTCCGAGTCTTATTTGAGACTAAATTTGACATTTTAAGGTCTTATTTGAAATATGCCCTTAATTATTAGTCTGGTGATGGGTTCAAGTCTAATACTCTACATTCTTTATTTATTTATTTTTTAATTTGTGAAATGCTCTTTATGTTTTGGTAGAATAGATTTGTCTAGAGTCACTTCACATTTTGGTCACGTGCTACCCACACAATCAATAATTACGACAAAATACAAACCCAAGTCCAAATAGAAATCTCCTTTTGAGCAAGAGGGTTTTAACTTCTAATGTATTTTGCAACTTTGAAATTGTCTATGCAATCAAAATCGACATCTCATTATATGCTTGCCTAATTGATCATTATCATTGAATAAACGACATCAACTTAAAAACTTAACTAGCAAAATAAAATGTCACTTGCATGCATTTCACGTTCATTCAAGTATATACAAGCGGTCGATGTAATTGATGCTAACCTTGTTAGATCTACATGAGAGAGGGGACAAAATCCAACTGGGAGCAAAGAAGCAATCCAGAATAAAAGGACAAATATGGTGAAAAAATTTATGGTTAAGAGCAAAGAGGAACTATGCTCAGATGCCCATGTCAAAAGCAAAACAAAAAGAACGTGGTTCATGAGAAGACGACTCTCAAGCGCATAACATTACTGAGCAGGCCGGTTCACTTGAACCCTTATAATGTAAATCTTTTCTTATCTATACATGGAATTATTATTGGGCCTAGTGGGGCGGCGACCACCACCGGCCACCATATGTCCGCCACTTCGGAGCACCTTATAAAGAGACACGAACTTTCAATCCTGATAATTGTAATTCCCTTGTATCAACGGAATAGAAACCGGCAATCCCATTTGATTAGTCCTGTGGGTGATTGATCCCTTCATACCCAACCCAAGAGCAAAGAACCTAGTAGTAATTCCACAAGGTGTGATTGGTGAAATGCACTTGCTCAGATATCAAACTCGGCAAAAGCAATGTAACCCTCTTTGGATGATTAGAGGGATGATTGTTAAAATGAGAAAATTGTCCAAAAAATCCTAAATCTATTTTACGACGGTCAAGTGAGTTTTAAACCTTTTAATTATACCAATTTAATATTAAACTTTTTAATAACTTGTCAAATTAGTCCTCAAATTTTTAAGGATTTGCCAATGTGTTCCTTTAGTGATTTCTGGCCAAAATTATGTTGAATGACTAACTTGGTAAATTCTTAAAAGGTTTAAGACTAACTTGGTACAATGGAAGGGTTTAGAATTAAACTAGTCATTGTACGATAGATTTATGATCAAATTGACATCATTAAAGATTTAGGACTAATTTGGCCGTCGTAATTTAAGTCGGGAATTGCAATTATATATGTGCATGGTGGTTTGTGTGTGGCCACTCTTTTATCTCTAGATTAATGCCCTCCGGTCCAAAACCCAACTTCAACACCATCACCGCAGTCATCGTTTTCAAACTGTCTTGATTTAATCCTCTTCCCATTTTGCATGTTCCAAATTTGCCGCCTTTGGAGCTCTTGCAATGTTCCATCAACACTGTTCCTCTCGTTCATCACTATAAATATCCAAGCCTCACTTCATCAAAACCACAATTCAATGTATCATTCCTCCCTTCAACAACAAGATGACAACCCTCCAACTCAATAAGCTCCTCCTGCCTGCCGCCGTGCTCGCTGTGATCATTGTCTCCGCTCTGCCTGACACCACCTCGGCCCAACACTGCCGGTGCGCACCCGACCTGTGCTGCAGCCGGTGGGGCTACTGTGGCACGGGTGACGCCTACCGCGGGATCGGCTGCCAGGCGGGCCCATGCAGCACGCCGCCACCGGCAAGCAATGTGTCAGTGGTGGACGTCACAATGTGTCAGTGGCGGACGTGGTGACGGAGGCCTTCTTCGATGGGATAATCGGGCGGGCAGCGCAGAGCTGCGAAGGGAAGGGCTTTCACTCGAGAGGAACGTTTCTGGAGGCCGTGGGGAGCTATCGTCTGTTCGGCAGAGTCGAGAGCGTCAACAATCCGATACGCGAGATCGCCACGTTTTTCGGTCATGTCACTTTTGTGACTGGATGTAAGTTGCCTCTCTTAAAGAACGTGATTGAATGCAAGACTAATTTGCGACTGATCTAAAGCGAAGAAATTGCTGCTTGCGGTCGTGCAGATATGTGCTATATAAACGAGATAGATGGAGCATCCATGGACTTCTGCGATGAGACAGCCACCCAGTACCCATGCAACCCGAACAAGGGGTACTACGGCCGCGGCCCCCTCCGGCTCTCTTGGAACTTCAACTATGGCCTGGCCGAAGAGAGCATCGGGTTCAGCGGGCTCAACTACCCCGAGACTGTGTCCACCGGCCCGCTGATCTCCTCCAAGGCGTCTTTGTAGTACTGGATGAACTTCGTCCGGCCAGTCATGGACCAAGAGTTCAGAGCCACCATCAGAGCGATGAACAGCGTGCTCGAGTGCGGTGGCAAGAACCCGACCTCCATTCAAGCTCGGGTTCAGTATTACACCAAATACTGTAACCAACTTGAGGTTGCTCCGGGAGATAATCTCACTTGCTAGCCGGAGTAGACCATAAAGTGAAAGCAAGTTGCCGGGTAGAACGCCGATGAACCGGCGAGTGGTTACACTTTTCTTTATTCGGTTAAGTCTATTCTCGACAGCCTCTGGCACCTCGCTTATGCACGAACCTTTGCATGCCGGTACCAAAAACCGATTCAAAGTCTTCGTTGCATATGGGTACCTCAGGCTACGGGTTCACGCCCTGCCGGTAGATCTTGTACGCGGGGCTGCTTCAGGAGTGCCCTAATAAAGAGGCCATTGGAATCGATAGCAAGAGACTCAAGGCCTTTTCTTTTGCGCGACCCTTGCCTGACCAAGCCAATGATGCTTAGCTGGTCTTTTCGGATGATCAACGCCCTTCCTCTTTCTAATCCTTTTGGATGATAAGGCATGCCTGCTCATCAGTCAAGACGGCGGGGAACTTAAATGATTGAGTGTTCACTGGTAGCTAATATTGAAAGAGAAGAAGCCCTAATGCCTACAAGAATAGCTAGAGGCAGAGCCAACGAGATGGGGAAAGACGAAATCAGAGTCTGATACTGAAAAAGATAGCCCTTATCAACCAACAAGATGGGGAAAGACGAGATCAGAGTCTGATACTGAAAAAGATAGCCCTTATCAACCAATGCGGCATCCTTCCGCATTGGCGGCGAGCCCCCCTCGCTCTTTTTTGAAGGCCCTTCGGTGAAAGAGATCAGAGTCTGATACTGAAAAAGATAGCCCTTATCAACCAATGCGGCATCCTTCCGCATTGGCGGCGAGCCCCCCTCGCTCTTTTTTGAAGGCCCTTCGGTGAAAGCAGTGACTCCGCTTACAAGAGCAAGGGATGATTGAACAGTTAGAAAATCTTCACCCAAGAACGACCAGTCTTGTGGTGGTACGAGTTTAGCGTTTAGCACAGGAAAGGAAACTATTCTACCTCGGCTGGATCGGTAAAATTGGGTGAGTCATCAGTGACTGGCCTTTCTCTTGTTGTCGTCGAGTGCCTGCCTAGAAAGCCCATTTCTGTGGGGAAGGCAGGAACTCTTAGCCCTTACAGCTATATCAGTAAAGCGCACGACAGATGAGAAATAGAGAGTTGTGACTTTCAGATTGAGATATCGTGAACTAAATTGCTGAATGAAGTGGCAACACTAATCATTTTCATCATATTATCCCTTCAATCATGTAATTCTTCAACGGATTTTGGAGGCAAAAGTGCAAAGAAAATGAGGGCTTGCGAGTTCATGAAGAAAATTGCAATCGAGTATCTCGATTCGATCAAACTAAACCGTTGGGACTAAACGATGGCAACAAATTGTACACTGACAAATGTTTTTATGAGTATAGTCCTCAGCAAAAGTACCAATAGGATTGAGTGCCTTTGCCCCGGCCAAAGCATGAAGCAACAGTTGGCACGACATACAGAGGAGAACGTCGTCCCTTCAGGGCCTGCTACATTAGTTACGACTCGATATAGTTAACAAAAGAAATCAGATGATACGATGAGCAGCTAAAATCTCAGAGCTTCCTGATACAAAGGAACAGCCTTTGGTCGAGATCGAACTGATGGAGATTAGAGGGGTCGCCTTTCAGCATCATGAGAAGTCCTCCAAATGAAACATATATCTCCCTGAAGCCAAGAAAACTTCAGCATCAGTAAATCCAAAAAAACACCTAATTATTTGCTAACCAGGTCAACTGAAGATTCCTAAATGCACAATATCGTGCAATAGCATCCCACATGGTCAGCAGACAACCACGAGACTAAACATGAGGTCCCAATGCGAAATCTCCCGCATTAGTATCCCAATCTACACATGAGGTCCTCATGCAGTGGCACATCAAAATATCCACTGCATCAGTAGTTTTGAAAGCTTAGCTCTCGTGTATGATTAGATGGCCCTATGATTACAGGTTGTTAAGTTAACCTGTTAATGCAGGAAAAAAATTATTGCCATCAATTGAAGATTTTGAATAACTTGAGGTGAGGGTTGAAATCGTTCTCAAGTGTCCAGACACCAGTGAGTGTCAGTGCATGAACAAGTGGTATAGGCATGTCAAAGGAAAGCAGAAGCACCAGACTAAGATATGAGGTAAAAATGAAATTGGAAGTTGTCATGAAAAAAAATGCTTTCACTTGCTAATTTACTCTCCAAGCTCTAAGCTGGTAAGAAATAGGCCCAAGGTCCAGTAGGAAGCAAATGACATGACATAAAGTAGATCGACAAATTGAAGACATGACATCGCCACAATAAACCATGACATTATATCAACAGAGTTCTTTATAGAGTTAAGAACAAAAAGCTTCCCATAGCATAAATGTTCCATCAATGTTCAAGGTTAAAAGAAAAGATAAAGATTCAAAGACTCTTCTATATGAAGCCAAAAGTAAGATTCTAACTGTGGCATACCAAAGTTATGAAACCGAGATGGAACAAGCATGACTCAAAAATGCAAGTATAATTAAGCAGAACTTACGCTTTGACTCCTTTTCCTGAACCTTTAGAAGCTCTTCCAGGGTCATCCTCAGATATCTTGTATAGCTTCCCATGCATGACATATTCGTACTTGTCAGCAAGGGATTTTCTATTACCCTGACAATAGTTATCACTAGTCAGAGACTCAAAGCTATTATAAGATTATAAAATGCCAAGAAAAGTATGAAATCCTAAGGAAAAGGAAAGGTTTAAGAGTTCAAAGCAAATTATCCCAAGGTTTGAAGGAGTAAATTGATGGCTTCACACACACACACACATACACAGACACACAGAGACACAGATGCGAACGCACGCACAGAGACACAGAGACACAGAGAGACAGACAGAGACACACGCACGCATGCACGCACTGGTAATGGCAAAATCAACTGGATGAGTTCAGAAAAGAGAGAATTTTCCTTTTTGTTATCTACATCAATTCTGGAGCCTCCAGAGCACCAAGCGAATTGCTGATTCTACTCAAAACAGCTCAGAATTATGATTGAGAGAGTTTGCAAAACCCTAGAATAGCAGGCCAATTATTTACATAATTGGCATCACCAAAGGTAGCAAGTGAGATAGACGAGAAGCAACAATCCACTGACCAATAAAATAGGCAAGAGATAGTGAACAAAAGCAGGAAGATCATACTGGGGTATAATATCCTGTATCAGGTGTTCCATCTGGATTTAATGTACTAGCCAAGGCCATGGTGAACTTTTGTCCTTCTTTCATTGGGTATATTTCAGTATTCACATCTAGATGCATGAACATGTCGAATCTTTCACTCCGTGCTTCAATCCGAGTTACTAAAGAAAGAAAGCAAACCGTGAGTAAGAAATATCCACGAAATACTGTGAAAAAACTCTTGAGGCATGAACCATATAATTTGACTACTTAACATCATTAGGGCACGCCAGACACCATAACCCATGAGTTCACAACTCCAAAAGATAGCTCCCTATTCAATTAAACAACAAACTAAAAGCTTCATTCGTGAGTCGCAATATAATTCTTATCTTAGGGCACCCCACAGAGAAAGAATCCAAGCAGCAAGAAGGATGTCCGCCCAATTTCACCATTGCCTATGTAAGAAAACAGTCCACTTCCATTCACTGCTCCCTAATTCCAATGCATTCCATTGTTTTACCAAATGGATAAATTAAAAATCAAGCTATTTCAAACAACTAGAAACTTTTCACACCAATAAATAAAATCAGTAGGCGCATGTCATGTGCAGTATAGCTCATTATCTGACTTATCACATCCCCAATCAATTCTTTTAAAGCAGCAACTAGCTCAACTTGAGTTATCCCAGCATATAGCAATCGGTGCACAATAAGTCTAAGTTTGGAGCAACAAGACAACAATGGAAAAGATCTTTAAGCAATATCTCCCCATCACAATTTTCCTAATCTTCATCCCTTCCGGCATCATATTTCTTGATCACAAGGCATTCACAGGGCAACCGGCACAACATTTACATGTTGACCGCCAAGAAAGACCTAGGGCAACGAAAACCCGAGATTAAGGGGCCCCAGTAGCTGTGAAATCCACACCATAGTTAGCTTAATTACAGCAAAACAGCAAGAAACCATGAGCAAAACTTCACAAACCGCAAAGCTGTTGAAAAGAGAAAAGGAAAAAATAAAATAAAATAATTCCTCGCACCGAATCTCTCAACAGGCACAAACTCAAAAGATACAAACAAACCAACTCTCTTGTTAGCTAGGTCCCATTAACAGGCTCAATAGTAGATTGGCGTCTGCGCGACAGATGAATGAAAAAGGGGCAAAAAGAAACAGTTTTTCGACGAACCCAGAACGAGAAAATTAGCGGAGAAGAAGCAGGCGAGCAATCGAAGAGGCAAGGGCGTACCTTTGTCGAACTTCTTGCCGTCGGGGTCGAGCTTCTCGACCTTGAAGACATCCTCGAGAATTATCATCTTTCACCTATCAAGAACCCCAATTGAGGTCGATAGCCCACATCAGATTCACCCACGAAAGAACGAACGAACGAGAGAGAGAGAGAGAGAGAGAGAGAGCGCCATACCAGAGCAGAGAGGCGAAGAAGTTGTCGACTGGTGTGAAGGAAAGCGAGACAGAGAGAGGTTTCGGCAACCGGAGGAGACGGGGGGCTTATTTCGCCTTTTTGTTTTGTTTTCTTTTTTTTTTTTTTTGGTCGAAAGCCTTTTTGTTTTCTACCTAATGGAGAATCAATTATTTAATTAGTAGCTTGGTTTTTTTCTTTTCTTTTTTGCTAGAATATAATCAATGCCATATTCTTGTGGTCATATTTCTTTAAAAAAAAATGATATATTTTCTCTTGGGGATTATAAGTTCTCTTAATATTAAAAATTATTCTATGCTTGATTATAGCAAAGCTTATACGTAGTTTGCTTTTTACTTTCCAGACTAATCATGTTCATGATAGTCATTACATGCATTTTTAAGGTAAAAAAAAAATGATTTCTAAGTTTTGTCGTATCACCTAATCGGTTAGGTATAATTATTGCATAAATTAATAGTTCAAAATGAGGTTGAAGGTGGGGAATTTCTCATTTGAAACTTCTATGCCAGAAATAATGATATTTTTAATTATAGTGCCATGATACCTTTTTGAACTAAATTGGCGAGGATGACCCCTCTCCTAAGGCTAGATTCTATCGGGCAAAAGCTGTCTCGATCAATTTGTAAATGAAGACCCATAAGTGATTCACTTGGAGCCCTTTTCGATTTTTTTTTTTTTTTTTTTAAGGAAAAATTTAGTTCAATCTAGACTGAATTCGTCACTCTTGGAAAAGAAGGAGAAAGAACGCCAAGCAGGAGACTAAATCTGAGCAGTGAAGTTTACTTAGCAAGTATTAGGAAAAAAAATGAATAAACCCTTTTATTGTGATTTCTTCTTCAGCCAATTGGAGTTTCAAGTTAATTTAATTTACTTGAAACACCAATTGAACCTCCAATTTTTTAGATGGAGCCACAAATAGGACGATGGAAAGGTACAACTATTTTCAATAGTGCCCTAGACTATTTCAAGATTTTCCTTTTAATTGAAAAATAATATTGTTATCAATAGATAAACACAGGAAAGATGACCATCAATGGAGTAACTTCCATGCAATCATAAATTTAAGAGGTAATAGCTGATGGTTATTAAAAAAAAAATGTTAGACAAAGTGTTTACTATTTGATTTTTCTTTATTTAATATATAAAACTCGAGGACCATGATTTTTTTCTTTCAAAAGATTTAGACCCCGAGTTATTCAAGTTAACATAATTTAGGTACAAGCTAAATTTAATTGTTGAAGACAACGATGCGAAAGCATGCACCCCATTATTTGACGCAACAGAATAATTCATTGGTCGTTTTATGCATGTTCTTTTAACATCAAATGATAAAAGTACGAAAAATGCTTTGTAATTTTAGGGACCTTAAATCCTTTTTTTCTTTGTTTTTCCTCAAATATCTTCGAGTGTTTTATTTTATAAATGTTGTATCCATGGGTAACTTTGTATACAATTTCTTTAGATTGTGTAGTTTACCAATAATATATCTCCTGGTTAATTATTTAATTATTTCCTAGCAAATGGATTTCACTAAACTAGAATAACATAAAATAAAATTAAAAATTAAAAAAAAATCACCCACCTGCCATGAGTGTGCACGTTTGCTGGTACATAAAAAACCAATTTTCAAATTTGCCGTCCACATATCGTATGACCAAAACGTAGAAGTAAATTAGTGAAAGAAAGACAAGATTACTACAGCTTCACCAGCCCATGGAATCCGGTAAGCAAACAGATTAATCTACAATCGAATCCGGTAAGCAACCAATCGCTGTGTTCCATACATAAAACTCTGTCAATGATGCTAAGTTTCCAAATGAGCCGGGGAGTTTCCTCGCCACAAAACATGCGTTCAAAACGTTTAAGATTCACCATCCCCCGATTTTCTTCAGGCAAACTTAATAAGACGCCCGCTTCTTTCAATATTCGAGTCAATCAAAAGCATTTCAGTTTTCCATTGGAGCTGTCAATTTCCGCCAAACTTCTGCAATCTGCAGGAGCCATCCTCTCTAGAGTCAAGCAACTAGAAAGTCTGGCGTTTTAGTTATGCCAGTCCAGTTTTGCACCGTCATGACTTCTAGTTTGTTCTGCAAAAGCCGAAGAATCCCATTGCAGAATGAAACATCAAGTATTAGAGGGTAATGTAACCAGAGATGATAAAGAACACACTAAAAGACAAGACATAACAAAACAGAGAAGAAGAAATGCCTCAAGAGAAAGGCACTTGCTAAAAAAGAGAATATGCATCGTTAGTCGTCGCTTTGCTTTATTTATGGGATCCGTTACAGCATTTTGATGGACAATTTTCCTATCAATGTCTCTTAGTTAATCACACATCCAGAACACCTCGTCATTTCAAACCTTTATCAAAGACATGCTCTTGAGAACTTTGATAACCCATACATTAATTATTTCTTATGCAAAAAAATTTATTCCTAGTTGTGGTGATAACTCTAGAACCTGAACCACAAGTTCACTGGTCCAAAAACTTCTGGACTTGCTCACTTTTGTCCAGATCATCAAAGACCTTCTTTTTGCATTGTGTTTCTTCAATCCTCTGCTCTCCATAATCAACGTCATCAATGTTGTTCGCCAAAGAAGAATTTACAATATCCGATGATGACCTTTTTTGTAACATGACTATTTATTCATCTCTTGATAACTTTTTCTTGGTGTTTTTAAGGAACTACTGCACATTCCAAAGCGATAGTTGATTCAAGACGATTTTAGCAAGAGTTTCTTGCCTACACCCCCATTCCTTCATCTCTTGATAACTTTTCTTGGATGTCTTCAAGGAAACTACTGCACACTCAAAAGCGAGGCGATAGTTGATTGAAGACGACCTTGGCAAGAGTTGTTTTACCTATGCCCCCCATTCCATGAATTACAACCAGCCACACGACACTTGCTTCGATAGCTGATAACTTTCCCAGATCTGCCACTTCATTATCCATTCTGACCAAATGTTCAGTCACGGACTTATGTATTATCTTTGGCTCATTCATTACCACCCCAATGACCAGTTTGATCAGTCCTCCTTGGCTGTCACAGTTAATTGCAAACCAATTTAAGTAAGAAAAAATATCATAATACATCCGTTCATATTTGAAGAGAAATTCAAAAACAACAAGACTAGACACGTAAGCATGAGGTCCTGATATAGTAGTAGGTTAAAATATCCACTGCATCAGTAGTGACTAGATGGCCCTATAGCTAAAGGTCTTTAAATTAACCTGTTAATGCAGATAAAAGTATTGCCTTCATTTGAAGACTTTGAGTAACTTGAGGCGAGGGTTGAAATCATTACCAAGAATCAAGACTCTGGATAGAGATCAGTGCATGAATAAGTTATACTGGCATGTAGAGGGAACGTAGAAGCAACAGATGAAGATAAGAGGTACAAATGAAACAGGAGGCTGTTATGAAAAAACATGCTTTCACTTGCTATTTACTCCCCGAGCTCTAAGCTGGTAAGAAAAAGGCTCCAGTTCCTGTTAAAAGCAAATGACATGACATAAAGTAGATAGACATCTTGCTCGTTGAAGACATGACATTAATAAGAAATACCATGACACTGTATCAATGGAGTTATTTATAGAGTTAAAAAGAGAATTCTTCCATAACATAGATGTCCATAAAAGTTATAAGGTTTAGAAAAAGAAAAGATGAAATTTCAAAGATTCTTCTATATTAAGCTAAAAGTTAGATGTTAACTGTGGCTTAAAGGGAGTAAATTGCTGGCTTTCTAGCACATGACATTTAACTACTAATAATACTAGATTGGAGAATCCAAAGACAGCAAGAGATATATGCCTCTATAGTTCAAAATGCTAATCACTGATTACGGCAAAACCAACTAGATGGGTTCAGAAAAGAGAAAATTTTCCTCTTTGTTATCTACAACAATTTTGGCGCATCCAGACCTCCAAGCGGATTGATGATTCTACTCAAAACAACTCAGGCTTACAATTAAGAGAGAATAGAGAAAAGGTGACGAAGGATATAGACAACCATCAAGTTATGGAGAGACAAGAGAACAACAATCTACTGCCATTAAAATAGGCAAGAGATTGTTAATGGCAGTAGATTGTGAACAAAAGCAAGAAGATCATCCCAGGGTATGATATCCTGTATCAGGCATTCCATCCAAATTTAATGTAGTAAGTAACGCCATGGTGAACTTTCGTCCCTCTTTCATTGGGTATAATTCAGTATTCACATCAAGATGCATGAACATGTCAAATCTTTCGCTTTGCGCTTCAGTGCAAGTTACTAAAGAAAGAAAGTAAACTGTGACTAAGAAATATCCACGAAATGATGTAGCTGAAGACGGCAGGAACCACATAATTTGACTACTTAACTTCACTAGGGCACACCAGACACCATAATCCATGGGTTCAAAAAAAAAAAATTAAAAGATTGTTTGCACATCAAAAGAAAATTCTCATCTTAGGGCACCTCACAGAATGAGAATCCTAAGGATGTCCGCCAAATTTCACAATTGCCTATATAAGGAAAGGAGTAAAATTCCTCTTCCATTCACTGGTCCTTAATTCCAATACATTTCCATTGTTTTACCGAATGGTTAGATTAAAACTCAAGCTATTTCAAACAAAAAGCAATAAATGAATTCAGTAGGTGCATGTCATGTGCCGTATAGCTCATTCTCCGGCTTATCACATCCCCAGTCAATTCTTAAAGCAGCGACGAGCTCAACTTAAGTTAGCCCAGCACATCACAGTCGGCGCACAAGATGTAAACATGCCCCAGGTAACAACACCCTCTGTGTAGGGTATCCTAATGCTCCCACTTCCTGAATGCTAACATCATTCTCTCAAGTTTGGAGTGACAAGAGGACATTGCAAAAGCTCTTTAAGCGGTATCTCCCCATCACAGTTTTCCTTATTTTTATCCCTTCCGGCGTCACATACTTTGGTCACAAGGTGTTTGCGCGCAACAAGAGCCACACCAACATTTGACCACCAACAAAGACCTAGGGCAATGAAACTTCAACATTAAGGAGTCTCAAAAGGAGCGAAAACTACTCCATAGTTAGCTCCATAACCGCGACGCAGCAAGAAACCAGGAGCAAGATTTCACAAACCACAAACCAATTGGAGAAAAAAGAAGAACATCCCACGCACCGATCTCTCAACAAGCACAAACACAACCGATACAAACAAACCAACTCTCTTGTTTGCTAGGTCCCATTAACAGGATCAACAGTAAATTGGCGTCTGCCCGAAAGATGAATGAAAAACGGAACAAAAGAACAGTTTTTGACGAACCCATAACGAGAAAATTAGCAGAGAAGAAGCAAACGAGGAATCGAAAAAGCATGGCCACACCTTTCTCGAACTTCTTGCCGTCGTGGGTCGAGCCTCTCGACCTTGAAGACATCATCGAGAGTTATCATCTCTCACCTATCAAGAACTCGAATTGAGGTTATATGAGATTCACACCCGAAGGAACGAACGAGAGCGAGAGAGAGAGGGAGAGCCATACCAGAGCAGACACACAGAGACGTTTCGACTGGCGTGAAGGAAGGGACATGGAGAAGGAACTAATTCGCTGAAAAAATTCCGACATTAGTTACAAATTCTACTATGATTAAAAAACAATCACCTTCTACTGTTGGAATATATTAGAAGGCAGCTCTTAACATTTTTCCTAATTCAATTATGAATATTTTAATTTAATCAATTCAATAATAAATATTTTTATGTTATATCAATTGAGTAGCTAACTTCACTAAGGTAGATACTCAACGTTTTATATAGGATGATTGATGTTAATCTAAATAATTTTTAATAAAATATTATTATTTTTTGAATTTTTTTCTTTTCTTTTTCCTCTAGCTAGTCACTAAGGCCTCAACAATAGGCCAAAGCAAGAATCGGCAAGAGAACCTCACTGACCTCTAGTGAAGCCCACCCTCATTGACCACTAGTAAGGCTTGATCTCATCATCATCATTAAGCAAGGTTGGCCCCATCATGGCAGGGCAAAACTAATCTCACCTAGCAAGCGGTCAAGCTTTGCTAGAGGATGGCATGGTCACGTCTCTAGCAAGTCACGTACGCCGGAAGAAAGGAAGGAAAAAAATAATTAAAATAAAATAAAAAATATTTATATATTATTAAAAATCATCCATGTCAACACTAATCTTATTAATTAAAATGCTTGATGCCTCCTCAGTGATTTCCGACTAAGATTGCTTAGACAAACTAAATTGATAAAAAGTGAAAAAAATTTATGATTTAATTAATAAAATTGAAAGGTTAGAGATTAAATTAATAAGATTAGAAGAAGATTAGGACTTTTTACGTAACTTTTCCAAATGAAAATAGATTAAATTCATCAAGTTGTATACGGTCGTTGTTTTCGATCCGATCCGATCAGACGCACTCGTTTCATAAGCCTATTCACCATTTAGGACATACCGAACCCAAAATCTGAAGTGGAGGCATGGAGGCTTCTCTGTCTCCGTTTCGCTCTGTCCCGACCGCGTCTCCATCAACCTCTGGCCACCACGAGCTTTGTCACCTACGGCTGCGGGCTTCGTCGAACGTGTTGTCGACGGAGGCCACACGAGCCGTCCAGTCCCTCAAGCTGGCCAAATCCACTCTTCCGTTTAACTACGTCTGATCTCTTGAACTGCTTCGCCGAGCTCAAGAGACTGAACGAGGTCGACTTGGCCCTCAAGGTACGCAGCCGGGGCCTTCCCTTGTTGGAGCTTGTGGTTTTGGGTCTTTATATTCTTGGCTTTTCTCGTTGGTTTTGGAATTCTCTCTTTGTAACTTTGGCGTGTGGTGTGAACAATATCTGCCCGTGAAAATAGGAGTTGGAAGTTTAGAAGGCCATTTTTGGTGTCTCTGTGAGTTACATTCTTTTATTGTATAGGATGCTTTAACTGTTATGAGCAGAGCAAGTGATCTGGCAACTGAGTGTTGCTCTGAAGTTCGGTGAATTCGTTTTTCGTATTGGTTATTGGCGATTCAACCGGTACATCAAGCTGGTGAGTTGCATGGGTGAATTGTAGAGAACGGGTTGGGTGTTGACCAATGAGATTGGCTTACCTTGTAACAATGATTGTTGTAGGCCTTTTTGGCCTTATAGATTTTAACCATGTTTAGGATTTTCTTAGTTTGGGTTTGGGTACTCATTTTAATCTTCTACACTAGGCATTCATAAAGAAAGCAGAACCACTGTGCAGATTAGTCTTAAATTAAAAGAAAGCAGAAATGCAGGTTTTGCATGTTTCATCGAGGGAAACAACATTGGGCATATTCAAACTACTGTTCTCATTAATATTTTGAGCAAAAAGAGAAGTAAAGTAATACACTCACCATGTACATACGGGTGGTGTGAATTGTGGATGCACTATTTCCATATTTTTTTTTACTGTTCTCATTCTATCTAAAAGGATTCCAGCTATAGGTCTTCGAGTACATGTCCAAGGAGGAACGGTATGAAACTGATCTTGCGTTACATTGCGAAATGATCCAACTGTTGGGAAAGAACAAATGGTTGCTCTCGCTGAAGTTGTTTTCTCTGGACTTCTGAAAGAAGGGACTGAACCTGACACAAGGCCTTATACGGAGATGATTGGAGCATATCTTAGAGCGGACATGATTGAAAAGGCAATGCAGACTTATGAGAAGATGAAAGCAGCTGGTCGTACCCCAAATGAATTTACCCTGATGATTCTCATAAGACTTCTAGAGAAGGCCGGAGAAAAAGATCTGGTAGAGTTTGTGAAGAGAGATCGCCTTGAATATTTGGATTCTGCTAAAAAGTTCCTAGAACATGTCAACGGAAAATTTGTAGGAATTCACTCTTCCATAATCATCCTAGCATTTTGTTCTCTATATGCCTATCTTTCTGCATGGGCTTCTCTCTGATCCTTCCTGTTCTAAGCAGCTTTGGGATTATCTTTTGATACAAATGCTCATGTCTCTTGGATGATATCTGGAGATGAATTCTTTTAAGGGCAGTCATCATTGCTCAAAAAAGAATGTTTGACGCAACATTGACTAAATCTTTATATTCTTGGCTTGTCCAAGTAGGAGTTTTGCACATGCTACCCTAACCACAGTATTTTCTGGTCAGTGGTTCAATTTGTTCTTCGCTTTCTTTCGAGAGTTGTCTTGCTTCCATGCATGTTCTGCATTTATAATAAGAATGCATTCCTTCTTTGCATTAATAATCACTTGTAATAAATTCTTGGGATTTACAACATAATTCTGTTGTTTGAGTCCAGCGTTCCATTCACTAACAAAAATTTCTTGAGGCTGGGAGAAGTATTATTGTAACGGCTCTAGCGTTCACTATCCTTTAGCTTTCTAGATGCTCAAACTTTACTTTTGACATATCTTCATGGGAAACTTGGCCTCTTGAAGATGAGGTTCTCAACTTCTCTTTTGTTCTTTTACAGCTGAAGCGTAGATCGGTTGATTTAGGACTCAAAGCTATGGAAGCATGGGCAGCTACAAGTGCTGCTCCAGCAATGAAAACAGGCGCCACTTTTGAACGACTTCTGTCAAAATCGTTGCCCATGGTTCACAACAGGATCTTGAATATTTTCCTTTGTTGTGATATAGATGGGCATTCAAATTATTTAAATTGTGAAAGTACAATGATTACTAGATATAACTCCGTCCTACCTTAACCAAATGTGTAACTATTTGTTGACACTTAAATTTTTGGCATTAATTTTTGCCAAAAAAATATAAAATCAATCAAATCACACGGCATGTAGTTTACGAAAATTTTAATTTTTGTTAAGATTTTTTTTTATATAGATTTAGGTAATATACACTGGGATATGCATTTTTGCGCAAGAGGAGAAATTTTTTGATTAAATATCCAAAAAATATTGAACCAGGTGAAATAATATATTCGATGGAATTTTATGCGAGCAAAATTGATAATAAAATATATCACGAAGATACAATTTTTTGGATATAAAAAGAACTGCGTACGGTCGAGATATGGCTCTCTCGGTTTTGTTTTTGAAAGAAAAGAAAAGAAAGCAAAAAAAGGTGAAGAGAGAGAGAGAGAGAGAGCTGTCCGTCGGGGGTTCTTTTCGGTGAAAAAAAGAGAGGATACAAGAAAAAGGAAAAGAAAGGAAGTGATGTGAGGGAGGTAGCGTACGAGTGGACGTCCAGTAGCAAAAAAGATTATTAAAAAAGAAGAAAGATGAAGCACTGTTTATCTTCCTCGTGAAGATTCCACCGGTGACCGCTCCTGCCCATTGCGCCCTCGCCACCTTGCGTTGGCCATCGTGCCTCCGCCACCGTTGCACCTCCGAACGCCGGCGTCTCCCTCTGCTGGCCGTAGCCGCTCCGCCTTGTCGATCCTCGCGCCCCGACACCGCCTCCGCTGTCACGCCTTGCAACCCGCGAGCACCATCTCCGCGCCTTGCCGCCGACGTGGCAACCTCTCGACACCCCGACGCTCCTGGAGCTCGCGTCAGTCCGAGATCCGCCGTTCGCCGGGCTCCTCGCCGCCGAGCCGCGACGCCAAGCCTCGCCTTGCGTCGCCTGTCCCCGCTCTACTCGACGGTCCCGCCGCCGAACCCAGATCCAGACGTCGGTGCCCCGCGCCGACCTTGATTCGCGCCACCCGAAGGACACCGGGGAGACCCGAAGGCCCCCCACTCCGCCTGACGGTTTTGCTGCGCCGTCGTGCAGCTACGTCGCCGCCGTGGCCTCGCCCCTGCCCGCGCCCAGGAGCTCTTGACCCGCAACCCCCGCTCCCAAAGCTAACGCCGCACTGCGTTAATCCCGGAGCCCTAGCTACCGCGTCGCTGTCGCGCCGCTCCGTGCCGTCGCCGTCAATCCCCGTCGCCGGAAGCCCTCGCCGACGATTTCCCCCTCGCCGACGTCACTTTACCCTTGAAAAAGAAAAAAACAAAAAAGGTAGAAAAATCCTTTTTAGGTAGTTTTCTTTAGGGAAAATGCCACCAAAAACCCTAAACTATGCACAAAGTGACAAAAATACCCTAAGGGCCTGTTTGGGAACCATCCCAACAAGCAGCGTGATTCTCGATTCTTTGTTCCCACAACCAGTTTGGGACAAGAATCGTGTTTGGTAAAATTTTTGTTCCCGGGAACAAAAACGTTCCCGGAATCAGTTTGGGACAAGATTTGAGAATAAAAAAAAAGTTGATTCTGCATCCGAGAATCAAAAAGAAAAATCAACACGTTAAAACTCTATTCTTTTCTTCCGCCATCCCGCGACCACCACCCGCCGCTCACTTGTCGCCGCGCCGGTCCGGCGAGCTCGCCGATCGACGACCGCCGGTCCCGCGAGCTCGCGGGCCGGGCGAGGTCCGGCGAGCTCGCCTGGGAGGCTAGCCCCCACCGGCGGGGCTCGCCTAGCCCGCCGGTGGCTAGACGAGCCTCACCCGGCCCGGCGAGGCTCGACCTCGCAGATCCGGGCGAGGCCAAGCCTCGCCGGTGGTGGCGAGCCTCGCCCGGCCCGGCGAGGCTCGTCGGCCACCGCGAGGCTCGGCCGAGCTCGCCAGATCTGGCAAGGCCAAGCCTCGCCGGCCCAGCGGTCGGCGAGGCTCGGCCGACGAGGGCCGGCCTCACCAAGGGCGGCGACGCTCCGGTGAGGTCGCCGGCCCTCGTCCGGCCGATCGCCGGTCTGGTGACCAGCCAGAAGAAGAAGAAGGATTATAGGAGAAAAGGGAAAAAAAGAAAAAAGGAAAAAGGAAAGGAAAAAAGGAAAAAGGAAAAAAAGAAAAGAATAAAAGAATAAAAGTAAAAAAAATATTTAAAAATTAAAAGAAATTAATTTGGAACAGAATCAATGAACACGTTATCAAACGCAATTCTATTCAGAATTAGAAATTTTGAACAGTTACCAAACACGTTTTTACTCGGAATCGGTTCAGGAACGAGAATCGTTACTAAATGCATCCTAAACTTTTTTTTGCACCACCAAAAACCCCAAACTTTGCCATCCGTGACACATTTACCCCAAACTATTTTTTGTGACACAAAAAACCCCGAACTTTCATTTCTGTGACACATTTACCCTAAATCTTAGGGGCATTTTGGTCATTTTGCTTTTAAAAACATTTTCTCTTTTTTTTTTCCTTTTTTTTTTCTTTTCTCTTCCCTCTCGCCGGCTTTGGCGAAGGGAAGCCGGCGTCCGGCGAGGGCTGCCCTCGCCGACGTCGGCCCTGGCGAGGGAGGCCCTCGCCGGGTCGGGCGAGGGCCTCCCTCACCGGATCCGGCGAGGGCACCCTCGCTGCGTCGCGAGGACCGCCCTTGCAGATCCGGCGAGGAGGCCCTCGCCGGCGCCGGGCGAGGGCGGCCCTCGCCTAGGCCGACGCCGGCTTCCCTCCGCCCGGCCGGCGGAGGGAAGAGAAAAGAAAAAAAAAAAGGAAAAAATAGAAAAAGACGAAAATACCCTCAATGGGGTAAATGTGTCACGGATGGCAAAGTTTGGGGTTTTTGGTGGTGCAAAAAAATTTGGGGTATTTTTGTCACTTTGTGCATAGTTTAGGGTTTTTGGTAGTATTTTCCCTTTTCTTTATCTATTTGCTTTGTTTTATTATTTTTGTTATTTTATTGCTTTATTTTATTTGTTTTTTATAGTTTAATTATCCTTCAATGTGAAATTGAAACTCCATGCTATGAAACAACCTTGAAATTAGTAATTGTCAGTCCAATTTTCGCGCCCAAAATCCGACTCACAATTAAAATTGCCAATCCGATCTCCCGCCCGAGATCCGATTTGTGAATTTTTGTGAAATTGACCAACCCGATCTCATACGCAAGATACGGTTCGTTCGATTTGGGGGATCAATATTGCTTGATTTGCTGGGGTGTTATTTAAATTAATTTTCTTTTAAAAAAAAAAAAATGTAGTCTTAGGGTTTGCATGCTAGGATAGAAATTTCATTTTTTTTAATAAAAATAAAAAATCAAAAATCAAAAAATCAAAAATCAAATCAAAAATTATGTTTAATTATTAGGAGTTGTTAATTTCAAAATAAAAAAAAAAATAAAATAAAAACAAAAACAAAAAATGATGAATTAGGATTAGGTTTGTTTTTTTATTGTCTTAATATTTAGATTAGGGAGTTTATTTTAAAATGAAAAAGAAAACAAAAAGAAAAAAAAATTCATTTAGGATGCTAGTTTTATTTGAATTGCATGTTAAATTTTAAGAAATTAATTAAAAACAAAAAAAATCATCATGCATATAAGATTAGGACATCTTTTGAACGTCATTGCATTTTAGGGTAAAATTGCATGTAGTTTAATCCTAGATGTTAGTTTACAAGATTAGATAATATTAGATAGATGGCATTTTAGGATCATTTAGGTTAAGATAATATTTTAGTTTAAATTAGGATTTTGGCTCAAACCTAATTCCTAATATAAATTAAATGGGATCTTAACCTAGTTAGATAATTTTCACATTTACCCAATTGCAAATTTCATGGAAAAATCCAAAAATGTCTTAGGATAGGTTACTTTCATTTTTTTAGGATAAATTACAATCCCTAGGAATCATAAAATCATAAAAAAAAATAAAAGTGTCATGAACATGTCATTTAGTAAATTAGATTCATCAAATGCACATCATTTAGTTTTTTTTAGGCCCATTTCATTAGGATTATATTTATCGAAATGTTTTAGAAATAAGTCATTTATATTGCATTTAATTATTGCATTTCTTTAGAAAATTTACCATATTCATGTCATATAGTTTGGACAAACATGTGGCCATGTCATATTAAATTATTAGCATGCATTGCATATAGATTTTTTAAGTTCCCATTCCAAAAAAAGTGAAAATACAAAAGAAATTTAGTTAGTGTTAATTAGAAATCATATCTAGGGTTGATGATGTAGAAAATTAAATCATTTAGTAAAATGCATGTTTTACAAAAATTTAATTTATTAAGAGGTAAAAAAAAAAAAAAGTCAAAAAAAAAATTGTTTGCTTGGTGTAATTTTATTCATTGCTTTATTGGGTTTAAATTGTATTGGTTTAATAGTAGATGATCACCTCACATGTTAGGAAGATAAATTAAAATCAATTCAAGCTGCTTGCCAAACATTTTTTCAAAAATAAAAAGAAAAGGTACCAAAAGAGCGTTAGATAAATCTAATGTAACCAAGTTCCCGTATCTAGAATCTATGGTTTGTAGGAGTAAAATAAGTCTCACATTATTTTACTTGGGTTGCCTAATCGACCCACCAAAAATAAATTAGTGGCGACTCCTAATTGAAAATCAATTGCATGCTAAGAACTTGAACCTAAGTCGCGAATTGGTATGGGCTTGGGAGAGCCCGAGTTAAGTTAAAGTTTAACAATCCATTAGCCAAACCCTAGGTGGTTCACCCGAAAATTAGGTCGCGACAGCCTTAACGACTCACTGGGGACTTGAGTTAAAACTCTTAGTGGACTTAGGCTAATTTTTTTTTTCATTTGAAAAATGTTTTTGTTTGGCAATGAGGATCTCGGTACGTCCCTAACATTTAAGGTGTTAAATGTTTTTGCAGATTGGGAGGTATAAGGGGAGTAGTCTTTGCTAACCTTTGTCTTGCATGTTGGAGTTAGCAATGTATGATTTATTGCACATATGAAGTGTTCCGTGATATAAACTGTTGTGCATGCCTAGCATTTACACTACATTAGTGTACACACAACCTGCCGCCAGACTTGGGCCGCATAGGATCACCTAGGATGGTATTCAGGTGGATGCCACTCCGACTACAAGCCCACGGTATAAGTGCCCATTTCAATCCCGAAATTTCATTCATGGTGTCAAGAGTACCCACCTCGGTTCCGCACGCCCGCAACCGGGTTTGCTCTTTGACCAAGCCGGAGTCATGAGGACCCGACATAGTCCACGCATGCCCGTGACTAGTCCGATCATCCTTGTGGCTTTACTTTGCTAAGCCAAAAATCGAACCACTTATCATGCGCATGTCTATGTGATTGCCCCTCATTGGTAAAGTAAGTTCTCTAAACTTTACCCTTGCAATTTACTTACATTGTCATATAATTTTGTTGGTCCATGGCATTAGGATTGTTTTGAGTCTTGATCAATATACAATGAGGATACCAAACATTCGAATTATTCTCACTCCAAAGCAAGAGCTTGGCACATGGTGGGACAAGTTAGACCAAGATGGCCGTCGATTTGTGGAGTCACACATTGGGCGATTACTTCCATTGCTGCGTATCAACATCCATGGCGCCTCATCCAAGCATTTGCCCACTCTTGGTGCCCCAAGACTTCTACTTTCATTTTTGGCAGTAAGCATGAGCTCATGCCCACCATGGAAGAATATAGTATTGCCATAGGAAAGTCTTTGAAAGCCGAGTTAATTGGTCTACCTATCGGGATAGATCCCGTTATGGCCTTATCGAATTTTTTGAGAATTAAAGGGGATGATGTGAGAAAGGCTTTAAAGACTCATTGCAATACATGTCCCATATCTTTTTTGAAAGAATGTTTTGAAACTAGCCCTTCATCTCAAATGCGAAGGTTTTTCTTTTAGCCTTCTTTGGGTTTATAGTTTTTCCTTATTACAAGAATGCTATTAACCCTTTGATGGCTCACTTAGTTAAACAAGCGTTGGAAGGAAAGAATTTTGTAAACACTGTTTTGACTGAAACTTTCCTTCCCTCACTCGATTTAAAGGAGATGGTGATAAGACTTTCCATTCCTCTCTTGAGCTTTTGCAAATTTGGTTTCTTTCTCATTTAAAAGGATTTAGTGGTTTAATGACTATTCATGATGTCAATGACTCTAATCACCCTATTATGAGGTTTGAAAATAAGCAAAAACATGCGCCGGATTATCACTATTCTAAGTGGCTAGCTTTCATGAAAAACCAACTTCCAAGGGCTTTCTATGGCATGCTATGTGGTTTCAAGTTCGTGTGGCGAGACTTACGTGTGGAGGCGTTGGCCCAATTCCTCTATTGGGATTTACTGGAGTTTTGGAGTACTATCCGACTAGAGTGACTCATCAATATCAAGTCGTGCAAGAGCTTCCCCTAGCATTGCAAGCAGATCCGCTCCAAGTCAACTTTGTTGATGGAAGTCGAGACCATGAAGATTTCATTTTCACAATCAAATCAATGTGGGACATGTGCCATCCACGAAAACTCAAGTGGCCCGAGGAGGAGCTGAAGGGTAAGTAAAAGAAGTATTATGCCTCGACCAAGTATATTCAATAACACAAGGTTCTAGAGGAGCTACTTCCGGAAATACCAGAGGCCCCGCTGAAGATCACGAACCGTGCTAAGAATAAACGCCTCAAGAGGGTTGCCGAGAAAGCTCAAGAGGAGAATAAGCGATTGCGCCAAATGGTGTCCTAAGTGTATATTGATCAAGCTAGATGAAGTGCTTGAATCAATTTCGTTATTTTCACTTCTAGATTGATGTTTAGGAAGTCAAGTCTTTTACTTTCCTAGTTTATTTGCTTAGGGCATCTCAAATTTTTATTTTGTTAGGCTTGTCAAAAAACTCCATTAATGAATAAAAGCTCTAGACCATTGCCATGGATCGGCGTGTTTCATATGAGATACTTTTTGTTCGTTCCTTTCATTAGGTGATAACAGATCCTCCACACTCGCCCATTATCACGCGATCAAGAGCCAAAATGGTGAACCAAAATGAAATGCGTGATCGTATGTCTAACATGAAAGGTCAGCTCCGTTAGTTAGCTGCCTCTATGGAGCTTATAACAGCTCAAATCAAATCCCTCCAAGTCAATCCGGCTCCTCCACCTATTCTTCCCCAGGCTGTTGTCCTGAAGTGAGCAGATAAGTCCCAGTTGAGTGATGATGATGCTTGGTTTAGAAGACGACCCATTTCCAATCAATGTGGAAAAGGAAAAGCTTGTCAACATCCCCAAGATGGAGCCGGATGAACGCTTTACAAAGCTCGAAGAAACAGTGAAACAACTGCAGGAGTCATAGAGCTCACTCCCCTTCGACTTGTCGGTCTATGAGAAGGTCAAGATGCCAAAGAAATTTAAAATGCCGGAATTTGAAAAATACGATGGTATTACCTGCCCAAAGTCTCATTTGCAGATGCACCATGTACGCATGGCCCACTATGTCAAGAATGAGCCCTCATGATCCAATCATTTCACGCGAGTTTGACCGGACCCGCGCTAAACTGGTATGTGATGAAAAATGTGAATCTTTGAAGACCTGGAATCAAGTGGCTGATGCCTTCCTCAAGTAGTATAAGTTCAACATAGACATCGCTCCTTCCCGAGAAGATCTTGAGAGGATGGAAAAAAAAGGAGCGAGTTGTTCAAGGAGTATGCCGTGAGATGGCAAAATCTGGCTGCTCAAATCAATCTTGAGCCTACTGATAAAGAGTTGATGAAGTTGTTCATAAAGACCCTCCCATCCGAGTTCCGTAATCGGATGGCAAGCACGTATGTCGAGAGTTTCAACCAACCTGATTCTTGTGGGAGAACAAATCGAAATGGGGATAAGGGAAAGATGGTTTGCTGAATTGTCAAGTAAAGATTCTCTCGCAAGAAGGAGAAAGAAGCTGTTATGGATGTGAATGTGGCTTATAGCCAAGAAAGTACCAACCGTGGCCCGGCCATCCAGATCAATGCAAAGCAGCAACAAACCGCTGTTCGTCAATCATTTGCAAATAATAGAAGAGAGTTCACTTCTCTCCCTGGATCTCCATCCCAGGTGTTGGCAATCCTAAGAAAGAAAGGTTTGCTTACTAGCAAACCAAAGCGCCCTAACTGCAAAACCCTTCGTAGTTATGACTCAACAAAGAAGTGTGACTACTATAGTGGTGAACTGGGGCATTCGACTGATGAATGCTTCACTCTCAAGCATAAGATCCAAAACCTCTTGGACACGAAGGCCTTTTCATTCCAAACTGCTCCGCCAAACGTCTAGAAGAATTCGCTACCGGAATATGAGGGTATAGTTAATGTTATCCTGGAACCAGATGTTGAATTCGAATCGAGTAACCATTCATTTGAGTTGGTGTCCACCATACATGCATCTCGAGACTCACCACCACCCACTCCTGAAGTTTCAAATGCTGCCCTTATGATGGAAAGGGTGATGATTGGGAATGGTTTTGTTCCTGTAGTGGCCTTGGAAGAAATGGTCAGGGTATTCAAAGTCCCAATGAAGCCCTTCAGAGGTCCCATGCTGCTGGAAGAGGGGGGAAAATTCTGGAGGACGAAGACAGGAAAGGCGGACCCCGCCACTTGACCAAGGGCGAGGAAGGCAAAGCTCACCACCCCCGAGCATTCACGAGACATTCCTAGGTCCTCCAGTAATGATGCAAGAAGAAGTAATGGACACCGTGGGAAAACCAAGTGGAAAATTTGACTATCTGGTGAAGTATTCTGCTCCTCCCAGTTTCTACATTGATCCCCGCAGCATTGTCCTAGATGGATGGGGTGGCATGGATTATCCGACACCCTCAAAGACTAAGAACCCTGACGATGTGCTGGAAGGAGTTACAAGCTTGTTTGATGACATCGTCATAGGAGCCTTTGACGAAGGACCTCCAGACGAAATGGGCCCCTGGCCCACAAGAGTAACTCATTTATTGCTTTCCACATTCCCCGCATGGGAATTTTTATTGCTTTCTAGGAATTATTATCGTTATCTAGCAATTATTTTCGATTTCTTTTTAGGATTTGAATTTGCATTTTCCATTCAATAAATGTAATTGATTGATGAATATCAATAAAATTACAAGTTTTATTTTGAGGGCATGATGAGGTACACCAAACCAGCACGGTGATGATATCCAGCTGATAAAACAAAAGAAAAATCTAAGGAGAACTCTAAGGCCTGGGCCTCATCATGCTTTCTCATGTCAAAATGCTTTTGCAAATGCTTTTAAAAAAAAATTTCAAAAAATATAGATTACTTTGTTTGTTTTTCTAATTTATCTACTTCCTATTTTAGGGATAATCTTATAGCATGTAAAGATGTGGAAATGGTCCAATCTAATTCTAAATCCTAGGGGCAAGTTTACTCCAAATTACAAGTGAGCCATATGTGGTGAAGAATTTTCTAGAGATGCTTTGATCTTGGCAGAAAAGGATGGTCGTGAATTTTCCACTCCAATTCTCGATGTTGTCAAGAAGTATTATCCATGATAGAATTTATTGTGTCATATTTTGAATCGCAAAGATTTTTTTATAAATTACCTCAATGAGTTGCAAATTCAATTATTCAAATTTTCCAAAGTTTGCATGTTCTCCATGATGAATTATGTGAGATAAATTGAATGTGTCAAATGAGATACCTTGGAATGATGAAAGGCAAGCCTTATTCCATACACTATTTCATACACTAATCCCCGGCAAGTTGTGTGAAAAAATTCCATGCCCACAAGGAAAAGGGTGGTCTCGCAAAGGGTACGTTATCTGAAGTGATGAGGGGCAGTTTCTTTCTTTACCCCAAATACTACAGGTATATCCATTGTTTAGCCCTTTGAGCCCACATACATAAAGAGTTTGTTTAAATTATCCTGTCAAGGACCATCCCACATTGGGACGAATTTGAAATCAATTGTAGGAATCTTCTTACTTACACTTGCGTCAATCTTCGGATGTTGCTTTCACAGTGTAACTTGTACGATAATTGAGGTGCCTTAGAATGATGAAGAGCGGTCATTTCTCTATCCTATACACTTTTATCCATTGCATGGCCCACTTGAGCTTATGAATTCATTTCGTATTAAACCCAGTTGGTGATCATCCCCCACATTGGGGCAAAGCAAAAACATTCAAGTGGCATGAACTAGAATAATGACAAAAATGGAAATTTTGTTATAAAAAAAAAGGGTGCAGAAATGGGGCATGAAAAAGCAGTGTGCCTGGTAAAAGCAAGGCCGATGCCCAAAGAAAAATCAAACACCTGATATGGTGAGTCGTACCGAGAAGAAGGCGGTACTGAAAAAAAAAAAAAAGAGAGAGAAAAGAAAAAAGCTCAAATGTTGTTGCCATCAATGAGTGCAAAGCAAATCTTCGACATCGAAGAAGAAAATTGGTGGAAATGTCAAGATGATCACCAACTTTTACCCTCTAAACACTTTTTGAGCCTAATCCTTTCGTTTCTTAACCCATGAACCGGGCCTATGTCACGTCCCTTGCAAAGTCTCTTCAGATTAGGGCACTTAAATTAACGTAAAGCTTCATAGGTTCGAAAGCACCGCTCGAAGGAGTGTGAGTAAGATAATTTCTACCTCATTTCTTATGTTTTTGACTTGTAAACCCCAAGATGATTGCAAAAGAATATTTTCAAATAAGCTTGACTCAAAGAGTCCCCTTTGTTAAGCCATTGACCAAGCCCACATTACGGTCCCTCTTAAAGACCTCTCAGATTGGTGAAGCCGTACCATTTGCGAGATTGCTTGGACCCTTGTTTGGCATGATGATGGTGAGATAGAATGATTGACAAAATCCCGCATCAAAGGTTAGATGAAATGGCCATTTTAATGAGGATGAGAGAAAAGTCCTTTCGAGACCAAAGGATCCCTCATTTGACACATCCATGACTCTCATGTGTTTGGAATGGAAATTAAATAATGTGAGATTAATGAAAATTATCATGAACCTCCATTAAATTGATGCATGTTTATGATTACAAATGCATGTTGCTTCTCCTATGACCATGTTTTGCAGGAGACATATCCCTGAAAATCAGAGATGTTATCAAGTAAGTGTATCTTTATCCATACCTTGAATATTTGTCATTATACAGGTATTCCCTTTTAAGCATACTGACACTCAATTCAGTTGTCCCCTAAAGATTTTTCTCCAGATTCAATCTGATTAATGCGACCGAAGAATGGTTCGGGTCCTGGTCGGTTGATTTTTGTCACAATGGCTGGGCGACCGAGCAAAATTGTACATGTACGGGTTCTAAGCAAAACCTCGATTAGAATGGGGACCGCCTCTTCGCAAAGAATGGTACGGGTCCTGGACATGTAACACCAACTATCTTCATTAAAGGTAAGATCATTTGACATCTCAGTCTAAATCTGGGTTTCTTGATTTAAACATTTCACTCTGGATGTGAATGTTTTTCATCTTTCTCGTTATACTTTAGTCTCGGATCTAGGTATTTAGGTAGTCCAAAACTCTTGACATCTCGGCCTGGATCCGGATGTCTTAATTTAAACATTTCATCTTTCTCGTTATACCTTAGTTTGAATCTAGGTATTTCGAGTCCAAAACTCTTGACATCTCTAGGTATTTCGAGTCCCTAGATCTTGGATGTCTCTGGATGTCTTGATTTAAACATTCACAATCACTCTAGATGTGAATGTTTCTAATCATTTTCTTTCTTGTTATACCTTAGTCCGGATCTAGGTATTTTGAGTCCAAAACTCTTGACATCTCTCGAATGTCTCGATTTAAACATTTTGGATGTGAATGATATCTTGATTTGAACATTTCACTTTGGATGCGAATGTTCTACTTAGTCTCGATGTTTCAATTTATTACCTATTAGGCTTTTCAAGGAACCCGGGTGAGAGTTGGGTACTTATAAGGCAAATGGGTATTTATCATGTATCTCAAGATGCTCTATAAAGACGATTGGTGAGCAATTATAGGTACGTTATTTTCTTTCGCATCATGCATTTGCATTAGCATTTTCATGCATCATGAAAGTTGCGTTCATATTCAAAAAAATTATATAAATTGCATTAAAAATGGAATTCATTTTCCAACAAAAATCATTCATTGCATGAGCATAACCAAAATTTAGGTCTCAATTTGTCTTTGAAGGCAACCTCTGCGAGCTCACCTTCAAAGAGGGGCAAGCTGTTGACACCTAAATTTTTTAGGTTAATTTTTGCTAAAAAAAAATATAAAATCAATCAAATCACATGGCATGTAGTTTAGGAAAATTTTATATTTTGTTAAAAAATTTTTATATAGATTTAAGTAATATACACTAGGATATGCATTTTTTACACAAGAGGAAAAATTTTTTGATCAAATATCCAAAAAATATTGAGCGGGGTGAAATAATATATTCGATGGAATTTTATGCGAGCAAAATTGGTAGTAAAACATACCACGAAAATACAGTTTTTTGGGGTATAAAAAGAGCTGTGTACGGTCGAGCTATGGGGCTCTCTCGGTTTTGTTTTTGAAAGAAAAGAAAAGAAAGCAAAAAAAGGTGAAGAGAGAGAGAGAGAGAGAGAGAGAGAGAGAGAGCTGTTCATGGGGGTTCTTTTCAGTGAAAAAAAAAGGATACAGAAAAAGGAAAAGAAAGGAAGTGATGTGAGGGAGGTAGCGTATGAGTGGAAAAACAAAAAAAAATTATTAAAAAGAAGAAAGATGAAGCCCCGTTCATCTTCCTCGTGAAGATTCCCACGGCCGTGACCGCTCCGAGGCCCATCGCGCCTCGCCACCTTGCATCGGCCACCGCGCCTTCGCCACTGTTGCACCTCCGCCCGG
Organism: Eucalyptus erythrocorys; assembly: GCA_014182555.1. NCBI lineage: Eukaryota > Viridiplantae > Streptophyta > Magnoliopsida > Myrtales > Myrtaceae > Eucalyptus > Eucalyptus erythrocorys. The sequence goes on along the minus strand of CM024597.1, from coordinate 1,805,193 downwards.
TGTCTCCCCCGTCGGTCACCAGCCCCCGCCTTGTCGATCCTCGCGCCTCGACACCGCCTCCGCCGTCACGCCTTGCAACCCGCGAGCACCATCTCCGCGCCGAGCCGCCGACGCGGCAACCTCTCGACACCCCACGCTCCCAGCCCACCGCCCCGAGATCCGCCGCGCCGAGCTCCTCACCGCCGAGCCACGATGCTTGAGCCTCGCCTTAAGCGTCACCTATCCCCGCTTCGCCCGACGGTCCCGCCCGCGAACCTAGATCCAAACGCCGGAGCCCCGCACCAGCCTTGATTCGCGCCACCCAAAGGACACGGGAGACCCGAAGGCCCCCACTCCGCTCGACCGTTTTGCCACGCCACCGTGCCGCTCCGCCCCTTGGTCGTCGCCCACGCCCGGGAGCTCTCGACCCACAACCCTCGCTCCGAAGCGCCCCTTTGCGTTAATCCCTAGCCTAGCCGCCCCAAGGCGGCCTCACCGAAGTCCGTCGTTGTCGATCCTCTTTTTTTCGGCGATTTCCCCCTTTTTTGCTTTTTGAAAAATAAAAAAAAAAAAAAACAAAAAAAAAGGAAGAAAAATCCTTTTAGGTTTTTATTTTTTTTTTTTTTATCTATTTTTTTTGTTTTATTATTTTTGTTATTTTGTTGCTTTATTTTATTTGTTCTCTTATAGTTTAATTATCCTTTAATGTGAAATTGAAACTCCATGCTATAAAATTGCCTTGAAATTAGTAATTATTAGTTTGATTTTCGTGCCGAAATCCGACTCACAATTACTTAAAAAGTTGTCAATCCGATTTCCCGCCCGAGATCCGATTTGTGAATTTTCGTGAAATTGACCAACCCGATCTCATGTGCGAGATACGGTTCGTCGATTTGGGGGATCAATATTGCTTGATTTGATGGGGTGTTATTTAAATTAATTTTCTTTAAAATAAAAAAATGTAGTCTTAAAGTTTGCATGCTTAGGATAGAAATTTTTTTTAATAAAAAAAAAAAAAATCAAAAAGTCAAAAAAAATCAAAAGTCAAATCAATTAATTTAGGCTGCATGTTTAATTATTAGGAGTTGTTAATTTCAAAATAAAAAAAAAAAGAAAATAAAATAAAAAAAAAAAAAAAATGATGAATTAGGATTAGGTTTGTTTTTTTTATTGTCTTAGATATTTAGATTAATTTTATTTTAAATCATGAAAAAGAAAACAAAAAGAAAGTAAAAATTCATTTAGGATGCTAGTTTTATTTGAATTGCATGTTAAATTTTAATTTCGAAATTAATAAAAAAACAAAAAAAAATCATCATGCATATAAGATTAGGCATCTTTTGAACATGTCATTGCATTTTAGGGTAAATTACATGTAGTTTAATCCTAGATGTTAGTTTACAAGATTAGATAATATTAGATAGATGGCAATTTAGGATCATTTAGGTTAAGATAATATTTTAGTTTAAATTAGGATTTTGGCTCAACCTAATTCCTAATATAAATTAAATGGGATCTTAACCTAGTTAGATAATTTTCACATTTACCCAATTGCAAATTTCATGGAAAAATCCAAAAATGTCTTAGGATAAGGTTACTTTCATTTTTTTAGGATAAATTACAATCCCTAGGAAGAAAAAAAAAAAATAAAAGTTTCATGAACATGTCATTTAGGAGTAGATTCATAAAATGCACGTCATTTACTTTCTTTTTAGGCCCATTTAATTAGGAATTGCCTGTCGATAGAATTAAGTCATTTAGATTGCATTTAATTATTGCATTTCTTTAGGATTTACCCTATTCATGTCATATAGTTTGGACCATGTGGCCATGTCATATTAGATTATTAGCATGCATTGCATATAGATTAAGTTCCCATTAAACAAAGTGAAAACACAAAAGAAATTGCGTGTTAATTAGAAATCATATTTAGGGTTGATGATGTGAATTCTGATCTAACAACGCAAATGCTTTTGTTGCTACGAGGTAAGTCCCGTAATTTTATTCATTGCTTTATTGGGTGTTAAATTGATGGTTTGCACACTCGTATGATCATCTCACATGTTAGGGAAATAAATTAAAATTAATTCAAGCTGCTTGCCAAACATTTTTTCAAAAATAAAAAGAAAAGGTACCGAAAGGGCGTTAGATAAACTAGCGTAACCAAGTCCCCGTATCTAGAATCTCTGGTTCGCAAGAGTAAAGTAAATCTCCCATTACTTTACTCGGGTTTCTAATCGACCCACCAAAAATAGATTAGTGGCGACTCCTAATTAAAAATCAATTGCATGCTAAGAACTTGAACCTAAGTCGCGAATTGGTATGGGCTTGGGAGAGCCCGAGTTAAGTCCAGGCTTGACAATCCATTAGCCAAACCCCAGGTGGTTTACCCGAAAATTTGGTCGTGACACTATTCAATCAATTCGTTGGGTGCTATGTGATTTTGTTAATTCTCAATTTGAATGTTCATCAGGTGTATTGCAAATTTATTGAGTTTTCAACTAGGTTGATTTTTCTTGGATTAATGTATAATCATTAGATATGTTGAAGAGAGTAACTTGTATGATATTATTGAGTTTGGGACACCTGGAGTGCCATAACTTGACATGAGGGACACTTAAGTGCCATAACTTTAAAATGGTACACTTAAGTGCCAATATCGGAGTTAAATGGAACACTTAAGTGTCACTCCGGCGAAAATCAGGCCAAACAAACCGACGTGGCAATTTTCCGGCGATGGAGGTCCAAAACGGCGTCGTTTTGCACGCTAACGTGGCGAAAAAATGCAAAAACGTCGTCGTTTCGCGTCGACGTGTAAAACTAGTAAAAAATTAATTAAAACTTAATTTTAATTAAAAATATTCTAAAATTAAAAATTAAAAAAAAAAAAAAAAAAAAAAAAAGGGGGTTGAGACGAAGGGGGTGGGCGGTTGAGGGCTAAGCCCTCGCCGCCGTCGCCGGGAAGGGCTAGCGACGGAGGGGGAGGGTCGGCCGAGGTCGACGGCCCCGGCCGACCGGCGGCGAGGGCGGCGAGCCCTCGGCTGGATCATGGCGAGGGCCCACAAGCCCTCGCCCGGATCTAGGGCGAGGGTCGCGGCCCTCGCCCGGATCTAGGGCGAGGGTCGCGGCCCTCGCCCAGATTTGGTGAGGGCTGCGGGCCCTCGCCGCCTCCCCGCCGTCCCCGGGAAGCGCCGGCGACGAAGGGGGAGGGTCGGCCGGGGTCGCCGGCCCCGACGCTCAGGGATCGACCCCTGGCCGACCCTCCCCCTCCGTCGCCGACCCTTCCGGCGACAACGAGGAGGCGGCGGCGGCGAGGGCTCAGCCCTCAGCTGCCCACCCCCTTTCGTCCCCTTTTTTTTTTTTTTTTAATTTTTTAATTTTTAGAATATTTTTAATTAAAATTAAGTTTTAATTTAATTTAATTAATTTTTATTATGCAAACGACGTCGTTTCTGCTCAGTCAAAGCCAACTCAGCTCTCCAGCGAGCCACGCAAGCATTAAAAAATAATAAAAACGTGCCACGTAGGATTTTCGGTAAGGGTCGTCGGAGGTGGCACTTAAGTGTCCCATTTGAAAAAAAAAAGTGGCACTTAAGTGTACCGTTTTAAAGTTATGGCACTTAAGTGTCCCCCGTGCCAAATTATGGCACTCTAGCTGTTCTTTACTCTGATATTATTAATTTGAGCAGCCTTATACGTTAAGCTTTTGACACGTTAAAGGGTGAGGAGAGACAACTAGTGTGATTACCTCCTTTGAATGTAACCCTCATTTTAAGGTGGTTTAAGAGGATCTTATTTTCCTAATGGAGGATAACTACTCATCCTATCTAAGCACGCACACATGACTTATTAAATAGTACCTCACTGAATAATAATATCTAGTGTCTTTTTAGACGTGGAATCTCTAAACACTTAAATAAATTAATCATGGATATTGAAGTTTCCTAGCTTGAAACTCAGTAGTTATAGGTGAATGTGCAAATCAAGTTGAGATATGATCGATTTGACAATAAAATGTCAACTCAACACAAAGCAATAAACATCATCCGTGCATAAGATACTTTTCTTTTATCATTTAATGCATGAAATGCCTTGTGTTCATTCACCAAATGGTTGGTCAACAATTCTTTTTCCCAGTTAAGTTTTGAAATTGATACTACTGTCTAAAAATCAAGGAACAGTCTCACAACACGCATATATAATAGTTGGTTCACGATTCTTTTTCCCAATTGGGTTTTGGAATAAATACTATTTTCTAATAATCAAGTAAGGAACATTTTAAATCATTGGGGTTTGCCCCAGTGGCCACCCTTCCAACATGGAAGGAGGAGGTAAGGGGTTCAAATCCCCACATTCTCAAGGGAGGTTGGGGTGGGGAAAAGTAAGTTTCAAGAGTGGATTTCGACTCCCACGCCCTGCACGAGGCAAGGCAAAAGTCTGAGAATGAGTGTTAGAGTAGAACCGACCAAAAAAAAAAAAAAAAAAAAAGTAAGGAACATTCTCATCACATGCACAAACATCTATAATAGTTGGTTCACGATTCTGTCTTCTAGTAGGGTTTTGGAATATATACTATTTTCTAAAAATTAAACAAGGAACAATCTCAACATACACATATATCATAGTTGGTTCATGATTCTATTCCCAATTGGGTTTTGGAATATATACTTTTTTTCTGAAGGTCAAGCAAGGAACAATCCCATCACATGCACATACATATATAATAGATGGTTCACCATTCTTTTTCCCAGGGTTTAGGAATAGATACTATTTTCTAAATATCAAGCAAGGAACAATCTCAACACACGCACATATACAATAGTTGGTTCATGATTCTTTTTCCCGATTAGGTTTTGGAATAGATACTATTTTCTAAAAATCAAGTGAGGAACAACCTTATCGCAACCACACACTCACATATAATAGTTGGTTCACGATTCTTTTTCCCAGTTAGGTTTTGGAATAGATACTATTTTCCAAAAATCAAGTAAAGAACAATATATTTATATATATATATATATATATAATAGTTGGCTTGCAGCTGCTTTTCCTAGTTGGATTTTGGAATGGACTATTCTCTAAAATTAGGGAAAGTGCCAAAAAAGTTCTAAACCTTTTTTTGGTACTAATTAAGTCCTAAACTTTTTTACGTTGTGCCAATTCAGTCATTTTCGGCCAATTTTGGCCAGATTTCGCTAACCGAATGCCGGCCGGCTGACGTAGCTAGATCGGCGCTAATGTGGACAACTTTTAATAATATTTTTTATTTTTTATTTCTTTTTTCTTTTTCTTTCCTCTTCTTCCTCCAGCCAGTCACCAGACCTCAGCGATCAACCAGAGGCGACGGCCGACGAGGGCGGCCTCGCGCCGGGTGGTGAGGCTTGCCCTCGCCGGATCGGCGAGGTCGAGCCCTTCGGCGTGGGCGAGCCGCCGAAGGCTCGAACTCGCCAGATCGGTGAGGGGGAGCCCGGCGCGAGGCCGCCCTCGAGGCCTGGGTGGCAAGGCTCGCCCTTAGGATCTAGCGAGGGTCAAGCCTCGCACATGGCTCGTGAGGGCCAAGCCTTGTCGCCTAGGCCTTGAGGGCGACCTTGCGCCAAGCGAGCAAGGCTCCCCTCACCAAATCTAGCAAGGTCAAGCCTCACCGGCCATGGGCGAGGGCGAGCCTCACCGCCCAGCGCGAGGCCGCCCTCGCGGCCACTGGCGAGGTGGCCGGCGAGGTCGACCTCGACCTCACCGGCTGTTGCCTCTGGCCGATCGCCGAACCTACAGGAAGAAGAGGAAAGAAAAAAAAAAAAAAAATTAAAATATTATTAAAAGTTGTCCACGTCAACTGACTGGCGTTCAGTCAGCAAAATCTGGCCAAAATTGGCCGGAAAGAACTGAATTGACACAACGTATAAAGGTTTAGGACTTAATTGGCACCAAAAAAAGGTTTATAACTAAATTGACATAAATACAAAAGGTTTATAACTTTTTTAGTACTTTTTCCCTAAAATTAAGCAAGGACCAACTTAGTCCCATTATTCGTCCTATACATTTTGTTGTACTAGAAATTATATTAGAGAGGATCAAAAAAATTTAAACTAAGCAAAAACATGACATTTAGCTCTATTTTGGATTTGGGGAACAAATGGAACATCCTAGACTTCATCATATTGAGTCTCATGCTTCAAGTCTTTCTTATTATTTTTGCACCACTTAAAAAAAAAAAAAAAACAACGAACATCGCATTGTTAACTATAATAATTAATACACGATTTGGTACAATATGCAATTTTAATGGTTATGCCAATAAAATAATGGATGGCTATGAGAATACGGTGGAAATTACACGAGGGAAGAAGATTGCGTTAAGATATCCAAGCGAAGCAAGATAAAGAAAAAAAAAATTATCACAACTCTTCTAATTGATTACAAGAGAATCAATTTCAATCAATTTCAATCATTACAGATTTCTTACAGGTTTGCCAAAAGGCAAGCTTCCCGCTCCTTTCCAAGTATCTTGGTTTTATCAACAACCAGATTCATTGATTTCTATTGGACAGGCAGCTACTTACTTATTCTTAAGCGTGAAAAGTTAAAGCTTCTTCTATTTAGGAGTTACATGATTTATCACCCTCAAGAAAGTTGCTCAATTTATCATGGTGATTAAGCCAAAACAACCAAAAAGGATCAATTTATCACAAAGTTATGTAGTTAAAGACGAAATTAAAGTCGAACTTTAGATATTACTTTTGTTTGTCCTTGCCACTTCCTAATTGACCTCATACATGTCATTGCCTGTACAGATTCAACAATAAGCTTTAGCTTATTTATCATCCACAAATTGTTATCTCTAGTGGAGTTTAAATGAGCACAATCTTTAAAATTATTCCTGAATCATATAACTTTTGTTTCAAACACTTATATAAGTTATATTGAAAACAAATTATGTTAATAAAGTCAAGGACATCCATTTGATTTACAATTAAAATAAGATGGTAAATAACAACAATAATATGACATCCAATTAATAAGTAGATTGATGAAGTATATTTATGGAGATTAGAGATTTCCTTGTTAGAAAATATTATTAGAAATATTATTAGATATTAGGGATATTATTTGATATTTCGTGATTAAAAAAAAAAAAAAAAAACCAATTGAGTAAATATGTAGTCTTTATTGTTTCTCTCCCTCTCTCTTGAAGATCCTATAATATTTACATGATATCAGAGCCACCGAGAGAAAAGAAATTAAATCAAACCTTAGCTTTTTATGTTTTTATGCTGTCTTTAGTCGTCTCATGTTCAATAACTTTTTGATATTGTTGACACTCAACAACACTACTATGGATGTTATTTGTTGCGGTACTCTCTTCTAATAACGAGCACCATTGACGAGTGAAGTCTTCGTCAAATATCTAGGTAGCTATGAGCATCAGAGTCAAGCACACCTTCATTGAACAACCGAAGATGAGAGTTGTGGGGTGGTGTCATCAAGTATCCAGGTAGCATCCAGGTAGCTGTGAACGCCAAAGTCAAACACACCTTCAACAAGTAGCCAAAGATGAGCACTATGGGGTGATGTAGTTTAGTTTGCCGCAATTCAAGCTGGGCTTCCACACAATTCTATCAAAATTGTATGAGAAAGATATGTCAACTTTCTAAGCATGTGTTGCTTTAGCACTTGTCAAATCTGGTTTGTTTAGTGTAAGGTCCGATTTACACAGTCTCTCGATCACAAACTTTCAAAGAAAGTTGCACCAATCATATGCAAGCTGCATGCTTAACTTGAGGGGGAGTGATGAAGTATATTTATGGAGATTAGAGATTTCCTTGTTGTAGAATATTGTTAGAGATATTGTTAAATATTATGGATATTATTTAAAATTTAATTAATTAAAAAAATAGCCAATTGAGTAAAGATATGGTCTTTACTGATTTTTCTCCCACCTCTCTCGAAGATCCTATAATATTTACATAGATCATTTATAAGTTGCAACAGAGCTTACTTGATTGAATGAACAAATTTCACTTAACACAAATGAATATCACTTAAGTTCAAATATTACGATTAACATACTTCACTCACTCTAGTGTTATTTTATCTTACATCTTTGTTTCTGCGTGGCCCTCTCTCTGATCCTTCCTGTATTTAGCAGCTTTAGGATCAGATATGAATTGCTCGTGTCTCTTTGATGTTATCTGGAATTGAATTTTCCTTAAAGCCAGTAGTCATTGCTCAAAAATTGAGTGTTCGACGCAACGCGAACTAGAGCTTTATACCCTCTTATTGTTCAAGTAGGAGTTCTGAACATGCTAACCCCTAACTGCAGCACGTTCTGTCAATCATCCACTTTATTCTTCACTTTCTTTCGAGAGTTGTTTCGCAAGAAATTTACCAAAAGAATTCTAAACCTATTACAATTGTGCCTATTTAATCTTAAACATTTTTTAGCCAATTCAATCTTAAACTTTTTACAATTGTGCCAATTCAATTTATTAGACCAAATTTAGCCTACTGGCATTCACGTGACAATTTTTTAATAATATTTTATTTCTTCGAATTATTTTATTACTTTGTTTCTTTTCCTTTTTCTCTTCTTCCACTTTGGCTTATTTTCCCCCATAGTGGTTAGCAAGGCTCTAGTAAGGATCACTGCCCTCGTCAGACCTCACTGATCTTGACCATGGCCTTGCTGCGGGCAAAGGTGGCCTCGCCAGCGGCTGGCAAGGCCATGGCGATCTTCAGCCGTGGTTGTTGAGGCCATGGCGGCCTAGCCTTCATACTAAGAATTGTTTTGCTTCCATGCGTGTTCTGGGTTTATACTAAGAACGTACTCCTTTTCACTACCAGTTGCTTATCATGAAAACTTATGGAGGCTGAGAGAAATATTATCGTGACGGGTCTAGCTTTTATTGTCCTTCCCTTTATTTATGCCTAAACTTTACTTTTGACGTATCTTCACTTTAAACTTGGCATCTTGAAGACGAACTTCTTAACCTCTATACTTATTCTTTTCCAGCCGAAGGGGAGATCGAGTGATCCTGTTTGAGGACTTTCAGCTATGCAGGCCCGGGCAGCTCGAGGTTCTGTCCAGCCATGAAACGACGCACCACTTTTGCCCACTTCTATCGAAATCATTGCCCATGGTTTGTAGCAGGATCTTGAATTTTATTTTATTTTATTTTTTTTATAGACAGTGAAATTAATCAGTTCTAACTTTGAGAGATTAGGAAAACGGAGGGGGAGAAAAGGGGAAAATTTTAAGACTATAAAATTTAAATTAGTGCATATTTCCATTGTATTTTCCTCCCCGTTCCAAATATAGGGAAAATATCATGTACACTAATTCAAAATTTTTTAATCTGTGAAATTACAATCATTACTGGATATGACTCTATCGTATCTTAATTAAACGTATAGCACTGCTGTCAATTTGTTGGGTGGGATGTGGTTTTGTTAGTTCTTGATTACTGGACATGTGGAAGAGAGTAGCATGTATAATATTATAAATTTGAACTATCTTATTCTTTAACCTTTTGACACTCGAAAGGGCGAGGGGATGCAACTACCACGATTACCTCCATTCAACGTAACCCAAATATAATCATAAATTCAGCCGGATGGGTTCTCAATTTTACTAACAGGAGGATAACCTACCCATCCTATACAAGCACACTCCTATGACTTGTTAGATAGTATCTTATTGATCAATAACATCAATTGTCTTGTTAGATGTAGTACCACTAAAGAATCCAATAAACTAATCATGGATATCGAAGTTTTATAATTAAAAACCCAAAAGTGGATGTGCAAATGAAATTGAGATAGGACCGTTTGGACGATAAAACATCAACCCAACGCAAAGCAGCAAGCATCATCAGTTCATGCAAGAGATGCTTTTCTTCTATAATTTAATGCATGAGATACATTACTTGCGTTCATTCGCGGAATGGGTTCACAATTCTTTTTCCCCGTTGGGTTTTTGAATATATACTTATTTCTAACAAACAAGCAAAGGATCATCTCAATATATTTGTCATTATTCGTCCTAAACATGTTGTAGTCAAACTTATACCAGAGATCATCGATAAAATTCAACCTCAACAAAAATATGGCATTTAGCTCCATTTTGTATCTATGGAACAAATGGAACATCCGAGGTTTCGTTATATTGAGTCTCTTGCTTCAGATCTTTCTCATTCTATTTGCACCCCTTAGAAAGAAAACAAAAAACAATCATATTGTTTTCCTCTTGTGGTTGGCCTATTTGATAGCTGATTCGGTAGCTGCATTTGGGATCGGGCTTATCTCTCACAATGAAGGCAACTCATGCGCTCGTGTAGCTGAAGTAGATAGAGCACTTCGGGCATTTTGGGCCTCATTTCTCTTGTTACATCTTGGCGGTTCGGACAACATCACTGCCTTTTCTCGGAGGACAGTTCGCTTTGGCGACGGCACTTGCTCAATCTCACCTTCCAAGTCGGTGCCACCATCTATGTCTTTGTGCAAATATTTCCCAGTGAAAAGTCCCTTGTGCTCCTAACAATGCTGATTTTTCTTGCTGGGGTCATAAAAAATGTGGAGAGGACGCTAGCACTTAATCTCTCGAGCCTCCCAAGGATTAGGGAACGGGTGCTCTCACATCAAGAGTCTCTTGATAAGTCTCTTGATGATGAAAATTACGTCTATAACAAGAAACTCATTAGTTCACTGGATGGATATTCTCGGGGTGAAGAAGAAGAAGAAGCAAAGCTTGCCGAGAGCATTATAGTGAAACATGCTTATTACTTCTTTCAAATCTCTAAAGTCTTCCTCACAGATCTCATCTTCACATACCGACAACGTGTAACAAGCGAAAAGTATTTCCACAAAGTGTCTGCAATGGATGCATTGAGGGTAATATCAGTCGAACTCCATTTCATTTATGAGGTGCTCCACACAAAAGCATTGACAATTAGTTCCAAGTGGAGCTATGTTTTCCGCTTCATAGCCTTCACTGACGTTGCCATGGCTTTCGTCTTGTTCAATCGCTTGAAAAAGCATCAGCTCCCTAAAGTCGATGTGAAAATTACGTATTTACTTCTTTTTGGAGGGATTGCTCTTGATGTGATAGCTGTGCTCATGCTCATTTTCTCTGACTGGACTATTGCCAAAATCCAGTGGCACAGAACAGGATCATCTAAACTAAATTCATTTCTCTACCGCCTACTATCCACTACAGATGACCTACGGAAGCTCCGATTCGCCAAATGTGAAGCAGAGCCTAACGATAAGGTTACTTATGTGGTCTTAGATACTCCATTATTATTTCGAAGGTGGTCAGAATCTATTTATACTTGCAACCTTTTATCTGAGAGTCTCAAGAAGAGTCGGTGAAAGATTTATAAGTACAGCAACTGGCAATGGGGAAACATCGCCTTTTCTATTATCTGCAGCTTTCCATTTTATATCTGCAGCTTTCCATTTTATATGGCTGATAAAACCATCTCTTGTTTCCATCAAGCTGTTATTTCAATCGCTGGAGGCTGTGGTCTGATGAAAATGGATGGAAAAAGATCAGTGATTGCGAATGCGAGGTACGTGTCAGCGAATCCATTTTTTTTTTTTGAAATTATGGATTTTTATCTTTGAGGAGGTGAGACGTAAATCCATCTACACACTTGATCCGGATCGGAGTGAGGAGGGAAAAAGGAGAGAGAAGAGAGAGAGAGAAAGGACGACGGAGATATCTGAGTGGATTTACGAACCTGATGACCCGGGGGAGATAGAAAGGACGAAGGAGATATATGAGGCTAGAGGTAATTGGTTTCTCCGGATTCTCCCGAGTGAGGGCCGTCTTCGTAGCCTCAATGATACTGACACGGAGAGCATACACGAGGCTACAGATAATGAGTTTCCCCAGAATAACCGGAATATCCAGGGGAGGATCGAACCGAGTATAACTATGCCTAGTGTCACCGATGTTAATTACTACGAGAGTGTTATATTGTGGCATCTTGCTACCGAAATCTGGTATAACAGAGAGGATCCCACACCGGGAAATGACGAAAAAAATTACAAAAGGGAATTCAGTAAGATTCTCTCCGATTATATGTTATATCTTTTATTTAATCAGCCCAATTTGATGTCCGCTGTGGCCGGCATTGCCCAAATTAAATTGGTGGATATATTGTGGATTCTACGGAATCGCTACATTACCCGTACCAAGAATGTGAAGCACTTATGCAAGACAATTTTTTCACTTGAGCCACAACGGCTCGCTAGCGTAAAAGGGAGTCACTTGATCTCCTGGGGGGGGGTCAATTGGCCAAAGAATTAGAAGAGTTCGGGGAAAGAAAGTGGGAGGTGATGAGTGGAGTTTCGGTTGAGATGTTGTCATATGCAGCTGGTCATATCAAGGGAGAGGCACATGCGCAAGTACTGAGCAAAGGTGGAGAGCTTCTAACCTTTGTTTGGTTGTTGATGATTCATTTCGGTTTGTTTCACAGACCTGAATGGACCCCGTATTATATTCACGGAGGGAAATGATTCACTATCATGATGGTGAATCATTAATCTTCTAAATCCCAAGCCTTCACTAGTGAATTTTATCATTCTGTACGATATTATAATTCCCTCCATTCGTATTTCTTATTTCTTTTACGAATAAAATCGGTGTATATTTTTCATCATATTTTATTACGGAAGCCATCTTTCAACAGCTACAGAATAATCAATGCATGATTTAGTTCGACGTACAATTTTATATCTGGTGATTTCTGTGTACATGCAATCCCCGTGCTAATAAAATAACGGATGGCCTGTGCGAATATAGTGAATACTGAATAATATACACAATGGATGAAGACTGCGTCAAAGACATAAAAGCAAAGCAAAGAAGTGGTGTCCGGGCAAAACAAGACAGAAAAAATTATCATCATAGATACAACAATAAAAATTAATTTTCATCATTACAGATTTCTTCCGGCTTCACTTTCCTCTCCAATTATCATGTTTTATAGCATTAGATTCAATAAATTTTTATCAGACAACCAGTCTGATTAATTATTCTTAATTTTATTTAGGGAGTTGCATGATTATATTCTAGCCCTCAAGAAAGTTGCTCAATTCATTGCGGTAAAGCTAAAACTACCGGGAAGGATTGATTAACCACAAAGCTATGCAGTCGAAGTCAGAAAAAATTATGTAGTTTGAGATGGAAAAATAATGTCGAAATTGAAAAAAAAAAAAAATGTATTTTTTTGTCTATCCTTGCAACGTTCGCACTTATACAATATGAATGCAAAGATAGGAACAGAAATTCAAAAAAAAAAAAAAAAAAAAAAAAAGAGCTTTACAATAAAGATAAGGGATGCACAGGGAGTAAAGCAAAAGGGATAGCAGAAGTTAACATTCAGGCCCTAAATCACTTGCCGCAGTGATGTTCCATGCACTTCCAACATACACTTTCCCAGATGCAATACAATGAACAAAATCGGATTACTCAATAAGCTGCACGAAAAATCCGTCTGAAACCCAGATTCACATCAAGGCCAAAGTGAAAAAGTTTAGCTTCCCAATTTCAATTTTTCCCCCGTGATTTGGATCTGGAAAGAACAAAGAGGAACGACAAAATTACGTTCTCAACTGGTCGAGTATCACTCCTCTCACTGGCCTCACCAATCTCTCACCGCATATCTCTCTGCAGAATGTGTTTGCTTTGTGCGCACTGTGGTGTCAACAGGTCGGGTCGGGTTTCCATGATTCCCAACCCGAACTGAAACATGAAGGATCAGGCTCGTTCTGACCTGAACTGATAATCCGAATATGACCTGAAAATACATATTAGGCGCCCATCTGGCAACCTTTTGTGCTCGGGATATCCATCAACCTTTCCAATGATCTACACTAATCAAATTCCATCCTGTCCGAAACCTCTAACTGATCAAGGCCCTATAGCACTGCTTGATTTTGATATGCCTCAGGCTCTTCAATTTTTGACAATTATCAACTGATCGTTCAACAGAGTGGCACCTGTAGAGAGAGAACTATTGCAATGATTCCAACTTGCAGACGACTTGGTTGCTGGGTAGCCTTTGGCACTTGGAAAACTTCTCTTTTGGATTCTTTAAGACGGTCGGTAGAAGGAATATTCTCAGCCCGCAAGCAGTTGACTCACTCGATGGCTGCAGTTCCAAGAGAGAACCTAACCATTCTAGAGACTCACTGCCATAGATAGCTAACCTCTTCAGTAATTCCAGCACGCTGCCAGTAAATTGAATCTCAACCAGCTTTGAGCACGAGCTCACCTCCAATACTTCCAGTTTCTTTAGGCTTGATCAAATGGGTGATCTCTCCAACTTAGTTTGGGTTTGGGTACTCATTTTGATCTTCTACACTAGGCATTCATAAAGAAAGCAGAACCACCGTGCAGATTAGTCTTAAATTAAAAGAAAGCAGAAATGCAGGTTTTGCTGTTTCATCGAGGGAAACAACATTGGGCATATTCAAACTACTGTTCTCATTAATATTTTGAGCAAAAAGAGAAGTAAAGTAATACACTCACCATGTACATACGGGTGGTGTGAATTGTGGATGCACTATTTCCATATTTCTTTTTACTGTTCTCATTCTATCTTAAAGGATTCCAGCTATAGGTCTTCGAGTACATGTGCAAGGAGGAATGGTATGAAACTGATCTTGCGTTACATTGCGAAATGATCCAACTGTTGGGAAGGAACAAACGGTTGCTCTCGCTGAAGTTGTTTTCTCTGGACTACTGAAAGAAGGGACTGAACCTGACACAAGGCCTTATACGGAGATGATTGGAGCATATCTTAGAGCGGAAATGATTGAAAAGGCAATGCAGACTTATGAGAAGATGAAAGCAGCTGGTCGTACCCCAAATGAATTTACCCTGATGATTCTCATAAGACTTCTAGAGAAGGCCGGAGAAAAGATCTGGTAGAGTTTGTGAAGAGAGATCGCCTTGAATATTTGGATTCTGCTAAAAGTTCCTAGAACATGTCAACGGAAAATTTGTAGGAATTCACTCTTCCATAATCATCCTAGCATTTTGTTCTCTATATGCCTATCTTTCTGCATGGGCTTCTCTCTGATCCTTCCTGTTCTAAGCAGCTTTGGGATTATCTTTTGATAAAAATGCTCATGTCTCTTGGATGATATCTGGAGATGAATTCTTTTTTAAGGGCAGTCATCATTGCTCAAAAAAAGAATGTTTGACGCAACATTGACTAAATCTTTATATTCTTGGCTTGTCCAAGTAGGAGTTTTGCACATGCTTCCCTAACCACAGTATTGTCTGGTCAGTGGTTCAATTTGTTCTTCGCTTTCTTTCGAGAGTTGTCTTGCTTCCATGCATGTTCTGCATCTATAATAAAAATGCATTCCTTCTTTGCATTAATAATCACTTTTAATAAATTCTTGGGATTTACAACATAATTCTGTTGTTTGAGTCCAGCGCTCCATTCACTAACAAAAATTTCTTGAGGCTGGGAGAAGTATTATTGCAACGGCTCTAGCTTTCACTATCCTTTAGCTTTCTAGATGCTCGAACTTTACTTTTGACATATCTTCATGGGAAACTTGGCCTCTTGAAGATGAGGTTCTCAACTTCTCTTTTGTTCTTTTACAGCTGAAGCGTAGATCGGTTGATTTAGGACTCAAAGCTATGGAAGCATGGGCAGCTACAAGTGCTGCTCCAGCAATGAAAACAGGCGCCACTTTTGAACGACTTCTGTCAAAATCGTTGCCCATGGTTCACAACAGGATCTTGAATATTTTCTCTTGTTGTGATATAGATGGGCATTCAAATTATTTAAATTGTGAAAGTACAATGATTACTAGATATAACTCCGTTCTACCTTAACCAAACGTGTAACTATTCAATCAATTTGTTGGGTGCTATGTGATTTTGTTAATTCTCAATTTGAATGTTCATCAGGTATATTGCAAATTTATTGAGTTCTTCAACTAGGTTGATTTTCCTTGGATTAATGTATAATCATTAGATATGTTGAAGAGAGTAACTTTTATGATATTATTAATTTGAGCAGCCTTATTCGTTAAGCTTTTGACACGCTAAAGGGTGAGGAGAGACAACTGGTGTGATTACCTCCTTTGAATGTAACCCTCATTTTAAGGTGGTTTAAGAGGATCTTTCCTAATGGAGGATAACTACTCATCCTGTCTAAGTGCCCGCACATGACTTATTAAATAGTACCTCACTGAATAATAACATCTAGCGTCTTTTTAGACGTGGAATCTCTAAACACTTAAATAAATTAGTCATAGATATTGAAGTTTCCTAGCTTGAAACTCAGTAGTTATAGGTGAATGTGCAAATCGAATTGAGATATGATCGATTTGACAATAAAATGTCAACTCAACACAAAGCAATAAATATCATCCGTGCGTAAGATACTTTTCTTTTGTCATTTAATGCATGAAATGCCTTACTTGTGTTCAGTCACTGAATGGTTGGTCAACAATTCTTTTTCCCATTTAGGTTTTGAAATTGATACTACTTTCTAAAAATCAAGGAACAATCTCACAACACGCATATATAATAGTTCACGATTCTTATTCCCAATTGGGTTTTGGAATAAATACTATTTTCTAATAATCAAGTAAGGAACATTCTCATCACACGCACAAACATCTATAACAGTTGATTCACGATTCTTTCTTCCAGTAGGGTTTTGGAATATATACTATTTTCTAAAAATCAAACAAGGAACAATCTCAACACACATATATCATAGTTGGTTCATGATTCTATTTCCCAATTGGGTTTTGGAATATATACTTTTTTTTTCTGAAGGTCAAGCAAGGAACAATCTCATCACATGCACACACATATATAATAGATGGTTCGCCATTCTTTTTCCCAGGGTTTAGGAATAGATACTATATTCTAAAATTGAAGCAAGGAACAATCTCAACACACACATGCACACATAAATAATAGTTGGTTCATGATTCTTTTTCCCAAATTGGTTTTGGAATGAATACTATTTTCTAAAAATCAAGCAAGGTACAATCTTATGATACGCACATATAATAGTTGGTTCACAATTCTTTTTCCTAGTTAGGTTTTGGAATAAATACTATTTTCTAAAAATCAAGTAAACTTGGCTTGCGGCTGCTTTTCCCAATAGACTGTTCTCTAAAATTAGGGAAAAGTGCCAAAAAAGTTGTAAACTTTTTTTTGGTGCTAATTAAGTCCTAAACTTTTTTACGTTGTGCCAACTTAGTCCTTTCCGGCCAATTTTGGCCGGATTTTGCTAACTGAACGCTTGCCGGCTGACGTGGCCAGATCGGTGCTAATGTGAACAACTTTTAATAATATTTTAATATTTTTCCTTTTTTATTTCTTTTTCCTTTTTCTTTTTCTTTCCTCTTCTTTCTCCAGCCCGGTCGCTAGACCTCGGCAATCGGCCGAGGCGACGGCCGGCGAGGGCGACCTCGCGCTGGGTAGTGAGGCTCGCCCTCGTTGAATCTAGCGAGGTCGAGCCTCCGGCAAGGGGAGCCTCACCCATGGTCAGTGAGGGCGAGCCTCGTTGCCTAGGCCTCAAGGGCGGCCTCGCGCCAGGTGGGTGAGTCTCCCCCTCGCCGAATCGGCAAGGTCGAGCCTCGCCGACCATGGGCGAGGGCGAACCTCGCCGCCCGGCGCGAGGGCGAGCTTCACAGCCCAATGCGAGGCCACCCTCGTGGCCACGGCGAGGTGGCCGGTGAGGTCGACCTCGACCTCACCGGCCGTCGCCCCGGCCGATCGCCGAGGTCTAGCAACCAGCTAGAGGAAGAAGAGGAAAGAAAAAAAGAAAAAGGAAAAATAAAAAAAATCGAAAATATTAAAGTATTATTAAAAGTTATCCACATCAGCCAACCGGCGTCTAGTCAGTAAAATCCGGTCAAAATTGGCCAGAAATGACTGAATTGACACAACGTATAAAGGTTTAGGATTTAATTGGCACAAAAAAAAAAAAAAAGGTTTATGACTAAATTGGCACAAATGCAAAAGGTTTAGGACTTTTTGGTACTTTTCCCTTAAAATTAAGCAAGGACCAACTTAGTCCCATTATTCGTCCTATACATTTTGTTGTACTAGAAATCACATTAGAGAGGATCAAAAAAATTTAAACTAAGCAAAAACATGGCATTTAGCTCTATTTTGGATTTGGGGAACAAATGGAACATCCTAGACTTCGTCATATTGAGTCTCATGCTTCAAGTCTTTATTATTATTTTTGCACCACTTAAAAAAAAAAAAAAACAAAACAACGAACATCGCATTGTTAACTATAATAATTAATACACGATTTGGTACAATATGCAATTTCAATCGTTATGCCAATAAAATAATGGATGGCTGTGAGAATACGGTGGAAATTACACGAGGGAAGAATATTGCGTTAAGATATCCAAGCGAAGCAAGATAAAGAAAAAAAATTATCACAACTCTTCTGATTGATTACAAGAGAATCAATTTCAATCAATTCCAATCATTACAGATTTCTTACAAGTTTGCCAAAAGGCAAGCTTCCCGCTCCTTTCCAAGTATATTGGTTTTATCAGCAACCAGATTCATCGATTTCTATTGGACAGGCAGTTAATTACTTATTCTTAAGCGTGCAATGTTAAAGCTTCTTCTATTTAGGAGTTACATGATTTGTGACCCTCAAGGAAGTCGCTCAATTTATCATGGCGGTCAAGCCAAAAGTACCAAAAAAGGAGCAATTTATCACAAAGTTAGGTAGTTAATGATGAAATTTACAGTCGAAATTTAGAGAATACTTTTGTTTGTCCTTGCCACATCCCAATTGACCTCACAAATGTCATTGCGGGTACAGATTCAACAACAAGCTTTAGCTTATTCATCATCCACAAACTGTTATCTCTAGTGGAGTTTTTTTTTTTTTTGGTCAAAGAAACAGCTATTATATTCACACAAGGAAATTACAGCCAGCATAAACAGCGTCTGATAGTATGATACTTTGAAAAACAAAAGGGAGAAACAAAGACCAATTAAGGGAATGGTCTTCACGGTTCTGGGCCTTGGCGGCCCAGTCGGCTGCTTGGTTCTCTTGTCGATGGCAGTGGCGAATGGAAAAATTAGGGCAAGCAGACCATTCCATCTGAAGCGCCGCAAGAAGAGAACGTTCCGTCCAAGGAGGGGGTTTCTGTGTTGGAGCAGCTCAATCATCAACAAACCTGTCGAGATTCAACTTCAACGGGGGCCGATCTCAAGCCTTAACGATCCAGCCGCTGGATTAGCCGAAGCAGGGCATAGATTTCGGCTTGAAGTGCTGATTTTGCAGGAACTCGCTCTGTATAAACATCAGTAAGGTTTCCTGTGTGATCTGTCGATATACAGGCAATAGATCCAGTTTCACTTCCTTCTCTATAGGCACCGTCAATATTACATTTGATTTTCCCTTTCGCAGGTGGTCTCCATCCCTGTTCTGGAATGTCACTCGAGGATGAAGAGCTCTACTTTCTAGTATGAACCCGATCCCAAATCTGGTGATGTACCATGGTTTTCTCGAGCACCTTTTTTGCATCAGGAGGTTGATGACAAAAGATTACAGCGTTTCGTTGAAGCCAAATCTCCCACAACAGCCAGGCTAGCAACTCCAGCGAAGGCGAGGCGTTGGGATCAGATGCTCTAGCCGCTACCCAAGCATCCGGACGAGGAACCGAGGTAGGAAAGATGGAAACGTTTATCTTTACGTTACGCCAAATTGCCTCGTCCATGGGCAGTAGAAAAAAATATGCTCAATGGTTTCGGGAGCTTCTTGATTACACACACTACAGATAGGGCTAGCTGCAATATGTCGACTGAAAAGATTAGCTTTTGTAGCCAAGGCATTTTTGCAAGCCAGCCACATGAAAATTCTAATTTTTGGCGCTGTTCTCAGGTGCCAAATTTTCTTCCAGAGCATGGGAGGGTTCTGGTATGAAGATGAGGGATTTAAGGAAGGGCCTAACCTCATTGCAGACAGGTAATGGTAGCAGCTTTTAATAGAATAATCCCCTGTAGTCGATGCCGACCAAATTAATTGATCTTTTTGAATGTAAGGGTTAAGAGGTACTTCAAGGATTTCAGCACTTGTTTGAGCATTAAAATGATCCGATTACCCCTATGTCCCATTCCGTATGCTCGACATTCATTAGATGCGCAACAAATTTTGGATCCCCGTTAATGAAGTGCCTCCAATACGACCGAGAAGGTAACGGGTATCCTCCCTTATTCGATTGTGGTCCCATCGCCTATTAACCATCGAGTTTTGGCGGGGGATAGAATCTCTTCCTTTCAAGATACTTCGCCACCCCGGGAGGGCCGAAATCCAAGTTGAGCATCACATAAGGAGGAAGAGCGAAAATAAAGACCCTTAAAGAGTCTTGACCAAATTGCTCGAGGCGATTGAACATGCGCCATGCTTGCTTCCCAAGCATTGCCAAATTAAAGACAGGTAAATCTCTAAACCCCATACCACCAATTTGCTTTAGGTAACTTGAGATCTACCCAATTTCTCCATTGAATCCCCGATCTGCATTTTTCTTTGTGAAGTCCACCGAAAAGGCGAGACTCTTCTCTCTATTTTTTCTGAGTGACAGGGGTAATTGGAATATTGACATCGCATGTTGAGGTATAGCTTGCACTTGCCTTAACTAGAACTTCTTTTCCACTTTTCGATAATAATTTTTCCTTCCATCCTTCTAACTTCGCATTTATTTTTGCCAGAATCTAGGAAAACATCTCCCGCTTGGAACCACCCCAGTCTGAGGGAATACCCAGGTATTTTCCATATCGACTCAGCACTGGTATCTTAGTTCAGAAGCTAGGGTTGATTGAAGGGTTTGGGGACAATATTTACTGAAAAACAACCCTGATTTATTCCTGTTTAGCTGCTGGCTAGTAGCCACACAATATTGGTTCAACAGATTCCCAATGTTCTGACATTCTGTTATCAATGCTTTTAGGAAAAAAACTGCATCATCAGCATAGAATAGGTGGGATAGCGTAGGACAGGCTCTGTTGAATTGTATTCCTCTAAGGTGCCCCATTTCTACGGCGCGATTAATAGTGACAGATAAACTGTTTGCAATTAGGATAAAAAGATAAGGGGAAATAGGGTCACCTTGTCTCAAACCCCTTGATGGCTGAAATTAAGGAAGCTGTTCCCCATTAAAATGGATACTAAATGTTGTTGATGTAACACATGCCATAATCAGGGAAACCCATCTTGTGTGAAAGCCCATCGAAGGAGGTAAGCTCGTAAGAAATCTCATTCTACTCGTCATACGCTTTCTTCATATCTGTCTTAAGAAGCATGTTAAATCTTCTTTTACATGACCGAACCTTAAATTGATGCAAGACTTCCTGGACAACCATTATATTGTCATGGATTTGTCGTCCACTGATAAATGTTGCTTGCTCCATCGATATCATATTTGGAAGCCATAGCTTAAGTCTATTTGCCAGAACTTTGGAAATTATCTTATAAGCATAGTTGCAGAGACTAATTGACCTGAACTGCTCAATACTTTCAGGGTGATGGATTTTGGGAACAAGAGCAATTATAGTTCGATTGAGTCGAGGAGGGAAACTACGAGGAAAAGAAAGCTTTGACATGCGATTACCTCAGATTTTATGGTGTTCCAATGATGCTGATAGAACAGACCACTCAGACCATCAGGCCCTAGCGCCTTGGTGACTCCTAACTGAAAGGTAGCCTGAAACACTTCTTCTTCTGTCACTGTTCTGAGAAGGTTTTCATTCATTTCTATAGTGACCGTCTGAGGGATTTGCCGAAGAAAAGGACCAAAGTCATGTGACCCATCAGATTGATACAGACGAGTAAAGTAGTCCTGAGTCATTGTTTTCAGCTGAGTAGGTTCCCTTATCCAGTGCGGTTTGCATCTTTAAGTATACCGATTACATTGCGAAGTCTTTTTGAATAGTGCATGCATGAAAAAACTTAGAATTCATATCCCCTCCTTTAATCCAAGACAAAGTATAGATCGCATGGCCCAAAAGTGCTCCTCTTGTTTCCAAATATCATGCGGTTTGTGACGGATACTCCTTGCTTCTTCCTTATCCGCTAACGAGAAGTAGGTCCTGTTAAATATAGATTGAAGCTGCTGTTGCAGCTGACTGATGAGCTGGCGATTGTTTTGGAACCGAGCCTTACTCCATCTGGAAAGGCCGAGAGCTACAGCCTGAATCCTGGAGTCTAAAGAGGTAAAGCTTCCCTGCCATGAATCTTTAACTATGTCTGAACATTCTTGGTCATCATTCCAGAAGGCCTCATAATAAAAGGTTTTTTTCCTCCTGCAGGAGTGGCCAGAGGTATTTAACAGTAGGGGACTATGATCAGAGCCTATCGGAGGAAGGGCAAAGACTTCTGCTGAGGGATATTGCACTCTCCATTCAAAAGAGCAGAAAGCCCGATCCAACTTTTCCTTAACCAAGTCTTCTCCCTCACGATTATTAGACCATGTGTAAGTACACCCCTTACTCTCAATTTCCATTAAAGCACAATCACCGATGAAATGTCTAAATGAAGCCATTCGATTATAATGAGGCGCTCATTTCCCCATCTTTTCCCAGGGATTGAGGAAATCATTAAAGTCTCCGATACACACCCAAGGGGAGGAGTCTGCCACCTGGATTCCTCTAATGCAATTCCAGAACTCCTGTCTAGGCTGGAAAGAAGCAGGAGCATGGAGACAGTCGATGATGCAAACCGAAGCAGAATCAGAATCATAAACCTGAAGATCAAGGTAATTATCCTTCACCTGCAATACATTTATCTCAAAAGGCTCCTTCCAAAACAACGCAAGACCTCCTGCTAAGCCAACAGGGTCCTTCAAAAAAGAGAAAGTAAACTGAAAACCACGCTGTAAACCTTTCAAGACTGCTCTAACATTTTTAGTTTCCATCAAAAAGATAAGGTCGGGCTTTTCTGAGGCTACTAAAGCCTTTAGAGCTTGAATTGTCGAGGGGATTGCCCAACCCCTGACAATTCCAACTGATAATCTTCATTATTGTCTTGGCAGCTGTTGGGGGCCAGCCGCCAAAGCCCCGAGTGCGGGTTCTTCGCCTCACGCACAGTGCATCCAATAAATGAGATTCGTCCGTGCCGTCGATTGATAATCCAGCTCTCATTCCATAAGGGAGTATCGCCTACTTCTTTTGCTAGATCCCAATCTTTGGAAGGACGCGTGGGGTCTTTTGTTTCTTTGCTAGTGGCACTTCACCCGAAGAGATTTGAATCCCTTTTTGTTTGGCTCTTTGCAGAACAAGATCGTAGTTTGAGGGAGAGAATCTACCGGATCTGTCGAGGAGATGAAGTCTCAGGGACTGTTTTAGCTGAGGTAGGAGCTGCTGAAGCAGGAAAAGGAGGGGGAACAGCCTGTATCTCCAACTGCCTCACAGGTCCTAGTGGCGTCTCAAGTACCACCTCTTCCATATGTGCTTCATTTGCTAAGGGATTATAGAAAGCCTCCCAATAAGGACTGAAACGACCAACCTCCGCACGTAGCCAAGGACCATAGGCCATCTGATCTAACCGTTCCACACCAGCTTCATCGTAGGGGAATTCTTTACATGTAGCAGCAAAGTGGCCCAATTTGCCACAGGAAAGCCAATAGTGAGACAGCCGTTCATATCTAAAATCCAGCCACAAGGTCTTTCCCTCTATCTGAATGAGTTTTCCTGTTCTTAATGGTGCATGCAGGTCAATTTCGACTCTAACTCGTCCAGACAGATCATATTTCACTTCAATTACCCGACCCACTTGATGAATTGCTCTGCGCAGAAGACGATCAGTGTTCCATTCCAAAGGTAGGCCAATAACATGAACCCAGAATTCACATTTTGAAAAATCATAACAGTGAATAGGTGTGTTGGGTTGCCAAGGCTTGAGATTAACTAAATGCCCTAAAAATAGCCATGGACTTGCTGCTAGAACTCGTTTTCTCTCATTTTCAGACCTAAACTTAATCAAATAACGTCCCCCACCTGCAGATGTGATTTCAACCTGCTCAAGGCGCCATGCACTCTTCATAGCGATGCGGAATCCGGTGACATTAACGAAGGATTCGTGAAGATATTGCCTACCAAGACGAGACGGCAGTCTTTGATTTTGTCGGAGACAGGTATGTTATCCCACACTTCCAGCTCTTGTTCAGCACATAGCCGACCCAGTCGTTGACACAAGGAAGCTATTCTCGTTGAATCTTCCCTCTCAGCCGGCTCCTTTGAGAACTTGCAAAACGATCCGAGGTGACCTGAAGGAAAATTGATGCAGAATTACCCTTTTGGTGGATGCATGTCAAAGATCAGCCACCTGCATGTCAACGACTCAAAGCAAACTGACAGTCGATCCAAGGCGAAAACAACCCAGGGACCAAGTTATAAGAGGAAGCTGGACAAGGAGTTGGACCGGAAGCGAAACGAAAGAAGGAACGGGTATGGGTAAGAAGAATCTGGTGAAAAGAAGAAGAGGCGAACACGAGTGAGATGAAGAAAAACCAGGCGGAGAGGAAACTTGACAAAGAAGTTTGAGAACGCTCAAACATAGCGCGAGAAAAACTCTCTCCCAAAGTGAGAGAAAACGCTCTCAGAGCGAGAGAAAACTTATCACATACAATTCAAACACTTATAAAATTATTCCTGAATCATATAACTTTTGTTTCAAACACTTATATAAGTTATATTGAAAACAAATTATGTTAATAAAGTCAAGGACATCAATTTGATTTACAATTAAAATAAGATGGTAAATAACAACAATAATATGACATCCACTTAATAAGTAAATTGATGAAGTATATTTATGAAGATTAGAGATTTCCTTGTTAGAAAATATTATTAGAAATATTATTAGATAATAGGGATATTATTTGATGTTTCGTGATTAAAAAAAAAGAAACCAATTGAGTAAAGATGTAGTCTTTATTGATTCTCTCTCCCTCTCTCTTGAAGATCCTATAATATTTACATGATATCAGAGCCACCGAGAGAAAAGAAATTAAATCAAACCTTAGCTTTTTCTGTTTTTATGCTGTCTTTACTCGTCTCGTGTTCAATAACTTTCTGATATTGTCGACACTCAACAATACTATTATGGATGTTATTTGTTGCGGTACTCTCTTCTAATAACGACCACCATTGACGAGTGAAGTCGTCGTCAAATATCTAGGTAGCTATGAGCATCAGAGTCAAGCACACCTTCATTGAACAACCAAAGATGAGCGTCGTGGGGTGGTGTCATCAAGTATCCAGGTAGCTGTGAACGCCAAGTCAAACACACCTTCAACAAGTAGCCAAAGATAAGCACTATGTGGTGATGTAGTTTAGTTTGCCGCAATTCAAGTTGGGCTTCCACACAATTCTATCAAAATTGTATGAGAGAGATATGTCAACTTTCTAAGCAGTATTGCTTTAGCGCTTGTCAAATCTGTTTGTTTAGTATAAGGTCCGATTTACACAGTATCTTATCACAGACTTTCAAAGAAAGTTGCACCAATTTTATGCAAGCTGCATGCTTAACTTGAGGGGGGAGTAATGAAGTATATTTATGGAGATTAGAGATTTCCTTGTTGTAGAATATTGTTAGAGATGTTGTTAAATATTATGGATATTATTTAATATTTAATGAATTAAAAAAATAGCCAATTGAGTAAAGACATAGTCTTTACCGATTTTTCTCCCTTCTCTCTCGAAGATCCTATAATTTTTACATATATCATTTATAAGTTGCAATAGAGCTTACTTGATTGAATGAACAAATTTCACTTAACACAAATGAATATCACTTAAGTTCAAATATTACGATTAACATACTTCACTCACTCTAGTGTTATTTTATCTTACATCTTTGTTTTTGCATGGCCCTCTCTCTAATCCTTCCTGTATTTAGCAGCTTTATGATCAGATATGAATTGCTCGTGTCTCTTTGATGTTACGTGGAATTGAATTTTCCTTAAAGCCAGTAGTCATTGCTCAAAAATTGAGTGTTCGATGCGACGCGAACTAGTGCTTTATACCCTCGTATTGTTCAAGTAGGAGTTCTGAAGATGCTAACCCCTAACTGCAGCACGTTCTGTCAATCATCCACTTTATTCTTCACTTTCTTTCGAGAGTTGTTTCGCAAGAAATTTAACAAAAAAATTCTAAACCTATTATAATTGTGTTTATTTAATCTTAAACTTTTTTTAGCCAATTCAATTTTAAGCCTTTTACAATTGTGTCAATTCAATCCATTAGGCCAAATTTTGCCTACCGACATTCACGTGACAATTTTTTAATAATATTTTATTTCTTCGAATTATTTTATTATTTTTTTCCTTTTCTTTTTTCTCTTCTTCCACTTTGGCTTATTTTCCCCCATAGTGACTGGCAAGGCTCTAGCAAGGATCACTGCCCTCGTCAGACCTCATTGACCTTGACCACGGCCTTGCTGCAAGCAAAGGTGGCCTCGCCGGTTGTGATGACCCAGACTCAGGACAGTACGAAGAGATGGACTGAAATCGCCTTGGCAGTACGCGGGTGAGGTTAGAGGCATGTCTCCCATCCCACATCACTTAAGGGGGAGTCCTGGGCTAATTTATAAATGCTTGGGTTCCTTTAATCTGTATAATGCGTTTTAAAGCCGTGAGGACTCAGTGTCTAAAGTGGACAATATTATACAGTGGGACCCGGGTCGTTACAAATGGTATCAGAGTCGACTCCCGACCGCATGCGAGGCCACAGCGAGGCGCGGGTAAGGTTAAAGGCATGTCTCCCATGTTCCTTTAATCTGTATAACGCGTTTTAAAGCCGTGAGGACTCAGTATCCAAAGCGAACAATATTATACAGTGGGACGCGGATCGTTACACCAGTGGCTAGCAAGGCCATGGCGATCTTCAGCCATGATTGTTGAGGCCATGGCGGCCTAGCCTTCAAACTAAGAATTGTTTTGCTTCCATGCGTGTTCTAAGAACGTTTTCCTTGTTTTCACTACCAGTTGCTTATTGTGAAAACTTCTGGAGGCTAAGAGAAATATTATTGTGACGGGTCTAGCTTTTATTGTCCTTCCCTTTGTTTATGCCTAAACTTTACTTTTGACATATCTTCACTTTAAACTTGGCATCTTGAAGACGAACTTCTTAACCTCTATACTTATTCTTTTCCAGTCGTAGGGGAGATCGAGTGATCCTGTTTGAGGACTTTCAGCTATGCAGGCTGTCACGCCCCAATCCTCAGGCACGCACACATCCTTCCGGTTGGTCGATTTTAGAATGCAATATCCCAAGACTATGTATCGTCGACCCATTCATTAATTAAGCACATGTGAAAGCAGTTATAAATTCCCAGACAATAAAACAATGTGATAGAAAAGCAAGGCCACATTTTCATATTGAAAACTCATAACCACACTTTTATACATAGCATAACAGGTTTTCATTAAACTTCACAGTACTGTTCATCAAGGTCTGATTTAACAAATCTACAAATATACACAAGGTTTTCAAAATGAGGGAGGTCTCAATCCTTCTACTAGTCGTACTCAAAATCATCCTCTTCACCCTCCTTTGATTCCTCGCCAGGCTTTTCCTGGAATCCTCCTCTTGAAGATCTCCCCCCTAAGGGCCTAAAATTGGTTTTTACAACAACCAATGAGACTATGTCTCAGCGAGTTCTACCCCCTAAGACTCGATTAGAAAACCAATACACTACCAAATTACTTAGCACAACACGAGTCAGATGACTTACCTTAGCATCAGTTTCCAACCTGCAATTTAAGATTATGCACATATGCTTCATATATTGCATTTAAACAATCAATCAAGTCATAACCACTGGATCAACTCATTGATCAATCGACCTAGTTGATTCACAAGTCAGTCAGACCACCTCTGGGTCACTTCACTTCCCATCATCACACCCCCAGCAGTACACTTAGTCACAGAGCTTCATTAATGCTCTCGGGCATTACTTCTGCCAAGGTGATGTGTATAATGGACAGCACTCGTGCGTTCTTTAAGGCGCCGTTTTCACTAGTGATATCCTCGATCACCGAACCACATATGTTCATATTGCTGCATGTAATAGACAGCACTCGTGTGTTCTTTAAGGCGCCGTTTTCACCAGTGATATCACTAGTGATATCCTTTAATCACCGAATCACGTATGTCTCATTACATCGTTCCTGATTGGTTTCAGCCGAGAATTTCCCAATTCACTTTCACAGTTTTCTCTGCTTTACAGCTCATCAATGCTAAGTAGTCATACTCGGCCATCAACCAATCCATCACTCAAATTCCTTCAATTTGGGATAAATCCTAATTTTCACAATTAATTCAATTCTACGCAATGTAGAGCTCAAATAAATAAATGGATTACACCACGACAATCAGCACAAAATTCCGGTCACCGGCCATCCCAGGTGAATTTCAGGAAAAATAATTAAATAATTAATTAATTTCGAAAATTAAATAAATAAATACAATAAATTCAATTTAGCACAATATAAAGCTCGATTAAATAAACGGACTGCACCACGAGCATCAGCATAAAATCCCAGTCACTGGCCATCCCAGTTGAATTTCCAAGAAATAATTAATTAATTTAATTAATTTCAAAAATTAATATTTAATTCCCTAAAATTCCTTTTAGGCCCGAATTGCTTAAATAATACCCAATAAGGGACAGGAAAAATCCCAAGATGCATTCAATAATTATTAGGACATGTCTACCTACTAATTACACCATCACTTTGACTAACATGCATTTACAAGTGTCTAATTTAATTATTTTAATCTAATCTATCCACCTAATTGCAATTAATTAAATCTAATTAACCCTTAGCCATATTAGTCTACTAATAAAGCATTAGTGAGTAAAACTCACTTGCACAGCACGACGACCGGGACATCGCGACGACGACGCAACTGCGGCCGAACTCGAACTTTCGACGACACTGGCAGGCTTGGACCGGGCCTTGACCTTGGCCCAACAAATCTCAACCCGACTGAGATTTGTTCTTGCTTCTAGGCTGGACCCAAGTTGGGTTGGGCTTGCTGAATTTCTGGACTGAATTCACTTGAGCTTCAAATTGTGGGCTGGACTTTAATTGATTGCCGAAACTATACCTCAAAAAAACTGGGCTGTTATTGCTGAAGATGGGCCGAAATTTAATGATTTGTGAACTGTTGAACCGGGCTTTTCTGGGCTTGAACGACTGAAATTGCTAGCCTCATGGATCGATCCACGAAGGAGCTGGGCCCAAAGACGCACGCGCAAGAGGAGAAAGGATGAAGCAGCTGCTGGCTTCACACGTGGAGATGGAAACACGCTGCTTCGTGGGATGATGCGGCTTCAGCGGGAGGAGTCAACGATTGAAGAGGGTAGGATGAGGGACACGCAGTAGCTTGAGGCTTCAGTGGAGTTTGAGGCTGGTTTGTTGACCGGCGAGGCTGCTTGCATGTGTGAAGATCGAGGTAGCAAGCGGATCAACGAAACAAGAAAAATAATTTAACGTTGAGGAGGCCACGCGTGGAGATAGCAACTTGCGTGGAGAAGAGGAACGCACAGGCTGAAGGCATCTTCACCAAAAACGGACGTGTGGTGATGGGGTGGTCAGCAGCTGGGTTGCTCGATCTTCACTGCTGAAGGAAGGGTTGACCGAAGAAGTAGTATGTGATGGACAGCATGGCAGCTTGGCTTCGATGGGCTGGGCTGTTGACTAGATGTATGGCCTGGACGTGTGTGAGTGGGAGATGAATTGACGATGAAGCTGGAGACGGGTGAAGACACG
This sequence comes from Eucalyptus erythrocorys, assembly GCA_014182555.1. NCBI lineage: Eukaryota > Viridiplantae > Streptophyta > Magnoliopsida > Myrtales > Myrtaceae > Eucalyptus > Eucalyptus erythrocorys. The sequence continues at coordinate 1,775,415 of CM024597.1, read as the reverse complement.
GCAGAGAGAAAGTTGTCGTTTAAAGGAGAAGGCGTGCACTTGAGGGACCAGCTAAGAGGGAACAAAAATCAGAAATCTTAGCCAATACATTTAATGTTTGGCCCCACAAGTCCACAAAACACTCCTCTTTGTCCCCCAATCAATTTCAAGCTTATCAACTCACAAATAAACAAATTTAAAGGAGTAAAAACACCCTGGAGTCATAAGCTCAAGACGGGGGGACAAGTCTGTGCCATTTTTTTTCGGTACACTTAAGTGCCACTTTTTTCAAATGGAACACTTAAGTGCTAATATCGGAGTAAAATGGAACACTTAAGTGCCACTTCGGCGAAAATCCGGCCAAATGGGCGACGTGGCAATTTTCCGACGATGGAGATCCAAAACGACATCGTTTTTGCATGCTAACGTGGCAAAAAAATGCAAAAACGACGCCGTTTCGTGTCGACATGTAAAAATAATAAAAAATTAATTAAATTAAATTAAAACTTAATTTTAATTAAAAATATTCTAAAATTTTAAAATTAAAAAAATGGGTGGGGACGAAGGGGCGGGCGGGCGAGGGCGAGCCCTCGCCGCCGCCGCCTCCCGCCGTCGCCGGAAGGGTCGGCGACGGAGGGGGAGGGTCGGCCGGGGTCGCCGGCCCCGGCCGCCGGTGGCGAGGGCCGCGAGCCCTCGCCGCGATCCGGCGAGGGCTGCGGGCCTCGTCGCCTCCCCACCATCGCCGGGAAGGGTCGGTGATGGAGGGGGAGGGTTGGCGGGGTCGCCGGCCCCGGCCGACCGGCGGCCTCGCTAGATCTGGCGAGGGCTCGCGGGCCCTCGCCGCGATCCGGCGAGGGCTCGCGGCCCTCACCGCCGATCGGCCGGGGGCCGGCGACCCAGCCGAGCCCTCCCCCTCCGTCGCGGCCCTTCCGGCGACGGCGGGGAGGCGGCGGCGGCGAGGGCTCGCCCTCGGCCCGCCCGCCCCTTCGTCCACCCTTTTTTTTATTTTAAATTTTAGAGTATTTTTAATTAAAATTAAGTTTTAATTTAATTTAATTAATTTTTATTATGTTCGCTGAGTCGGCGCCAACTCGGCTCTCGGCGAGCCACGCAAGCATTAAAAAATAATAAACACGTGCCACGTAGGATTTCCGGTAAGGTCGCTAGGAGGTGGCACTTAAGTGTCCCATTTGAAAAAAAGTGGTACTTAAGTGTACCGAAAAAAGTTATGGCACTTAAGTGTCTCCCCGTACCAAGTTATGGCACTCCAGGGTGTCCCAAACTCAATTTAAAGTCTAAAATTGCTGCCTCATCCAATCATACGAATTTCACCATTTGAACTTCAATTTCTCCAATAAATTCTCAAATTGAGGTCCAATTTTGATGTAAAAAATTCCAAGAAATTTTTTATAAATCTCGACACTCACAAGCTCGGTCTGAAAGTCCAATTTCCCATCAATTTAACCAATCTGAATTTCCATCTAAAATCCGCGACGTCCGAACCCAATTTCCATAAAAATCTCGGGACCTCCGAAAAATCTTCTGAGACTGAGCCGATGTTCCAAAAATAGCTCGTGACACCACAGAACTTTCAATTTCTGAAATCTGACTCAAATTGGCGGTTAATTTCATTCCGGCACGCTTTTAGCGTGACCTAGACTATCGGGTAGTTTTCAAAACTTTTCAGGGCAATTGACTCATGGTCAATTTTCTTTGAGCCACAATGAACCCACTCGACATTTTGGTAACTCTCGATTGTCGTGAAAATCTCGAGGGCTCAATTATAGACACAAGGTACCAAACGACAGAAAAATTAGATTAGTGCCGGTCGACGAGAATTTTCCAATTTAGTGGAGTCACCCACGATCGGCCACACATCTCAGTCGAACCAACCTATCTCTGATCCCAATTCGATTTTTAACTGTGCCGTAATGACCTCTAAAGATGAACACGGTCGATAAACTGATTGCTGGTCGAATTCTCAAATCTATTGCCTTAAAATTCTTTAATGGCTTACCCAGTTAATCTAGTTACCTCAAGAGTGATCAGCTCTAAGAACAACCCTACAGTCGCGTCAATGAAATGCCCGATTAATTTAATAGAAAACAGTACTGGAAATTGTGGATGTCACACAGGCACGGGCAGCTCGAAGTTCTATCCAGCCATGAAACGACGCACCACTTTTGCCCTCTTCTATCAAAATCATTGCCCATGGTTTGTAGAAAGATCTTGAATTTTTTTTTTTTTTATAGACAGTGAAATTAATCAGTTCTATCTTTGAGAGATTAGGAAAACGGAGGGGGAGAAAAGGGGAAAATTTTAAGACTATAAAATTTAAATTAGTGCATATTTCCTTTGTATTTTCCTCCCCCCTTCCAAATATAGGGAACATATCATGTACACTAATTCAAAAATTTTTAATCTGTGAAATTACAATCATTACTGGATTTGACTCTATCGTATCTTAATTAAACGTATAGCACTGCAGTCAATTTGTTGGGTGGGATGTGGTTTTGTTAGTTCTTGATTACCGGACATGTGGAAGAGAGTAGCACGTATAATATTATAAATTTGAACCATCTTATTCTTTAACCTTTTGACACTCGAAAGGGTGAGGGGATGCAACTACCACGATTACCTCCATTCAACGTAACCCAAATATAATTATAAATTCAGCCGGATGGGTTCTCAATTTTAGGATTTTATTTTCCTAATAGGAGGATAACCTACTCATCCTATACAAGCACACTCTATGACTTGTTAGATAGTATCTTATTGATCAATAACATTAATTGTCTTGTTAGATGTAGTATCACAAAAGAATCCAATAAACTAATCATGGATATCGAAGTTTCATAATTCGAAAACCAGAAGTGGATGTGCAAATGAAATTGAGATAGGACCGTTTGGACGATAAAACATCAACCCAACACAAAGCAGCAAGCATCATCTATTCATGCAAGAGATGCTTTTCTTCTATAATTTAATGCATGAGATACATTACTTTTGTTCATTCGCCGAATGGGTTCACAATTCTTTTTCCCCATTGGGTTTTTGAATATATACTTATTTCTAACAAACAAGCAAGGGATCATCTCAATATATTTGTCATTATTCGTCCTAAACATGTTGTACTCAGAGTTATATTAGAGATCATCGATAAAATTCAACCTCAACAAAAATATGGCATTTAGCTCCATTTTGTATCTATGGAACAAATGGAACATCCGAGGTTTCGTTATATTGAGTCTCTTGCTTCAAATCATTCTCATTCTATTTGCACCCCTTAGAAAGAAAACAAAAAACAATCATATTATTTTCCTCTTGTGGTTGGCCTATTTGATAGCTGATTCGGTAGCTGCATTTGGGATCGGGCTTATCTCTCACAATGAAGGTAACTCATGCACTCATGTAGCTGATGTAAATAGAGCACTTCGGGCATTTTGGGCCTCATTTCTCTTGTTGCATCTTGGCGGTCCGGACACCATCACTGCCTTTTCTCTAGAGGATAGTTCGCTTTGGCGACGACACTTGCTCAATCTCACCTTCCAAGTCGGTGCCGCCATCTATGTCTTTATGCAAATATTTCCCAGCGACAAGTCCCTGGTACTCCCAACAATGCTGGTTTTTCTTGCCGGGGTCATAAAAAATGTAGAGAGGACGTTGGCACTTAATCTCTCAAGCCTCCCAAGGCTTAAGGAAGGGATGCTATCACAACAAGAGTCTCCTAATATGCCTAGCATCGAAAATCATTCATGGGATGGATGTTCTAATAGTGAGAAGAAGCAATCCTTCTTGAGAGCTTTGTGGTGAAGCATGCTTATTACTTCTTTCAATGGTCTAAAGTTTACCTCACAGATCTCATATTCACATTTGGACAACGCAAAATGAGCCTAGAATATTTCCACAAAGTGTCTGCACTGGATGCGTTGAGGGTAATATCAGTCGAACTCCATTTCATTTATGAGATGCTCCACACAAAAACATTGATAATACGTTCCAAGTGGAGCTACGTTTTCCGCTTCATAGCCTTCATTGACGTTGCAATAGCTTTCATCTTGTTCAATCGCTTGAAAAAGCTTCAGCTCCCGGAACTCGATGTGAAAATTACGTATTTGCTTCTTTTTGGAGGAATAGCTCTTGATGTGATAGCTGTGCTCATGCTCATTTTCTCTGACTGGACTATTGCCGAAATCCAGTGGCACAAAACAGGATCATCTAAACTAAATTCATTTCTCTACCGCCTGCTATCCGCTACAGATGACCTACGGAAGCCTCGATTCGCCAAATGTGAAGCAGAGCCTAACAACAAGGTTACTTATGCGGTCTTAGATACATCATTATTATTTCGAAGGTGGTCAGAATCTATTTATGCTTGCAACCTCTTATCTGAGATTTTCAAGAAGAGTCCACGAAAGATGTATAAGCGCGACTGGCAATGGGGAAACATCGCCTTTTCTAATATCTGCAGCTTTCCATTTTATATGGCTGATAAAACCATCTCTCGTTTCCATCAAGCTGTTATTTCAATCGCTGGAGGCTGTGGTCTGATGAAAATGGATGGAAAAAGATCGGCGATTGCGAATACGAGGTACGTGTCAACGAATCCATTTATTTTGAAATTATGGATTTTTATCTTTGAGGAGGTGAGACGTAAATCCATCTACACACTTGATCCGGATCGGAGTGAGGAGGGAAAAAGGAGAAAGGAGAGAGAGAGAGAGAAAGGACGATGGATAAGTGGATTTACGTACCCGATGACCCGGGGGAGATAGAAAGGACGAAGGAGATATATGAGGCTAGAGGTAATTGGTTTCTCAGAATTCTTCCGAGTGAGGGCCGTCTTCGTAGCCTCAATGATACTGACACGGAGAGCATACATGAGGCTACAGATAATGAGTTTCCCCAGAATAACCAGAATATCCAGGGGAGGATCAAATGGAGTGTAACTATGTCTAGTGTCACCGATTTTAATTACTTTGAGAGTGTTATATTGTGGCATCTTGCTACTGAAATCTGGTATAACAGAGACGATCCCACACCCGGAAATGACGAAAGAAATGAGAAAAGGGAATTCAGCAAGATTCTCTCCGATTATATATTTTATCTTTTATTTAATCAGCCTAATTTGGTGTCCGCTGTGGCCGGCATTGCCCAAATTAGATTGGCGGATATATTGTTGATTGTATGGTACTTCTTCCGTACCAAGAATGTGAAGGACTTATGCGAGGAAATTTTTCTGGATAACCTAGATCTTATCGCTAACGAAATGGGGGTCACTTGATCGCCCGGGGGGGAGAAATTGGCCAAAGAATTAGAAGAGTTCAGGGAAGGAAGTGGGAGGTGATGAGCGGAGTGTGGGTGGAGATGCTGTCATACGCAACTGGTCATATCAAGGGAGAGGCACATGCGCAGGCGCTGAGCAAAGGTGGAGAGCTTCTAACCTTTGTTTGGTTGTTGATGATTCATTTTGGTTTGTTTCACAGACCTGAATGGGCCCCGTTTTTTATTTGGAGAGAGTGACGATTCACTATCATGATAGTGACTCATTAATCTTCTAAATCCCAAGCCTTTGCTAGCAAATTTTACCATTCCGTACGAAACTATTAATTCACTCAATTCATGTTTATTACACGTTTTATGAATAAAATCGGTGTATCTTTTTTATTGTATTTTATGAGGGAAGCTTTCTTTCCATAGCTATGGAATAATTAATGCTCGATTTAATACGACATACAATTTTATACTTGTGATTTTTGTTTTCATGTGATCCCTGTACTGATAAAATAACGGATGGCCTGTGCGAATATAGTGAATACCATACATGATGGATGAAGATTGCATCAAAGATACAAAAGCGAAGCAAAGAAGCGGTGTCTGGTCGGAACAAGACAGAAAAAATTATCAGCATAGATACAACAAGAAAAACAATTTCCATCGTTACACATTTCTTGCAGCTTCACTTTCCTCTCCAATTATCTTGTTTTATCAACAATTAGATTCATAAAATTTTTATCAAACAACCAGTCTAATTAATTATTCTTAATCTCATTTAGCGAGTTACGTGATTATATTCTCGCCCTCAAGAAAGTAGCTCAATTCACCACGGTAAAGCTAAAACTACTGGAAAGGATCAAATTACCACAAAGTTATACGGTCGAAGTTGGAAAAAGTGAAGTAGTTCAAGAGGAAATATAACGTCAAAATTGGAAAAAAAAAAAAAAAAAAAAAAAATTTATTTTTTGTTTATTTTTGCAACGTTCCCACTTATACAATATGAATGCAAAGACAAGCAGAGACAATCAGAAAATAACTCTACAATCAAGATGAGGGATGCACGGGAAGTAAAGCAAAAGTGAGAGCAGAAGTTAAACATTCAGGCCCTAAATCGCTTGCTGCACTGAAATTCCACGCACTTCCAACATACACCTTCCCAGATGCAGTACATTGAACAAAATCAGATTACTCCGCAAGCTTCACAAATCACACCTTCCCAGACGCAGGACGTTCGACTCATCGATGATATCTTTTCTCACTGCCCTTACCATTCTCTCTCTCTCTCTCTCTATCTGCAGAATATATTTGCTTTGTGCACACTGAGGTGTCAACGGGTCGGGTCAGGAATATTCCCAACCCGAACTGAAACATGAAGGATTTGGCTTGTTCTGACCTGAACAGATCCTTGACCCGAACATGACCTGAATATACATGTCAGGTGCCCATCTGGTACTTTTGCGCTCAAGATATCTGTCAACCTCCCCAATGATCTACACTCATCAAATTCCATCCTGTCCAAAACCTCTAACTGATCAAGGCCCTATAGCACCGGTTGATTTTGATATGCCTCAGGCTCTTCAATTTTGTTACAAAATCAACTAATTTTCCTCAGAGTTGCACCTATAAAAAGAGAACTCTTCCAATGATTCCAACTTGCAGACGACTTGCATTTTGGGTATCCTTTGGCACTCAGAAAACTCTCTTGTGGATTCTCTAAGACGCTCTATAGAAGGAATACTCTCCACCCACGAGCAGCTAACTCACTCAACGATTCTATTTCCTATAGAGAACCTAACCTTTCTAAAGACTCACCGCCCTAGATACTCAGTTAATCTCTTCAGCAGTTCCAGCACGCTGCCCAAAACGAGCACCAGCTCACCTCTAATGCGTTTAGTTTCTTTAAGCTTAATCAAATGGGTGATCTCTCCAGTTCACACTACATGACCAGACTTTTCCAACTTGGAGGTCCCTCAAAGTGATCTCTTTCATTCAAGAAGGAGAGAACTTTAAAGCTGACATATATGTCTTTGTGCAAATATTTCCCAACAAGAAGTCCCTCATGCTCCCAACAATGCTGATTTTCTTGCTGGGGTCATAAAAAATGTGGAGAGGACGCTAGCACTTAATCTCTCGAGCCTCCCAAGGCTTAGGGAACGGGTGCTCTCACAGCAAGAGTCTCATGATGATGAACTTTACAACTATAACAACAAACTCACTAGTTCACTGGATGGATATTCTCAGGGTGAAGAAGAAGAAGCAAAGCTTGCCGAGAGCATTGCAGTGAAACATTCTTATTACTCCTTTCAAATCTCTAAAGTCTTCCTCACAGGTCTCATCTTCACATACGAACAACGTGTAACAAGCAGAGAATATTTCCACAAAGTGTTTGCAGTGGATGCGTTGAGGGTAATATCAGTCGAACTCCATTTCATTTATGAGGTGCTCCACACAAAAGCATTGATAATACGTTCCAAGTGGAGCTACATTTTCCGCTTCATAGCCTTCATTGATGTTGTGATGGCTTTCGTCTTGTTCAATCACTTGAAAAAGCATCAACTCCCTAAACTCGATGTGAAAATTACGTATTTACTTCTTTTTGGAGGGATTGCTCTTGATGTGATAGCTGTACTCATGCTCGTTTTCTCTTACTGGACTATTGCCAAAATCCAGTAGCACAAAACAGGATCATCTAAACTAAATTCATTTCTCTACCGCTTGCTATCCACAACAGATGACCTATGGAAGCCTCGATTCGCCAAATGTGAAGCAGAGCCTAACAACAAGGTTACTTATGCGGTCTTAGATACTCCATTATTAATTCGAAGGTGGTCAGAATCTATTTATGCTTGCAACCTCTTATCTGAGATTTTTAAGAAGAGTCCGCGAAAGATGTATAAGCGCGACTGGCAATGGGGAAACATCGCCTTTTCTAATATCTGCAGCTTTCCATTTTATATGGCTGACAAAACCATCTCTTGTTTCCATCAAGCTGTTATTTCAATCGCTGGAGGCTGTGGTCTGATGAAAATGGATGGAAAAAGATCGGTAATTGCGAATACGAGGTACGTGTCAACGAATCCATTTATTTTGAAGTTATGGATTTTTATCTTTGAGGAGGTGAGACGTAAATCCATGTGCACAATTGATCCGGTTCGGAATGAGGAGAGAGAAAGGATGACGGAGATAAATAAGCGGATTTACGGAACTCATTATCGGGGAGAGAGAGAAAGGACGAAGGAGATATATGAGGCTAGAGGTAATTGGTTTCTCAGGATTCTCCCGAGTAAGGGCCGTCTTCGTAGCCTCAATGATACTGACACGGAGAGCATACATGAGGCTACAGATAATGAGTTTCCCCAGAATAACCAGAATATCCGGGGGAGGATCGAACCGAGTATAATTATGTCTAGTGTCACCGATGTTAATTACTCCGAGAGTGTTATATTGTGGCATCTTGCTACCGAAATCTGGTATAACAGAGAGGATCCCACAACCGGAAATGAGGAAAGAAATGAGAAAAGGGAATTCAGTAAGATTCTCTCCGATTATATGTTTTATCTTTTATTTAATCAGCCTAATTTGGTGTCCGTTGTGGCTGGCATTGCCCAAATTAGATTGGCGGAGATATGGTTGATTCTATGGAGCAACTTCCGTACCGAGAATGCGAAGAGCTTATGTGAGGCACTTTTTTCACATCGCCGAAATTTGAACATTTTCTCACGTCATGAGGATCACTTGATCTCCAAGGGGTGCCGATTGGCCAGAGAATTAGAAGAGTTCAGGGAAGGGAAGTGGGAGGTGATGAGCGGAGTGTGGGTTGAGATACTGTCATATGCAGCAGGTCATATTAAGGGAGAGGCACATGCGCAGGTGTTAAGCAAAGGTGGAGAGCTTCTAACCTTTGTTTGATTGTTGATGATTCATTTCGGTCTGTTTCACAGACCTAAATGGGCCCCGGATCATATTCACCGAGGGTGATGGTGAATCATTAATCTTCTAAATCCCAAACCTTCACTAGTGAATTTTATCATTCCGTACGATATTATTAATTCCCTCAATTCGTATTTCTTATATCTTTTTATGAATAAAATCCGTGTATATTTTTTATCATATTTTATTACGGAAGCTATCTTTCAACAGCTACAGAATAATCAATGCATGATTTAGTTCAACGTGCAATTTTATATCTGGCGATTTCTATTTACATGCAATCCCCGTGCTAATAAAATAACGGATGGCCTGTGCGAATATAGTGAATACTGAATAATATACACAACGGATGAAGACCGCGTCAAAGACATAAAAGCGAAGCAAAGAAGCGGTGTCCGGTCAAAACTAGACAGAAAAAATTATCATAGATACAACAATAAAAATCAGTTTCCATCCTTACAGATTTCTTCCAGCTTCACTTTCCTCTCCAATTATCATGTTTTACCAGCAACTACATTCAATAAATTTTTATCAGACAACCAGTCTGATTAATTATTCTTAATTTCATTTAGCGAGTTAAATGATTATATTCTCCCCTCGAGAAAGTAGCTCAATTCATTGCAGTAAAGCTAAAACTACCGAAAAGATTGACTTTCCACAAAGTTATGCAGTCGAATCGGAAAAAGCTAAGTAGTTCAAGACGGAAATATAATGTCGAAATTGGAAAAAAAAAATGTACTTTTTGTTTATTTTTGCAATGTTCCCACTTATACAATATGAATGCAAAGACAAGCAGAGACAATCAGAAAATAGCTCTACAATCAAGACGAGGGATGCACGGGTCCCGGGAAGTAAAGCAAAAGTGAGAGAAGTTAAACATTCAGGCCCTAAATCACTTGCCCTGAAATTCCATGCACTTCCAACATACACCTTCCCAGATGCAGCACATTGAACAAAATCAGATTACTCCGTAAGCTTCACGAAGTGAAAAAGATGAGCTTCCCAATTTCAATTTTCCCTGAAGATTCAGATCCAGGAAAAACGAAGAGGCGCAACAAAAACTACCTTCTCAGGAGTATTTAAGGTTGTGTCATAGTTGTTCGAAAAAAAAAAAAAAAAATAGAGCGAGCCGATAGAAAAATTCGAAGTTCGAACCTCTGAAACTCCTTGTTCTCAAAATCTCTTGAGTTCAGTTGTGTACAAAAGAAGAGACACTTACAATGTGAAATTGCGAGAAGCTGTAGAATAGACTTTCAACAAAAGAAGTCTAGATTTCTTATTTGCTACATAGTGATCACAGCCAATTGGCTATCAACGTGGAGAGTGGACGTAGGCTTACAATAAGCCGAACCACTATAAACTTCGGTGTTAAAATTCTCTTACCTTATTCTCTTTACTTTAATTGTTGCGTGATTCATTTATCTCTGATTTTTATTTCAAGCCACAGGATCTTAGTTATAGGTTTGAAAAGAATTTCATAAACACCTATTCACCCCCCCTGGGTGTATTTACTAGCCTTTATCATCAAGCTCTTCAATTTTTGACAATTATCAAGCGATCGTTCAACAGAGTGGCACCTGTAGAAAGAGAACTTTTCCAATGATTCCAAGTTGCGGACGACTTGGTTGCTAGTGTCATCAAGTATCCATGTAGCTGTGAACGCCGAAGTCAAACACACCTTCATCAAGTAGCCAAAGATGAACACTATTAGGTGATGTAGTTTAGTTTGCCGCAATTCAAGTCGGGCTTCCAACGGGAAAAGTGCCAAAAAGTCTTAAACCTTTTGGCTTTGTGCCGATTTAATCCTAAACCTTTTTTTAATGCCGATTTAGTCCTAAACCTTTTTAGGTTGTGCCAATTTAGTCATTTCCGGCCAATTTTGGCCAAATTTTGTTGATTGGATGCCGGCCATTGACGTGGCCCGATCGGCGACGTAAACAACTTTTAATAATATTTTAATTTCTTAAATTTCTTAAATTTTTCTTTTAATTTTAAATTTTAAATTTTAAATTTTAAATTTTAAATTTTTTTCTTTTTAATTTTTATTTTTTTTTTTCTTTTCTTCTTTTCTTCTTCCTCCGGCCCGATCGCCGGATCTCGACGACCGGCCAGAGGTGACGGCCAGCGAGGTTGAGGTCGACCTTGCGGGCCACCTCACCAATGGCTGCAAGGGAGGCCTCACGCAAGGCGACGAGGGCGAGCCTTGCGCGCTGGCTCGTGTGAGGGCGAGCCTCACCAACTCGCCGAATCGGCAAGTGAGGGGGTTCGAGCAGGGGAGAGAGTTGGAGGGCTAAATCGATGGCCACTTTGCACTTGAGCCGCGGCCATCAGCCCTACGGCTGCGCCTGGTTTCAAACGTCGAAGCTCCGGTAGACCTCGGTCCTTTTTGTGCCTTGCGTTGGTTGGAACAGGCCGAAGCTCGCGGTCGTCCGTCGCACAAGCTCCGTCCTCGACCTTCCTTTGTTTGCTGTGCACGTCCTGGATTGTTCTTCAAGAATTCGGTTCAAGATTTGAGGGCATTCGATCTAGGTGGGACCTAAGAAGAGAGAGAGAGAGAGAGAGAGAGAGAGAGTCCTCTCCCGACCAAGCCAAGGAAACCCTCGCCACGCGAGACCACCATCGCAATGCTGTTGCTCGATGCCATCCACCACTACTCGACGCTTCGCCGACCTGCCACCATATCCGGCGAGTTGGCGGGGCTCGTCCTCGCATGCATCAGGCGGGTGAGGCTCGCCCTCTCCGGCCATGGGCAAGGCTCGACCCTCACCAGATCCGGCGGGCGAGCCTCGCCACCTCGCGTGAGGCCGCCCTCGTGGCCACTAGCGAGGTGGCCGACGAGGTCGACCTCGACCTTATTAGCCATCGCCTCTGGCCAGTCGCCGAGGTCCGACGACCGGCTAGAGGGAGAAGAGGAGAAGAAAAAAGGAAAAGAAAAAAAATCAAAAATCAAAAATATTAAAATATTATTAAAAGTTGTCCATGTCAACGCCGATCAGGCTATGTCGGCTGGTCGACATCCAATTAGCAAAATCCGACCAAAATTGGCTAGAAATGACTAAATTAGCACAACTTAAAAAGGTTTAGGATTAAATCGCACAAAAACAAAAAGTTTAGGACTTTTATGCCACTTTTCCCACTTCCACACAATTCTATCAAAATTGTATGAGAAAGATATGTCAACTTTCTAAGCATGTGTTGCTTTAGCGCTTGTCAAATCTGGTTTGTTTAGTGTAAGGTCCGATTTGCACGGTGTCGATCACGAGACTTTCAAAGAAAGTTGCACCAATCATATGCAACCCTGCAAGCTTAACTTGAGGGGGGTGATGAAGTATATTTATGGAGATTAGAGATTTCCTTATTGTAGGATATTGTTAGAGATATTGTTAAATATTATGGATATTATTTAATATTTAGTGAATTAAAAAAAATAGCCAATTGAGTAAAGATATAGGGTCCGTTCGTTTCACGGAAAATATCATGTTTCTAGAAAACATTTTTCTGGAAGTCATTTTCTAGGAAAATGACTCTATTTTCTGGTGTTCGGCAAAAACTTAAAATTTGAGTGGAAAATATTTTGCACCGTTCGTTAGCTCATTTAATTGTTGGGGAAAAATTAATTATCAAAAGTTGAATTTTAATATTTTTAATTGACCAAAAAATTAATTTTATTTTTTATATTTTTAAAAAAAATGAGTTTTTAATTATTTATATTCTTAAAAAATCGAAATTTTTATTATTTTTCTTTATTTTTCTTTTCCTCTTCCTTCCTCCCTACTCCTTCCTCCTCCTCCTTCCTCCGCCGCCATCTCCTTCCTCCTCCTTCTTCCTCTTCCTTCCGCCGCCGCCGCCTCCTTCCCGCCCGACGATGGCCGGGCGCGCCGCGGCCGACCAAGACCCCATGGCCAGATCGGCCGAGCTCGAGGCTCACACGGCGAGCTCGGCGAAGCTCGCGACGAAGCTCGGGTGAGGCTCGAGCCCCGCCCGGCTCACCGGATCCGGCGAGCCGCGAGCTCCGCCGCCAGATCCGGCGAGCTCGCGACTCACCAGAGCCCGACGAAGCTCGCGGCGAGCTCGGGCGAGGCCCGAGCCCCGCCCAGCTCGCCGGATCTGGCGAGCCGCGAGCTCGGCCGCCGAGCTCGCGGCTCACTAGAGCCTAACGAAGCTCGCGGCGAGCTCGGGCAAGGCCGAGCCCCGCCAGCTCGTCGGATCTGGTGAGCCGCGAGCTCCGCCTAGACCGGCGAGCTTCGCCTCGCCGGCCGCCGGGCGGCCAATCGTCGGACGCCGTCGTGGCCGGTCGCTGCCCCGCCAAAGAATAAGATTTTTTTTTTTTTTTTGGGTCAAACCAAAGAATAAGATGAAAAGGGAAGAAAGAAAAGAAAAAAAGAAATTAAAAATCAATTTAAAAAAGAAAAAGAAAGCAAGAAAATAAAATGAAAATATATTAATAAAAAGAAGGAAGAGGGAAGAAGTCATGGAAAACGTTTTCCACACTTTAAAGGTTGATTTTTCCAATGATGGAAAACATTTTCCTTGACTAGTTCATTTTCCGTGAAACGAACACCGGAAAATCCGGAAAACATTTTCCCGGAAGTTATTTTCCGTGAGACGAACGGACCCATAGTCTTTACCGATTTTTCTCCCTTCTCTCTTAAAGATCCTATAATATTTACATAGATCATTTATAAGTTGCAACAGAGCTTACTTGATTAAATGAACAAATTTCACTTAACACAAATGAATATCACTTAAGTTCAAATATTATGATTAACATACTTCACTCACTCTAGTGTTATTTTATCTTACATCTTTGTTTTTGGATGGCCCTCTCTCTGATCCTTCCTGCATTTAGCAGGTTTATGATCAGATATGAATTGCTCGTGTCTCTTTGATGTTATCTGGAATTGAATTTTCCTTAAAGCCAGTAGTCATTGCTCAAAAATTGAGTGTTCGACGCGACGCGAACTAGAGCTTTATACCCTCATATTGTTCAAGGAGGAGTTCTGAACATGCTAACCCCTAACTGCAGCACGTTCTGTCAATCATCCACTTTATTCTTCACTTTCTTTGGAGAGTTGTTTCACAAGAAATTTACCAAAAAAATTGTAAACCGATTATAATTATGCCTATTTAATCTTAAACTTTTTTTAGCTAATTCAATCTTAAACCTTTACAATTGTACCAATTCAATCCATTAGGCCAAATTCGGCCTACCGGCATTCACGTGACAATTTTTAATAATATTTTATTTCTTCGAATTATTTTATTATTTTTTTTCCTTTTCTTTTTTCTCTTCTTCCACTTTGGCTTATTTTCTCCCATAGTGGCTGGCGAGGCTCTAGCAAGGATCACTGCCCTCGTCAGACCTCACCGACCTTGACCACAGCATTGCTACAAGCAAAGGTGGCCTCGCCGGCAGCTGGCAAGGCCATGGCGATCTTCAGCCGTGGTTGTTGAGGCCATGGCGGCCTAGCCTTCATACTAAGAATTGTTTTGCTTCCATGCGTGTTCTGTGTTTATACTAAGAACGTATTCCTTCTTTTCACTACCCGTTGCTTCTCGTGAAAACTTATGGAGGCTGAGAGAAATATTATTGTGACGGGTCTAGCTTTTATTGTCCTTCCCTTTGTTTATGCCTAAACTTTACTTTTGACATATCTACACTTTAAACTTGGCATCTTGAAGACGAACTTTTTAACCTCTATACTTATTCTTTTCCAGCCGAAGGGGAGATCGAGTGATCCTGTTTGAGGACTTTCAGCTATGCAGGCACGGGCAGCTTGAAGTTCTGTCCTGCCATGAAACGACGCACCACTTTTGCCCACTTCTATCGAAATCATTGCCCATGGTTTGTAGCAGGATCTTGAATTTTTTATTTATTTATAGACAGTGAAATTAATCAGTTCTAACTTTGAGAGATTAGGAAAACGGAGGGGGAGAAAAGGGGAAAATTTTAAGACTATAAAATTTAAATTAGTGCATATTTCCTTTGTATTTTCCTCCCCGTTCCAAATATAGGGAAAATATCATGTACACTAATTCAAATTTTTTAATCTGTGAAATTACAATCATTACTGGATATGACTCTATCGTATCTTAATTAAACGTATAGCACTGCAGTCAATTTGTTGGGTGGGATATGGTTTTGTTAGTTCTTGATTACTGGACATGTGGAAGAGAGTAGCACGTATAACATTATAAATTTGAACCATCTTATTCTTTAACCTTTTGACACTCGAAAGGGTGAGGGGATGCAGCTACCACGATTACCTCCATTCAACGTAACCCAAATTAATAATAAATTCGAGTAAAGAACAGCGCAAGTGCCATAACTTGGCACGGGGGATACTTAAGTGTCATAACTTCAAAACAGTACACTTGAGTGCCAGTTTCGAAATTAAATGGGACAATTAAGTGCCACTCCGGCGAAAATCCGGCCAAACGGTTGACGAGGCGATTTTTCGGCGACGGAGGTCCAAAACGGCGTCGTTTTGCATGCGACGTGGCGAAAACGCAAAAACGACGCCGTTTTGTCGCGACGTATAAAAAAATTATATAAAAATTAATTAAATTAAATTAAATTTTAATTTTATTTAAAATATTCTTAAAAATTAAAAAACTAAAAATTAAAAAATTAAAAAATTTAGAAAAAAAAAAAAAACGTGGGGGGGAGGGAGGCCGAAGGGGCGCCGAGGGCCGAGCCCTCGCCGCTGCCGCCTCCCGCCGCCGCCGAGAAGGGCTGGCAACGGAGGGGGGAGGGTCGGCCGGGGTCGCCGGCCCCGACCGACCGGCGGCGAGGGCCGCGAGACCTCGCGAGCCCTCGCTGGACGGCCCTCGCCGCCGGTCGGCCGGGGGCGGCGACCCCGCCGACCCTCCCCCTCCGTCGCCGGCCCTTCCCGGCGACGGCGGGAGGCGGCGGCGGCGAGGGCTCGCCCTCGCCCGCCCCTTCGGCCTCCCTCCCCGCTTTTTTTTTTTTTTAAATTTTTTAATGTTTTTTTTATTTTTAAGAATATTTTAAATAAAATTAAGTTTTAATTTAATTTAATTAATTTTTATATAATTTTTTACACGTCGCCGACAAAACGGAGTCGTTTTGCGTTTTCTCGCCACGTCGCCGTGCAAAACGACGCCGTTTTGGACCTCCATCGCCGGAAAATCGCCACGTCGCCCGTTTGACTGATTTTCGCCGGAGTGGCACTCAAGTGTCCCATTTAATTTCGAAACTGGCACTCAAGTATACCGTTTTGAAGTTATGGCACTTAAGTGTCCCCCCCATGCCAAGTTATGGCACTTGCACTGTTCTTTACTCAATAAATTCGGCCGGATGGGTTCTCAATTTTAAGTTAATTTAAGAGGATTTTATTTTCCTAACAGGAGGATAACCTACTCATCCTATAAAAGCACACTCCTATGACTTGTTAGATAGTATCTTATTGATCAATAACATCAATTGTCTTGTTAGATGTAGTATCTCTAAAGAATCCAATAAACTAATCATGGATATCGAAGTTTCATAATTCGAAACCCAAAAATGGATGTGCAAATGAAATTGAGATAGGACCATTTGGACGATAAAACATCAACCCAACACAGAGCAGCAAGCATCATCTGTTCATGCAAGAGATGCTTTTCTTCTATAATTTAAGGCATGAGATACATTACTTGTGTTCATTCGCCGAATGGGTTCACAATTCTTTTTCCCCGTTGGGTTTTTGAATATATACTTATTTCTAACAAACAAGCAAGGGATCATCTCAATATATATTTGTCATTATTCGTCCTAAACATGTTGTACTCAGAGTTATATTAGAGATCATCGATAAAATTCAACCTCAACAAAAATATGGCATTTAGCTCCATTTTGTATCTATGGAACAAATGGAACATCCGAGGTTTCGTTATATTGAGTCTCTTGCTTCAAATCATTCTCTTTCTATTTGCACCGCTTAGAAAGAAAACAAAAAACAATCATATTGTTTTCCTTTTGTGGTTGGCCTATTTGATAGCTGATTCGGTAGCTGCATTTGGGATCGGGCTTATCTCTCACAATGAAGGCAGCTCATGTGCTAATGTAGCTGAAGTAGATAGAGCACTTCGGACATTTTGGGTCTCATTTCTCTTGTTACATCTTGGCGGTCCGGACACCATCACTGCCTTTTCTCTGGAGGACAGTTCGCTTTGGCGACGACACTTGCTCAATCTCACCTTCCAAGTCGGTGCTGCCATCTATGTCTTTGTGCAAATATTTCCTAGTGACAAGTCCCTGGTGCTCCCAACAATGCTGGTTTTTCTTGCCGGGGTCATAAAAAATGTAGAGAGGACGTTGGCACTTAATCTCTCAAGCCTCCCAAGGCTTAAGGAAGGGATGCTATCACAACAAGAGTCTCTTAATTATGGAGATGTCAAGTCTGGCATCGAACTTCCTCGTCCACTGGATGGATGTTCTAATAGTGAAGAAGAAGCAAAGCTTGCCGAGAGCATTGTAGTGAAACATGCTTATTACTTCTTTCAAATCTCTAAAGTCTTCCTCACGGATCTCATCTTCACAGAGAGACAACGTCAAATAAGTGGAGAATATTTCCACAAAGTGTCTGCAGTGGATGCATTGAGGGTAATATCAGTCGAACTCCATTTCATTTATGAGGTGCTCCACACAAAAGTATTGACAATACGTTCCAAGTGGAGCTACGTTTTCCGCTTCATAGCCTTCATTCACGTTGCAATGGCTTTCATCTTGTTCAATCGCTTGAAAAAGCATCAACTCCCTAAAGTCGATGTGAAAATTACGTATTTACTTCTTTTTGGAGGGATTGCTCTTGATGTGATAGCTGTGCTCATGCTCGTTTTCTCTGACTGGACTATTGCCAAAATCCAGTGGCACAAAAGAGGATCATCTAAACTAAATTCATTTCTCTACCACTTGCTATCCACTGCACATGACCTACGGAAGCCCCAATTCACCAAATATGAAGCAGAGCGTAACAACGAGCTTACTTATGCGGTCTTAGATACTCCATTATTATTTCGAAGGTGGTCAGAATCTATTTATGCTTGCAACCTTTTATCTGAGAGTTTAAAGGAGAGTCCGCGAAAGATGCATAAGCGCAACCGGCAATGGGGAAACATCGCCTTTTCTAATATCTGCAGCTTTCCATTTTATATGGCTGATAAAACCATCTCTTGTTTCCATCAAGCTGTTATTTCAATCGCTGGAGGATGTGGTCTGATGAAAATGGATGGAAAAAGATCGGTGATTGCGAATACGAGGTACGTGTCAACGAATCCATTTATTTTGAAGTTATGGATTTTCATCTTTGAGGAGGTGAGACGTAAGTACATCTACACACTTGATCCGGATCGGAGTGAGGAGAGTATGAGGAGAGTGTGGAGAGAGAGAGAAAGGGCGATTTTATTTGGCGAGGGAATTGAGGAGAGTGAGGGGGGAGAGAGAGAGAGAGAGAGAGAGGATGAAGGTGACAAAAGGGTTGCTTTCGGAAAGTGAAAAGCGGAGAAATGAGGGGGTGAAGATAGAAACGACGAAGGAGATACATGAGGCTAGAGATAATTGGTTTCTCAGTATTCCCTGGAGTAAGCCCCGTCATCCTATCCTGGGGAGGCATCCTATCCAGGGGAGGCTCGAACAGAGTATAATTATGTATAGTGTCACCGTTGTTAATTACTACGAGAGTGTTATATTGTGGCATCTTGCTACCGAAATCTTATATAACAGAGAGGATCTCACACCCAAAAATGACAAAAGAAATGAGAAAAGGGAATTCAGCAAGATTCTCTCTGATTATATATTTTATCTTTTATTTAATCAGCCTAATTTAATGTCTGCTGTGGGCGGCATTGCCCAAATTAGATTGGCGGATATATTGTTGATTCTACGGAACCACTTCCATACCAAGAATGTGAAGGGCTTATGCGAGGAAATTTTTTCACATGGCGAAGATTGGATCGCTCACGTACATGGGAATCAGTTGATCTTTGGGGGGATCAAATTGGCTAGAGAATTAGAAAAGTTCGGGGAAGGGAAGTGGGAGATGATGAGCGGAGTGTGGGTTGAGATGCTGTCATATGCAGCTGGTCATATCAAGGGAGAGAAACATGCCCAGGTGCTGAGCAAAGGTGGAGAGCTTCTAACCTTTGTTTGGTTGTTGATGATTCATTTCAGTTTGTTTCACAGACTTGAATGGGCCCCGTCTTATATTTACCGAGAGTGATGATTCACTGTCATGATGGTGAATCATTAATTTTCTAAATCTCAAGCATTCACTGAATTTTATCATTCCGTACGATATTATTAATTCCCTCAATTCGTATTTCTTATATCTTTTATGAATAAAATCCTTGTATATTTTTTATCATATTTTATTACGGAAGCTATCTTTCAATAGCTACAGAATAATCAATGCATGATTTAGTTCAACGTGCAATTTTATTTCTAGTGATTTCTGTGTGCATGCAATCCTCGTGCTAATAAAATAACGGATGGCCTGTGCGAATATAGTGAATACTGAATAATATACACAATGGATGAAGACTGCGTCAGAGACATAAAATCAAAGCAAAGAAGCGGTGTCCGGTCAAAACAAGACAGAAAAATTATCATCATAGATACAACAACAAAAATCAATTTCCATCATTACAGATTTCTTCTGGCTTCACTTTCCTCTCCAATTATCATGTTTTATCAGCACTAGATTCAATAAATTTTTATCAAACAACCAGTCTGATTAATTATTCTTAATTTTATTTAGCAAGTTACATGATTATATTCTAGCCCTTGAGAAAGTTGCTCAATTCACCGCGGTAAAGCTAAAACTACCGGGAAAGATCGATTTACCACAAAGCTATGGAGTCAAAGTCAGAAAAAATTATGTAGTTCGAGATGGAAAAATAATGTCGAAATTGAAAAAAAAAAATGTATTTTTGTTTATCCTTGCAACGTTTGCACTTATACAATATGAATGCAAAGATAGGAATTGAAATTCAAAAAAAAAAAAAAAAAAAGCTTTAAAATAAAGATAGGGGATGCACAGGGAGTAAAGCAAAAGGGATAGCAGAAGTTAACATTCAGGCCCTAAATTACTTGCTGCAGTGATGTTCCATGCGCTTCCAACATACACTTTCCCAGATGCAATACACTGAACAAAATCAGATTACTCAATAAGCTGCACGAAAAATCCGTCTGAAACCCAGATTCACATCAAGGCCAAAGTGAAAAAGATTAGCTTCCCAATTTCAATTTTTCCCCAGTGATTTGGATCGAAAAGAACAAAGAGGAACGACAAAATTACCTTCTCAACTCGTCGAGTATCACTCCTCTCACTGGCCTCACATCAACTCATCGAGTATCGCCCCTCTCACTGGCCTCACCAATCTCTCACTGCATATCTCTCTGCAGAATATGTTTGCTTTGTGTGCACTGTGGTGTAAACAGGTCAGGTAGGGTTTCCGTGAGCAACCTTTTGGGATATCCATCAACCTTTCCCATGATCTACACCAATCAAATTCCATCCTGTCCAAAACCTCTAACTGATCAAGGCCCTATAGCCCTGGTTGATTTTGATATGCCTCAGGCTCTTCAATTTTTGACAATTATCAACTGATCGTTCAACAGAGTGGCACCTGTAGAGAGAGATCCAACTTGCAGACGACTTGGTTGCTGGGTAGCCTTTGGCACTCGGAAAACTTCTCTTTTGGATTCTTTAAGACGGTCAGTAGAAGGAATATTCTCAGCCCGCAAGCAGTTGACTCACTCGATGGCCACAGTTCCAAGAGAGAACCTAACCATTCTAAAGACTCACCGCCATAGATAGCTAACCTCTTCAGTGATTCCAGCACGCTGCCAGTAAATTGAATCTCAACCAGCTTTGAGCACCAGCTCACCTCCAATACTTCCAGTTTCTTTAGGCTTGATCAAATGGGTGATCTCTCCAGTTCACACCACATGACCAAACTTCTCCAACTTGGCAGTCCCTCCAGTTGTATCGCTTTCATTCCAGAAGGAGAGAGCTCTAAAGCCGACATATTTTCAAAAATTTTCAAGCTGGACAAGGTTGATCTTGGCGGTTTGACTTTATCAAGGTTTGAATCCACCAGAAAAGATGGAAGTTGCGTGCAGGATTGAAGGTCTAGTACAGACAAAGTTGGCGTTTATAAGAGAAAGCGAGCCTAAATGGGGCACGGCGATTTTCCCTAGGCACAACTCAATTTCTATCAGTTTAGACAATCTCCCAATCCTCCATAGGTCACAAGACTGCGCTCACTTTGATCCTTACTGTATTACCAGTGCTAGCATGTTGAATCAATTCCGCCAAATTTGTCATATTCGAGAGATTAGGAACCAACTGCTACGAAGTAGATTCGAATTGTAAGTACATCAAACTCTGGGAAGCTCTGGCAACTCTTCAATCTCACAGCTATTCTAAGTTCATTTTTTCCAGGTGAGGAAGCAGATTCATTGTACCTGGCAAACTGACGGTACCTGTATGCGATAAATTTAGGATTCTCAACAAGGAGCATGTCCCCAGTTCGGCAGGGATTTCGACCTCTAACACAGGACAACTATAGACATGTAGCTCTTCCAAATATTCCAATATTCCAATATTACCAGGAAACTCCCATCGGTTTCCAAGTCTTGACAGTTCCAACATGCGGAATGATTTTGACTTTCTGATGGAACTAGAAAGCATCCTAAAGTTAGTGAAAGAAAGAAAGACTAGTACTCCAGCTTCACCAGCCCTTTAATAGAGTTCAGAAGTTTGGTGATTGGCGTGTGCTATGCTGAGAGTTGAATAAACAGTTTAGTCCACTAATAGAATCTGATAAGCAACGGATCACCGTGTTGCATACATAAAACTTTGTTCAACGATGCTAACTTACCAATTAGTCGAGGAGTTTCTTCTCCATAAAACATCACTTTTAAGAGAAGTGAGTAAGATTCACGAGCCCTCGAATTTCTTCAGGCAACTCTTTAAGACGCTGGCAACTTTAATACTCAAGTCAGTCAAGCACTTCAGTTTTCCAAAGTCAGTTTCCATCAAACTTGAGGGAAACTTTCAGTACTCCAGTCTGGAGTTTTAGCTATGCCAGAACAGTTTTTCAGCATCAGTACTTGCCATCTGCAAAAACAGAACAAAGCATTGCAGAAGTGAAATATCAAGTATTAGAGGATCATATAACTAAAAGAAAAAATATAAGAACATCCTAGAAGATGAGACAAAACTCATAAAAGGAAAAAAAAGGGTTCCGCAATGTGAGACAGTTAGGCTTCAAGTAAACACATGACATACCTTGTGTCTGCTTCATACTTCATCTGTGAAGTCACTGTAACGAAGTTCGAAAACGACTGCATTCTCTAATGCTTACTGACAACCTAAAATCCGGTTGAGGAAAAGCCCGAGAAATTCAACTTAAGTTCGAAAGTCAATTGGTGAAGTCCCCAACACAAGTTCTGCTGTCCGATTTAAGGAACCTTAGTTGTCCAAATTCTTCCATCTTTCCAATAGTAATATGGAATCTTGGAAAACTATGCCAGGCTAGATGGAGTGCTTGAACATTTTCGTTTCCTATGTTGCGGTAAAAACTAATCGGTGAGTTGGAGTTCCTCTTCTCTGTATAACAATCACATTTTACAGGGAAGAAGAAACACCTCAAAAGAAAGGTACTCGGTAAAAACAAGAAAACGTGTTGATAGTGGTCGCTTTGCTTTGTTTCCAGGATTTGTTAAAGCCTTTTTATGGATGATTTCCCTTCCAAGATCACTTAGTTGATCATGCATCCGGACCACCTCGTCATTTCGAACCTTTATCAAGGACAGGGTATCAAGAACATCAATAACCCTTTCTTGGACAAAATGCACAATTCTTCCACATGTGAATTGCCTTATTCTGGTTCTCATCAATGAAAAGGCCAGCAATATCTAAACAAATTTGTCATCAGTCAGTACCTAAGGCATAACTAATCTTCATCTTTCTAGCGGTATCCTTGTGAGGGGACTTACTTAATTTGTCTTGTCTCTTTTCATACCTCTTTCCTTTTCCGATGAAGGAACAAACCTAACACTTCAAGAGCCAAAGGAAGTCGTCAAGTCGTGGAGACGACTCTCTCGAAAGGATGTGGTAGTCATACAAAGGAGTGTCTCTCTTAAAGGCATGCCTGCTGAAAAGCCGCGGTCCATGATGGAAACTCATTTCCGCCATTTCATAACCTAGAACATCATACATTAATTCTTTATTATGCAAAACATCTTTCCTAGTGATAATAACTCTAGAATCTGAACCACAAGGCACACTCACTATCTATCTTCTAGACTTGTTCACTCTTGTCTACATCATCAAGGACAATGGGAACCTTCCTTTTGTGGAGTGTTTCTCCAATCCTCTGCTCTCCATAATCAACATTATCAATGTTATTAGCTGCAAAAGATTTACAATATCCAACGATAACATTTTCAGCAATTTGACTATTCCTTCTTCTCTTGATGACTTTTTCTTGGATATCATCAGATAAACTGCTGCACATTCCAAAGTGAGGCGATAGTTGATTGAAGATGAGATTGACAGGAGTTATTTTTCCTATGCCTCCCCTTCCATGAGCTACAGCTAGCCAGAAGCCACTTGCTTCGTTATCTAATAACTTTATCATATCTACCACTCCGTCATCCATTCCGACTAAATGTTCAGTCATAGACTAGTGTATTGTCTTCGGCTTATTCAAAACCACCCAACGACCACTTTGATCAATCCTCCTTGGCTCTCACAATTAATTGCAAACCAATTTTGGTGGGAAAAGATCATAATACATCTGTTCATGTTTGCACTCACTTTTTTTACTATTCTTTTTCCAAGTAAAAGACCAGGGAAAAAAATGTTAAAACAGCAGAAACTAAGCAAAACACGAAAACTTCACAGATACCACACGATAGAAACCCTGATCACTACAATTTTTTTCCGACAGTTAGGTAAAGCTTCTTTCAAGAACATGTTCTATGAAAAAGAAAAAGTGAGGAGCTTACCCGTCATCCTTATCAGGTTCCATCTCCCTAGTTCATCAACTTCTTGAAGAGCCTTTCGACAAGCCTCAACCTCGACGATACTCAACTTCTGCTAAACAAAGCCCGTTGACATTGCAGATACTGCTGCACACTAAGGTTGGAGATAACAGCAGGACATGATTCTATCAAGATAAACCCCAAAGACAACAAGGTACATAAGACACTACATTATTCACGTTGCAATGAAAGGAAAAAAGTCACAAAAGCAGAACACTTAAGTCTTGCATTATATACTTAAAATTAAAAAGGGGCATATAATATTATATTACTTCAGATAAAACAACTTTTGAAAAGGTAGGCAGGAGAGGGAGAAAGCAGATCATTTATAGTTCTTTTTCAAGTGGCCAAGTTGCTTGGACCACATGTCCTTTGGAAGTAATATGGGCCTCATATGAATAGAAAGATTCAAGCAACGAGAATCCCGATGGCCAGCCTTAAAATAAGTCGAAATCAAGAAGAGTACCACATCGACCTTGAACACACTGCACCTTAGTTTATATTGTCCAAGTGGGATTAAGGGGACTGTCAGAGATGATCTGATAAAATTGAAACAATATAGAGAAGATTAGCATGGCCCTACACAAAAATGACACTCATAAATCGAGAATTGATTGAAATTTTTTTGTAGTTTTTTAGTATATTTCTTTTTTGAATAATCCGAAATATTTTTAGCATATTTCTTTAAATTTTATTGCATTCACCTTTTTCTTGATGAATCCTAATATACTTTCTTTATTATAATTGTGAAAATCCTAGAATTTATACTACAAATAGTAATACAAATCTCCAAAGTGTTGTATATCTAGAACTAATCTCTTGTTTAATGTATTGAAATGACTTCTATTTTATTATTTTTTTTACTTATTTTTATATTTTGCAATACATATGTCTTGAACTTCAAATTAGATTTTATTATATTCACTTTTTTTTTTTATCAATTTTAATATACTCTCCAATTATTTTCACATGCTTGGAATAATCTTCAATTATATTTTATTACATTTCACCTTTTCTTTTCTTTTTTAATCAATCCTAATATACTCTCTAATTATAATTGTGAAAATCCTAGAATTCATACTACGAAAAGCAATACAAATCTCCAAAGTGTTGTATATCTAGGATTGATCTCTTGTTTAATGTATTGAAATGACTTCTATTTTCTTTATTTTTTTACTTATTTTTATATTTTGCAATACCTATGTCTTGAACATCATTTTACACGATACTCACAAAACCTTTCAAAAAACATCAATGTTGTCGCTTTTTATTAAGAAGGGAAAATGTCACAAATGGTCCCTATAGTTTTAGTCAATGTGCAATTTCGTCCTCGAACTTTTCATTCGTTCAATTTGGTCCATGAACTATTGATAAATGTCCGATTTAGTCCATGAACTATTGATAAATGTCTGATTTAGTCCCTGAACTTTCGATCGGCTCAATTTGGTCCTTGAACTATCGATAAAATGTCCGATCTAGTCCTTCGTTTTATTAAAGAGGAAAAAATGAAAAATAATAACGAATGACTAGATCGGACATTTTATCGATAGTTTAGGAATCAAATTAGGCCGATTGAAAGTTCAAGCACTAAATCGGACATTTATCAATAGTTCATGGATCAAATTGAGCGAATTGAAGGTTCAGGGATGAAATTGCACATTGACTAAAAATATAGGGACCATTTGTGACATCTTCCCTATTAAGAAAAACAAAAGCCAGTAATCTTCTTAAACTATTTTTGCAGTTGATTCTAGAATCATTACAAATTTTTCAGCCTGGTTCCACAAAACCCAAAGTGGAGAAGGCATGGAGGCTGCTCTGTCCGACCGCGCCTCCACCGAGCTCCGCCACCGCGAGCCGTCACCGCGGGCTGCGCAACAGTATGAGAAGGCCGCTGTGGAGGTTGGACGTGTTGTCCGCAGAGGCCATACGCGCCGTCCAGTCCCTCAAGCTGGCCAAATCCACTCCTCGGTTGAACCACGTCCTGAGTACGACCCTCGCTCGGCTCTTGAAATCCAATCTCTTGAACGCCTTCGCCGAGCTCAAGAGGCAGAACGAGGTCGATTTGGCCCTCAAGGTATCGCCTTTTTCGAGCCCGTGGTTTTGGGTCTTTGTTTTCTTTGATTTTCTTGTTGGTTTTCGAATTCTCTCTTGGTAACTGTGGTGTGTGATGTGAAAAATCTCTGCCCTTCCACATAGGAATTGAAAGTTTAGAAGGCCATTTTGGGTGTCTGTGGTTCTTGGGTCTTTGTTTTCTTTGCATGTCCGTTTTCCAAAAGGCCATTTTGATTGTAGCGGATGCTTTAACAGGTATGAGCAGAGCAAGTGATCTGGGCAATTGAGTGTTGCTCTGAAGTTTGGTGCATTTGTTTTTTGTATTGGTTATCGGCGATTCAACTGGTGCATCGAGCTAGTGAGTGGCATGGGTGGATTGTAGAAAATCGGTTGAGTGTTGACTGATGAGATTGGCTTACCTTGCAACAATGATTCTTGTAGGCTTTTTGGCCTTATTGATTTTATCCATATTTAGGATTTTCTGAGTTCGGGTTTGTGTATTCTTTTCAATCTTTTACATTAGGCATTCACAAAGAAAGGAGAATATAACTGTGCAGATTAGTTTTAAATTAAAGCATAATAATAATAATAACAACAACGACAACATTGGGCAGACATGCAGGTTTTTCATGTTTCATCAAGGGAAACAACGTTGGGCATATTCAAACTACTGTCGTCATAAATATATTGAGAAACAAAGTAATACCCTTGCTATATACATACGGGTGGTGTGAATTCCGGATGCACTATTTCAATATCTCCATTTTACTGTTCTCATTCCATCTAAAAAGATTCCAGCTATAGGTTTTCGAGTACGTGTGCAAGGAGGAATGGTACGGAACTGATTTTGCATTGCGTTGCGACGTGATCCAACTATTGGGAAAGAACAAAATGGTTGCTCTTGCTGAAGTTGTTTTCTCTGGACTGTTGTAAGAAGGGGTTGAACTTGACGCAAGGGCTTATGCCGAGATGATCGGAGTCTAGGATCACTCCTCTCACTGCCCTCGCTATTCTCTCTCTACATCTCTCTCTGCAGGATAAAGTTCGCTTTGTGCACACTGAGGTGTTAACGGGTCGGGTCGAGTTGAGTTTCCATGATTCCAGACCCAAACCGAAACATGAAGGATTGGGCTTGTTCTGACCTGAACGGATACTCGACTCGAATATGACCTGAAAATACATATTAGGCGCCCAGCTGGTACTTTTGCGCTTGAGATATCCGTCAACCTTTCCAGTGATCTACGCTCATCAAATTCCATTCTGTTGAGATTGTCGGATTCCCAAAAACCGGATTCGACCCTAAATCGAACCCCTAAACTTGCGCGGAAGACAAGCCCGGGAAAATCACATGCATCACCGATCCTAAGGCACATCACAGAATTGAACGTACCTTGTTAGCCACAGATTAAGCACCGACGCCGATATGAGGAAGAGAAAACCAGTCCTGTTCAATCTAATTACGCCAATTTGCCTTGAAGAATAGTAGGGAGTCGCCTCTTGCTTTTGTTCTTCTTTTGGAGAGAGTTTTGAGGGAGAGAGGGAGGAGGAACATACGTAAAATGCTAAAAGGTACGTTTCTCCCTCTCTTTCCCCCCTTTTATACAGCCCTCCAAAAAGAGAACGTGTCCCTTTATCATATCCCTCCATCTATGGGCCCTGAAACTGCGGGCCAGACTTTTAGGCCCAACATGGGCGAACGGGCCAACTTAGGCCCATAAATTGATTAATTAAAATCATCATCTCCCACTCGCACATGGTGGGTCGAACAGGATCATCTTAACCTCTTTTCAACATTCATACTGGTGAATAATCCGTGCGACCAGCTTACTTTGAGAGCTCGTTGCCATACATCTGTTAGGAATATATAGCAGCTCATAATGGGCATCACACTTTGACTAGATTTAGTATGCAGTACCCTAGATCGATCGATCACATTTATATCTCTCTTGATCTCTTTTAAACAATTATATATATTGCATTCACAACTATGATTATCCCAAAGACAGTCATAATTGGTCGACCAATGAATACAAAAACAACAATGTGATTCTCCAAATTCGATCTTCCTCTTTCCTTCAATTCAGCTTGCTTTTCTAGAAATGTCCCATTAGATCGAATCAATTCATGACCATTGACAACATCCTAAGATAACAAAAACTAAATAGAAATCTTGAGAATAAGTAAGAGTCCTGAGGGCACTACAATTGAGGAACTCTTTCCCTGAAGAGTCTCACACGGCATAAAAGTTGAGATCAAACTTTTGCCACTCTTATTGGTCGTCTCATGCATACGTAGTATGAAATACGTATTACGGTATTAACTCCTTTCTCATGGAGCGTATGTCTACATCATCAATACCGTACAGATGATAGTTCAGACATACCCAATGTCTAACTTGAGTTCACGTATCTACTCATTCACATAATTCATCAGAACTCACATCTGGCATCTTAGACAAATAAAGTAAAATATGTGGGGTATTTTACTTTCGGACATAGTACATATCATGTCCTCATCTTAACACTTAGTTAAGGCGACATATATATTTTAAGCTTGAGCTCTCGATTATCACCTAGATAATAAGCTTAAAAAACCGTCTCATCTCTATTTATCACACAATAAATAGAGGCGATTACCCGTGTGAGTGAGCTAATCTTATATCTGTCCGACATATTTTCTCAACTTAATATAATGCACTGAGCATAAATATGCATAAAGATCACACAAAGATTCATAGGCATTAATGATGAAAAAACATAAGTTCATAAATGTGAACAACTCAGGGAAATTACAATATCTAGTACATCAGACTCTACGCAATCCTGGAGATTTTATATGACCACAAAACACATCTCAAGGTATTGGCTTTGTCATAGGATCCGCTACCATTCTATACGTAGATATGTATTGTAAATTCACATCCTTTCGTGCAATCATATCTTTGACAAAGTTATACTTGGTATCTATATGTTTGGTCTTACCATGATATTTTGGATCTTTGGTATACGCTATAGCTGCTTGGCTATCACAGTTAACCAATAATGGATTTGCAGCTTTCTCAATAACACCTAAATGATCCAAAAATCTCTTAAGTCAAACTCCTTCTTGTACCGCTGCTGATAATGCCACGAACTCAGCTTCTATCATGGACAAGGCTATACATGTTTGCTTCTTAGTGCTCCATGATGTGGCGCCATTGTTCAGTAAGAAAACAAATCCGGAGGTAGATTTCCTTTCATCTAAATCTCCTCCCCAATCAGCATCTGAATAGCCTTCAAATCGCAGATCCTTTCCTTGGTAATTCAGCTTGTAATCAGCAGTTCCCTTCAGATACCTCAGTATTCTCTTAACGGCTTTCCAATGTGCTTGACCTGGATTGGATTGGTATCTACTCACCATTCCAACTGCAAAGCATATGTCAGGTCTTGTACACATCATAGCGTACATCAAGCTCCCAACAGCACTAGCATAAGGAACACGTTTCATTTGTTCCTTTTCTTGTGGAGTCCTTGGACACAGACTATGGCTCAATCCTTCACCTTTTGCAATAGGAGTGTCTATGGGTTTACAATCTTGCAT
Organism: Eucalyptus erythrocorys; assembly: GCA_014182555.1. Classification (NCBI taxonomy): domain Eukaryota; kingdom Viridiplantae; phylum Streptophyta; class Magnoliopsida; order Myrtales; family Myrtaceae; genus Eucalyptus; species Eucalyptus erythrocorys. The sequence continues at coordinate 1,745,537 of CM024597.1, read as the reverse complement.
ACGAAATCGTTCAAGAACTTTATTTATATATGTTTCTTGCGAAAGAGATAATGATCTCTTTGAACAATCTCTTAAAATCTTAACTCCAAGTATGTATGCAGCCTCACCCATATCTTTCATCTCAAAATTGGAAGATAACCAACTTTTGATGGTATTAACTAACTCCATATTGTTTCCGACAATTAGTATATCATCAACATATAATGATATAATCACAAATTGATTTTTGGATCTTTTGATATATACACAATGATCCTCATCAATCATTGTAAAATTATATTGCATTATAGCATTATGAAAACGTATATACCATTGTCTTGACGACTGCTTAAGGCTATATATCGATTTCAAAAGTCGACATACCTTTCCTTCTTAGCCTTTCGTAATGAAACCAATAGGTTGTTTGATATATATTTCCTCATCTAATTCTCCATTGAGAAAAGCAGCCTTTACATCCATTTGATGTAATCCAAGATCCATACTTGCCACTATTGCCAAAATAATGCGAATTGAGGTAAATCTCACAATAGGGGAAAATGTTTCCTCATAATCAATTGCTTCATGTTGATTATACCCCTTTGCCACAAGACGAGCTTTATATTTTTCTATCGAGCAATCAGCTTTACGCTTTATTTTGAAAACCCACTTGTTCCCAATAGATTTGCGTCCTTTTGGAAGATCAACCAGTTCCCAAACATGGTTTGACTTCATTGACTCAATTTCCTCTCCCATTGCATGCATTCATTTTTCCTTACTAGAGCAACTTAAAGCCTCATGTATATTTCTTGGCTCATCCTCATCTTGTGGGGCAATAATAAAAGTTTCCCCTTCAATGTCAAAACGTCGACATGGAATACTTTTGCGACTTGTTCGCCGTATGGGAGATTGTACACTTTGCACATCATTTCCCATTATGCTCCCACTAGGATTAGATAATGATGATGTCGTCTCATCATGTGATTGTAATTCATAATGAATTCAATTCAATTCATCACTTCTCATATTACTCCCACTTGGACGAACTCCACTAATATCATTATCTTGATTCAAGGTTTCAAATAGGGAGTAATCTTCACATATTTCGCCCTTCTTAGGAAACTCATTCTCTAAGAACATGACATCCCGTGATTCAAATTCAGTTATACTCCCACTTTTCTGCTCACCTATGAACACATATCCTTTCGAGTGTTCGGAGTATTTTATAAAAATACTCTTCTTTCCTCTGAGACCCAATTTCCCAAACTTGTGAGAGGGTTCATAAATATAGGCAGCACAACCCTATGGCTCAAGAAAACTTAAGTCCGATTTTCTACCTGTCCATAACTCATATGAAGTGGAAGTAACTGATTTGGAAGGCACCCGGTTAAGTATATAGGCAGCAGTTAACAAGGCATCACTCCAAAAAGTTATAGGTAGGTTAGCATGCGCCATCATGGACCTAACCATTTCGAGTAGGGTTTTGTTTCTTTTTTCCGCAACACCATTTTGTTGAGGAGTATATGGAATAGACAATTGTCTTTCTGTTCCTTTTTCATCACATAATTTTCTAAACTCATCAGATAAATATTCTCGACCTCAATCGGATCTCAATGCTTTTATTTTCCTGTCTAATTGATTTTCTACCAAGGCCATAAACCTTTTGAAACAACTAAATGCTTCAGATTTATGATAAATCAAATAGACATATCTGAATCGAGTATAATCATCTATAAATGTGATGAAATAAACAGCCACATGCCTTCCTCTCACATTCATTGGACCACAGATGTTAGAATGGATTAAATGCAAGGGAAATTCAGCTCTTTTACCTTTTCCAAATGGTTTCCTTGTTGTTTTCCCTACTAAGCAATGCTCACATATGGGCAACTCGACTTTTTCAATGTTGCCCAACAAGCCCTCTTTGGCTAGTCTATTCATACGTTGTTGGCCAATATGACCAAGTCTAGCATGCCACAAATTCACATCATTATCATATGAATTAGGAGACGTGAGAAGGGAATAACAAACATTTGCATTAACATAGTCAATATCTAATACAATGAAACCATCCAGAAAATAACCACAACCATAGAAATTTGTTTCCAAAAAACAAATCCACACCTCTATTATGGAAGTTCATAGTAAAATCTAGCTTGACCAACACTAAAATAGACACTAGATTCTGATGAATCTCCAGAGCATATAATACATCATGTAGGAACAAAGTGCGTCCACCACGCATGTTCAGTTGGCAGGTGCCAATTCCTTTTACTTCAGTTCTCGAGTTATTTCCCACATAGATCCACTTAGTTCCAGTTGGTACTTGTCGGAATTCCATGAAGGATCCTCTATCCTTCACTACATGGTCTGTTGCTCATGAATCTACAGTCCATAAAGGATTAGACTCAGTCAAGAATACAGAACTTGATACATAAGCAAAGTTCTTAAAAGCACAAGGGGTATATACCTTCTTTGGCTCGCGACAATTGCGAGCATAGTGACCCTTCTTGTTACAGTTGTAACATTTCACCCTTGTTAGCTTCTTCATTCGAGGACGCTTTCCTCTTTCATGTTGGTCAACCCTTGGTTTCTTCCCTGAAGCACTTGGTCCCTTGCCTTTCCACCTCTTGAACCAGTCAGGAAGTTTGCGCTTGGAGCTCGAAGCTCCATTTGAGCTGGAACCAGCATTATATATTTCAGTTTCCGGCTTAGCCGCCAGGAAGCGGTCCTCTTCCAGCTTAAGATGGCGCACTGCGTCCTCAAAGACTTTGATATTTTCATTGTGGGTCAGGTGCACCTTCATATGCTTCCAACTTTGAGGCAAGGAACGGATCACTGCTTGCACTTGCTGCTCATCAGTCAGGACATGGCCAGCATCCTTCAGCTCATTTATCATGTTTGACATTTTTCTCAAGTGTTGCTTCATGGTCTGACCATGAGGCTTTTTGTAAGAATCAAACCTAATGGTGAGATGCCTCAGTTTAGTCATCGAAGTATGACCAAATCTTGCTGTCAATGCTTCCTACATTTCTTTGGCATTCTCAAAACGCCTGAACTCTCGCATGACATCATTTTCCATGCTACTCAGCAACGTAATGCGAGCAAAGGAGTTCTTCCTTTTCCATGCAGCAAATGCATCCTTATTTCTTTTGTGTTGTGCAGTGGTTCCATCTTCAGGCTCTTCCATGGTTAGGTTAAGAGCTTCTAACGCCTCTTGCTCTTCCAGCACATATTGGATTTTCACGTGCCAGATTTCATAGTTGTCGCCATTAAGCTTTTCACCTTTGTTCAGCTCGGCAACTATGCTCTTTGTGGTTGAAGCCATTTATCTGAACACATTATACATACATGCATGAATAATTAATGCCTATCATTTATGCATCCACTTTGCACAGACCCATCATATTAATGAACAATTTCAAGTAAGGCTTCATAATCAAAAGGTCACTATGTTTCCAATCATCCTCCAAAAATCCTAACTTAAAACTATCATTAATATAATTGTCTTATGTAAACTAAATTCTATGAAGTTACAAAAACTTCTATGAACTATCCACAATCAATCAACAAACAATAAAAGCAAATAATATCTAACATTCAATAGAATAATAATGTTTTCACATAACACAACTTACATATCAGTTGCTACATCAACAACAACCAGGTAGTAAATGTTTACATAAGATATCCATAAAGTACATTAAAAGAAAGACAACTTGAAACATCTAAACCCAAGCCAATACATGAACTAGGAAAGCTCCCTTTTTGTTCAATTTCTTGATCTTTTCTTTTGTAACAATCAAGTAATAATCATCTATGAACTCCATCACAATTTTCTTATATGAAGCGGCTTTGTTGGCATCCCATATGCGATTCAACACTCCTTGCCATTCTGGTGGAAGGGTGTTCATGAAATATCGCACCATCTCAAACTGTGGCATTGGACGACCATTCCATATGACCTTTTGAATTTTCCCATTGACTTCAAGAACATGATCTATTATGTCCCCGCTCTCCCATCGATAATCATTCAAATTGAAAGCCTTCCCTTTTGTTCGTCGATAAATACACGAATAGGCGTGCGCAACTTAAGGGGAGGCATTGTTCCTGCAACAAATGTAGAACAAATAGGGATTACATATAATCCACATAAACATAATTGAAAAAGAAACACATTCCTTTCCTCTCTTTTTTTTTTTTGTCAACGGTCGTCAACGATCAACGGTCGAGGTCAGCCGGGTCGGGTCGTCGGACGGGCCGCCGAGTCGGGCCGGGTTGGACGGACTGACCCGGCACATGCGGCACGTGTGCAGCTAACGTCATCATGACGTCAGCTGGTGCGTGCCTCACACGCACCAGCGACCACCCCGGCACAACGCGCACGCGACGCACGCCCCTACATGTTCTCCGAGTCGGCGCGTGCACCGTTTTGCTCCGGCTGCACATGGTGGCGCGTCCAGCGGCCGTTGGCGGCGTTCCGCCACTCATCGCGCTCGTCTCAATGAGACCTTCCATCCAACGCCATCAGAAGTCGATTTCGACTTACAAAAAGTCGAAAAAATGCATGAACAGTCTCGGGTGTCGGGATTTTTCCGCCCCAATCAGTGTCGGCCGAATTTCTTTTCACGAAAAATCAATAAAAACATTCACAGACATGAAAGGGGTCGGGAAAAACATGAAAAAGGATCGAGAAACATGAACTCTTGCTTTGATACCAATGTTGGGATTGTCAGATTCCCAAAAACTGGATTCGACCCTAAATCGAACCCCTAAACTTGCGCGGAAGATGAGCCCGAGAAAATCACATGCATCACCGATCCTAAGGCACATCACAGAATCGAACGTACCTTGTTAGCCACAAATAAGCACCGACGCCGATATGAAGAAGAGAAAACCGGTGCTGTTCAATCTGATGACGCCAATTTGCCTTGAAGAATAGTAGCGAGTCGCCTCTTGCTTTTGTTCTTCTTTTGGAGAGAGTTTTGAGGGAGAGAGGGAGGAGGAACGTACGTAAAATGCCAAAAGGTACGTTTCTCCCTCTCTTTCCCCCCTTTTATACGTCCCTCCAAAAAGAGAACGTATCCCTTCATCATATCCCTCCATCCATAGGCCCTGAAATTGCGGGCCAGACTTTTAGGCCCAACATGGGCGGACGGGCCAACTTAGGCCCATCAAATTGATTAATTAAAATCATCACATTCTGTCCAAAATTTCTTTACTGCACAAGGCCGTCGACAACCCATGGCCCATAGCACTTGTTGATTTCAATATGCCTCAGGCTCTTCAAATTTTGACAAAATCAACTAATCGTTCCACAGAGTGGCACCTATAAAGAGAGAACTCTTCCCATCATTCCTACTTGCAGACGACTTGGATGTTGGGTAGCCTTTGGCACTCAGGAAACTTCTCTTTTGGATTCTTTAAGACGCTCGATAGAAGCAACACTCAGCCCGCGAGCAGTTGCCCCACTCGATGGCTGTAGTTCCAAGAGAGAACCTAACCATTCTCAAGACTCGCCGCCATAGATAGCTAGTCTCTTTAGTGATTCCAGCACGCTGCTAGTAAATTGAATCTCAACCAGTTTTAAGCACAGCTCACAGCTAATACTTCCAGTTTCTTTAAGCTCGATCAAACGGGCAATCTTTCCAGTTCACACCACATGACCAAACTTTTCCAACTTGGAGGTCCCTACAGTTGTATCACTTTCATTCCAGAAGGAGAAAGCTCTAAAGCCGACATGATTTCAAAATTTGTCAAGCTAGATGTCGCAACCAATTTTTCGGGGTGTGAACCACCTAGGGTTTGGCTAATGGATTGTTAAGCCTAGACTTAACTCGGGCTCTCCCAAGCCCATACCAATTCACGACTTAGGTTTGAATTCTTAACATGCAAATGATTTTTATTAAGGAGTCGCACTAATCAGTTTTTGGTGGGTCGATTAGAAACCCAAGTAAAGTAATGGGAGATTACTTTACTCCTACGAACCAGAGATTATGGGTACGGGGACTTGGTTACACTAGATTTCTCTAATGTCCTTTCGGTACCATTCTTTTATTTTGAAAAATGTTTAGCAGGCAGCTTGAATCGATTTTATTTTATCTCCCCAACATGTGAGGTGATCATGCGGGTGCGCAATCCACCAATTTAACACCCAATAAAACAATGAATAAGGTTAAGGGACTTACCTTGTAGCAATGAAAGCATCCGCATCGTTAGATTAAATTCCACATCAACAATCCTAGATATGGTCTCTAATTAACACGCAAATTTCTCTTTTTGTTTTCACTTTATTTAATAGAATTTAATCTAAATGTAATGCATGCTAATAGCCTAATATGACATGGCAAAATGATCTAAATTATATAACATGAAATGCAATAATAGCAACTTAATGACCTAATATGAAATCCTAATTAAATGGTCCTAGAATGCAAATTAATTAACATGCACCTATTTTGGATTTTTTTTTATCTGCAATTTTGAATTAATAAAATTCCTAATTAAACTACCTAAAACGAATAATTTTCTAATTCATGTTTTGGATTAATTTAAATTAACCCTATTTTGACTTAGAAGACCATTTCTTTATTTTTTTTTTTTTTTTTTTTTTTTAAAAAGGTGCCAAGTTTTCTAAGAATGAAATTATCTAAATCTAATCCTAACCTTTTAAAAAAAAAAAAAAAAAAGAGAGATTTCTAAAAAATGATCCTAAAATGTGATAATAAAAAAAAAACTAATTTGCTAGCCTAAATGTCTTATTTACTAAATCTATATTCCTAATTCTACATGTTCATGCAAGATTTTTTATTTTTCTTTTTGATTTTATGATTTTTTTTATTTTTTCTAAAAATTGCAATTTATCCTAAAAATGTGGAATTAATTTATCCTAAGATATTTGAATGAAATTCCTAACTAAATTAAAATTTTATCCTATTTAAACTAGGAATTAGGTTATCCTAATTTAAATTAAGACATTGTTTTAATTTAGTAATTTCTAGCCAAAGATGCAATCTATTTAGAAATGATCTAAGCTTAAAATTAAACATGCAATCCTATTCTAAAAAATTGATGATTTTTTGTTTGCTTTTTTTTTTTTTAATTAAAATTTAACATGCAATTCAACTAGCATCCTAAGTGAATTTTATTTTATTTTTTGTTTCTCTTTTCTATGGCCTAAAATAAAATCCCTAATCTAAGTATGCAAGACAATAAAAAAAGTTCTAATTTAAGATTTTTTTGAGTTTTTTTTTTTACTTTTTTGTGTTTTGGAATTAACAATTTCTAATAACTAAACATGCAACCTAAACTAGTTAATTTGAATTTTTGATTTTTTTTGTTTTTTTTTTTTTTTTAAATTCATGATAACTAGAATGCTTAACCTAAACATGCAAATAATTCTAAACAAGCAATATTCTAACTCAGACATTTTACAAGATAAATAGAAACAATCAAATTCATTCAAAATTACCCAAAAAAGATATCACATATTATTCAAATCAATGGGTAATATTTCACCGGTAAAATCGATAAATTGATCTTAAGCCTTAAAGATCAAAATATCAATTTATTTCCACATAATTAGTTACCTCGTCTAAAGCCTTATAGACGAAATAAAAAATCAGTGCGGTTGCGAATTAGGGGGTAAATTACATATCAAGACTTAATGTTATTAACAAAAATAGAATAACAATAAAATAATAACAATAAAATAACAATAAAACAATATAAAAATGAAATAAAGTAAATAAAAGAAAAGAAATCTACCTAATTTTTTTTGCCTTTCTGTTTTTTTTTTTCTTTTCTTTTTTTCCTTTTTCAAAAAAAAAAAAAAAGGAAAAAAAAAGGGGCCGGCGAGGGGAACGGCTAGGGTTCGGTGGCGCGCGACGGCAGTGTGCGGGGGCGCGGCGGCACGGCAACGGCAACGTCGGGAGGCGCGGTGACCCGGCGAGGCGTCGGCGATGGAGGCGCGGTGGCGGGGAGCTGCGGCTCGGGGGGCGGCCTAGATCGGCCTCGGGGAGCAGATCTGCGACGGCGGGAGGCGGAGGACCTCGAGCGGCTGCGAGGTCCCTCAGGGCGGCGCGACGACGGCGCGACGGGCAGCTAGGACGGCGCGCGGCACCCGCTCAAGCGGCGAGGAGGCTCGGCGAGTCGGGCGCGCACGCCATGAGACGGGCGGCTCGGGCGCGGGGCGTCGCGACGAGGGAGCTCCGGCGTCTGGGCGGCGCGAGCTGTGGAGGAGTGCGATGGCAGGGCAGGCGGCGGCGATGGCGTCGCTGGCTCGGCGGCGGCAACCTCACAGGAGAAGCGAGGGTCGCGGATCGAGCCGAGGAGGTCGTCGGGGCTGGGCGACGATGGCGAGGGGCGCAGCTGAGATCACGACTACGGCGAGGGGGCTCGCGCGTCCGGGCGGCGCGAACCGTGGCACGACGGCGACGGCGATGGCGACAGTGTCGACGGCGACGGCGACGAATTCCCCCCCTTGGGGAAGACGAAGAGACCCGAGGAGAGAGGGGGCTTCGGCCCGTTTTTTTTTTTTTTTTTTTTTCTCTCTCTCTCTCTCCCTCGCTCACCTACTTCCGACCACTCTCTCTCTCCCTCTTTTCTCTCAGCTGATTTTCTCTTTTCCTTTCTTTCTTTTTTTTTTTTTCCAAAAAAAAAAGCCTCCACTCACGAAAAATTATGGCCCTTTTATAGTGATTTTTAGACGGCCACTTTTCTAGCAACTTTCGAATTTCCATTTTCTGTTGCATTAAATCAAGCATGCAAATCGTAGCGTGATTTCGCAATCAACTCGATTTTGCTTGATTTGTTCCATTTTATTGAAATCCTTGCCAATATTCACTTGATTTTTGATTGTTTCTGCATTTAACAACAATCCGAATGCTCATCGAATTTCAAACTTCCATGCATGAACAATCAAATCAATTTCCCCATTTTTACCATTTTTTCATTTATTTGTTCAAAATGTAATTTTTTTTTTTAAAATTAGGTGTCACAGCTGCCCCTCTTTGATGGTGAGCTCATAGAGATTGCCTTCAAAGACAAATTGAGACCTAATTTTAGATCATGCACATGCACTAAATGACTCTTTTGGTCGGAAAATGAATTCCATTTCTTAAATGCAATAATAAATGAGCCTATTTTGAAATGCACTAAATGGCTTTTTTTTTTCTTTTTCATTTTTGTTTTTGTTTGTTTTTTTTTTTTTTTTTGAAAATAAATCCTATTTTGAAATGAAATCTATATGATGCATGAAAATACTAATGTAAATAATAAAGGAACTTACCGGAATAACTTACCTTCAAGAGGGAAGAGTAACTCAAGATAAGCGGTGTTACATGTCTAGGACCCGTACCATTCTACGGTCGCCTAGAATAGTAACATGACTTTACAAAAAGACTGCTTTCGGGACCCGTACCATTCTACGGTCGCCTAGTGGGGCATTGTTTGGTTGTGTTTAGGACTCGTACCATTCTACGGTCGCCTAAACGAAAAAAAGGTTTTCCAGGACCCGTACCATTCTACGGTCGCCTGAGTGGTGTCTAGGACCCGTACCATTCTACGGTCGCCTAAACGAAAAAAGGTTTTCCAGGACCCGTACCATTCTACGGTCGCCTGAGTGGTGTCTAGGACCCGTACCATTCTACGGTCGCCTAAACGAAAAAAGGTTTTCCAGGACCCGTATCATTCTATGATCGCCTGAGTCTTGTCTAGGACCCGTACCATTCTACGGTCGCCTAAACTGAGGTTTTGCTTGACTAGGACCCGTACCATTCTACGGTCACCCAGTCTTGCAATGAGATTACCCGAGGACCCGAACCATTCTTCGGTCGCCTTAATCGATTGAACTGGAGAAAAATCTTTGGGGGGCAACTCCATCGAGTGCTGGTGCTTGAAAAGGAATACCCGCACAATGACAAGTATTTAAGGTCTGGATAGAGATGTACTTACCCGATGACATGTTCGTTCCTTAAGGGATATGTCTCTTGCAAAACACAGTTATAGGGGAGGCAACGTGCATTCACAGACATGAGGTTCATGTGTGATGATTTCTATCAATCTTGTATTACCAAATCCCATTTGGAAATATTTCAAAAGAATATTCCAATCTGAAGTCAAGAGTGTCATGGATATGTCAAATGAGAGATCTTCCGGTCTGAAAGGACTTTTCACTCATTCTCACAAAAAGGCTGATTTGTCCTGACCTTTGATGCAGGAATTCGACAATCACTCTGTCTTTCTATCATCATGCCGAACAGGGGTTCGAGTAACCTCGCAAGTGGTACGACCTTACTAATCTGAGAGGTCTTTAACATGGAACATAATGTGGGCTTGATCAATGGCTTAACAAAAGGGACTCTTTGAGTCAAGGCTTAATGAAGAATGATATTGCTGAAATCATCTTTGGGTTTACAAGTCAAGAGACATACGAAATGAAGTAGAAATTGCCTTACTCACACTTCTTCGAGTGATGCTTTGAACATATGAACCTTTACGTTAATTCAAGTGCCCTAATCGAAGAGACTTTGTAAGGGACGTAACGTAAGCTTGGTTTATGGGTTGAGAAATGAAAGGATCATTGAGCTCAAAAAGTGTTTAAAGGGTAAAGTTGGTGATCATCTTGACACTTCCACTGATTTTCTGCCTCAATGTCGAAGATCTTCTTTTGCACTCATTGATTGCAACAGCATTTGAGCCTTTTTTTCTTTTTCTTTTCTTTTGAGCATCGACCTTGCTTTTACCAGGCATACTGCTTTTTTATGCCCCATTTTTGCACTTCTTTTTTTTTTATCAGAACCTTCATTTTTTGTGGGCATCTTAATTCATGCCACTTGAATTTGTCTTGCCCCAGTGTGGGGGATGATCACCAACTGGGTTTAATTATGAAATGAATTCATAAGCTCAAGTGGGCTACGCAATGGATAAAAGTGTATAGGATAGAGAAATGACTGCTCTTCATCATCTTAAGGCACTTCAATTATCGTACAAGTTACACTACGAAAGCAATACCCGAAGATTGACGCAAGTGTAAGTAAGAGAATCCCTACCATTCATTTCCAATTTGGTCCCGGTGTGGGATGATCCTTGACAGGGGGTAATTTCGAAAACACCTCATGTGTGTGGGCTCAAAGGGCTAAATAATGGGTATACCCGCAGTGTTTAGGATAAGAGAAAAATTGCCTCTCGGTCACTTCGGTTGTCGTACCCTTTGCGAGATTACCCTTTACCTTGTGGACATGAAAATTTTTCCACACAACTCACCTAGGGATCGTGTATGAAATAAGGCTCGCCTTTTGTCATTCCAAAGTATCCCATTTGACACATTCAATTTATCTCATACAATTCATCGTGAAAGCATGCAAGATTTGCAAAACATTTGAACAATTCAACTTATTGAGGCAATTTATTCATCACAGAAATGTTTGTAATTCAAAACATGAGATGTCAAAATCTATCATGGATAATACTTGACAAACATCGAATTAAATGGGGTGGAAAACTCACGACCATCCATTTTCGCTAGGATCAAAGCACCTCCGGGAGTACCTTCTTCATCACATATGGGCCATTGTAGTTCGGGGCGAACTTGCCCCCAGTGGTCCGGAAAATCGGCAACAGCTTCCTTAGAACAAGATCATCTACCTCAAAATGTCTCGGCCGCACCTTAGGTTGAAAGATCCGGCTACTCTTTGTTGATACATTTGGCCATGACAAAGAGCCTTCGTCTTTTCTCATCAATTAGGTTCAATTGCTCAAATCTTTGCTGCAATCATTCTCGCCGAACAACCCTACTCGGGATAAAACTCTCAGAGAAGGAATCTCCACTTCCACAGGCAAAACAGCTTCCATGCCGTACACCAGAGCAAAAGGAGTTGCCCCAGTAGAAGTGCGGATCGATGTCCGGTATGCCATTAGTGCGAAGGGTAACTTGTCATGCCAATCTCGATAATTCTCAGCTGTCTTAGCCAAGATCTTCTTGATGTTCTTATTGGCTGCTTCAACGGCCCCGTTCATTTGAGGGCGATAAGGAGACGAATCGGATGCTTGATCTCGAACTCGTTGAACAATTCATCCACAAGTTTGTTGTTCAAATTTGTCCCATTATCGTTGATGATTGCTTCAGTGGACGCCATAGCGAGCAATTATCTCACGCTTGATGAACTTCACAACATTGCGAGCGGTGACATTTACAAAGGATGAAGCTTCAATCCACTTGGAGAAATAGTCTATTGCCACTAAGATAAAACGATGCCCATTCGAAGCTTTAGGTTTATCGGGCCAATCACATCAATACCCCACATTGAGAAGGGCCATGACTCGGAAAACTGATGTAACTTAGTTGGGGGCACATTTATCTTATCCCCATGGATCTGGCATTGGTAACAACTCCGTACATGCTTAATGCAGTCACTTTCTAATGTGAGCCAATAGTAGCCTAATCTCATAATCTTCTTGGCTAACATGTGTCCATTCATATGAGGGCCACATACTCCTTCGTGCACTTTTGCATGATTTGAGTGGCTTCAGTTTGCATCCAAACACCGCAAAGAAGATCGAATCATAAGATCTTTTGCCGTGATTTTCGCCACTAGCAAAGAATTTTGAGGCCATCTTCATGACGTACTTCCTATTAGCTGAAGTGCTTCCCTCAGAAATTCCCGTTTTTGAATGTAATTCATGATGTCATAATACCATGGTTTTCCATCGCTCTTGCCACGATCATACAATAAGCCGGCCTTGGCAAAACTTCTATTTTCAATGGCTCAACTTCCAATCCATTGGTGACTTGTAACATAGAAGACAAAGTTGCGAGTGCATCCGCAAATTGGTTATGACACCTTGGCAAGTATTCAAACGAAATTTCCTTGAACTCCTTTACTGTGTCTCCTAGATACTTGTGGTATGGGAGCAGTTTAGGGTTCTTGGTTTCCCATTCTCCTACGGCCTCGTAGTATGATCGGCAGAATCCCCAAATACTTTCAATTTGGTCACATCCATCTCGATGGCAGCTTGGAGTCCGAGGATGCAAGCTTCATACTCAGCTATATTATTAGTGCATGGGAACACCAACTTTGCAGCTACCGGATGATGTTGTCCGTCCGGTGATATTAGGATCGCCCAGATCGAGCCGGACAAGTTCACGGCTCCATCAAAGAACATTGTCCATGAGCCTTCATCTACACTCAAAACACGGTCATCTGGAGAACCGTCATCATTACTTGAGACTCCTGGATTCTCAGCCAAGATATCAGTGATCACTCGACCTTTAACTGACTTTTGCGGCATGAACTGCACATCAAATTCTAATATTAAAATTTGCCACTTAGCTAACTTACCCACCAAAGCCGGCCGATCAAGCAAATACTTGATAGGATTATTCTCGCCACGAGGAACGTCCGGTAGTGCAATGTGTACGCCGCAATCTCTCGCAACACCCATACTAATGCAGCATAAGTTTTTTCAAGTATTAGAATATTTCAGCTCGATACGGTGAATTTCTTGCTCAAGTAATAAATGGCCCGTTCTCTTCGTCAACTTGCCGGGGGCTTTCTTGGGCCAACATCACTCCCAATGATTCACTATGGATAGTGAGATAGAGAATCAAAGGATGCCGGTGAGGGTGGGACAAGAACTCGGTGATTTCATCAAATACGCTTTATCTTGTCAAATGCTTCATGACATTCGACATCCCGCTTGACTCGTGCATTCTTCTTTAGGAGCTTGAAGAACGGCTTGGCGTTTAAAGTTGGGAAATGAATCGAGCAATGTAATTCAACCTCCCCAAAAGGCTTCGGACTTCTTTGACCGTCGATGGAGGCCGCAACTCACATATGGCCTTAACCTTAGATGGGTCAATCTCAATTCCTTTACTACTCACAATGAATCCGAGTAATTTACCGGATGTTGCTCCAAACACGCATTTAGCGGGGTTTAATCGAAGCTTGAATTCACGAAGACGATCAAACAACTTCTTCGGGGTTTCAACATGGCTTCTTCCGTGTCAGGTCTTCGCAATCATGTCGTCGACATAAACCTCGATCTCTTGATGCATCATATCATGAAACAATGCAACCATGGCTCGCTGGTAAGTTGCCCCCGCATTCTTGAGTCCGAAAGGCATGACCTTATAATGGAAGGTCCCCCACGGGGTAACAAATGCGAGTCTTCTCCTTATCTTCTTCTTTCATCCTTATCCGATTGTACCGGAGAAACCATCCATGAATGAGAATAACTCAAATCCAACAAATGCTATCCACAAGGACGTCTATGTGGGGTAGCGGGAAATCATCCTTCGAGCTAGCCTTATTCAAGTCCCGATAGTCGATACGTACTCGAACTCGACCATCTTTCTTCATCGCGCACAATGTTAGCTACCCATTCGGATATTGTGAGACTTCAATAAATCCCACTTTCAAAAGCTTCATCACCTCCTCCTCAATCTTCTTTGAGAGCTCAGGTTCGGTCCTCCGTAGCCTCTGCTTTTTAGGTGGCACGTCCAGATTAGTAGGCAAGGCATGCTCCACGATTGCTGGGTCTAAACCGGGCATGTCAGCATAGGTCCACACGAAGACTTCTTGATATTCTTTCAGTAGCTGGATTAGGCGCTTGGCCTCGTCTTTTGGGAGATTTGCCCCAATCTTGACCTCCTTGGCTTCTTCGGTGTCACTTAAATTGATAGTGACGTTTGCTCGGATGTAAGAGCCTTGGCTTTTTCATGCCGCTCCCAAATACGCTGCACTTCAATGGAATCTTCAATCAAGTCTCCGGGAACTTCGTCACTAGCATTTGTGGCATTGAATTGGACCATTTCCACGCCTTTGCGTGTTGTAAGATTATCCCTGAAATAGGAAGTAGACAAATTAGAAAAACAAACAGAGTAATCTGTATTTTTTGAAAGATTTTTTTGAAAGACTTTTTGAAAGATTTTTGAAAAGGATTTTGACACGAGGAAGCACGATGAGGCCTAGGCCTCGGAATTCTCCTTGGATTTTTCTCTCTTTTTTTATCTACTGGATATCATCACCGGGCTGGTTTGGTGTACCTCATCATGCCCTCAAAATAAAACTTGTAATTTTATTGATATTCATCAATCAATTACATTTATTGAATGGAAAATGCAAATCCAAAAAGAAAAGAAAACGAAGATAATCGCTAGATAGCGATAATTATTCCTAGAAAGCAAATAAAAATTCCCACGCAGGGGAATGCGAGAAATCAATTAAACGAGTTACTCTTGTGGGCTAGGGCCCATCTCTTCGGGGGATCCTTCGCCAATGGCTCCTATGACGATGTCATCGAACAAGCTTGTTACTCCTTCCAGCATGTCTTCAGGATCCTCAGTCTTCGGGGGTGTCGAATCATCCATGCCACCCCATCCATCTCGGGACAATGCTCCGGGATCTATGTAGAAGCTTGAGGGGCCGAATATTTCACCAGGTAGTCAAACTTGCCGCTCGGCTGCCCCAGGTGGTGTCTATCACTTCCACCTCATCATGCATCATTACCGGAGGACTAGGGAATGTTTCATGAATACTTGGGGGCAACGGGTTTTGCCTCCCCTGCCTTCGGTTAGGCGTCAGGTTTGGTCCTTCTTGTCTTCTTCCTCTAGAATTTTGTCCACCTCTTCCATGGTACCCTAATCCAACAAAATGGGACCTCTGAGGGGCTTCAATGGGGTCTCGAATGCCTTGGCCATTTCTTCCAAGACCACCACCAGGAACGAAACCATTCCCGACCATCACTCTTCCCACCATAAGGGCAGCATTTGAAACTTCGGGGTAGGGGGCGTCACGTCGGGAGCAGCATGTATAGTGGATACTAACTCGAACGAGTGGTAGCTCGCTTCGACCCGTAGTCCGGCTCCACATAGGGGATGGCCGTCTCCCGATAGATCCGGTGATCCTCCTCACCATATATGGTGACCAACTTTCTTTCAATCACGAACTTTACAGCTCGATGCAAACTTGAAGGTACCGCTCCCACGGTGTGTATCCGTGGGACGTCCCAAAAGAAGAAGTTGAATGCGGTAGGGATGTCCAACACTTGAAAGGAATGTTGAAGACGACCGGCCCTATTTGTACATCAAGGTGGATTTGCCCGATCACGTCCTTCTTCGTGCCATCGAAAGCTCGCACGAGGTCGTTGCACCATGTATCTGGATGGGTCAACTTTGAGGCGGTGAAGAGTAGCCAACGGGCATATATTTAGAGCGGACCCATTATCAATGAGCACTCGGGACACATGGGTAGTCTTGTGCTTGACGGATATGTAAAGTGCCTTGTTGTGCCCTCTACCCTCAAGAGGGAATTCCTCATCGGAAAAGGCGATCAAATCCTTGAGAAGGATCGATCCTACAAACTCTTCTAAATTGTCTGCCTCGATCGTCTCTGGCACATGAATTTCACTTAGCACCTTCATTAGTGCCTTTTGATGCACAGGCGATGTCTGCAGGAGCTCAAGCAAAGAGACTTGGGAGGGCATTTTCCTCAATTGATCGATCACGTTATACTCACTTGCTTTTATTACAGCCAGAAATTTCTTGGCCTCTTCATCGCGTGGTGAGGCTTTGTAGGCTAAACATTTGCTTGAGCATAAGTCCTACTGACCTTATGACAATGCCAACATCCAAGTCATAGGACCAAGGGACGGACTTGTTGCTGACATACTCGTATGGCTGTGGCACTTCAATCATAATCTCATCATCGGACGCGTCCTCTAACTAGGGCATGTCCGCGAGTGAAGAATCAACCTCTTCCTTAAGCGCAGCCTGCTCCTCTTCCCAATCGATGACGATGTGGGAAATAGTGAAACTGTGCGATTACGATCGGCATACACAATGATGCCATCATCCACCATTTTGGCGACTCTTTCCTTCATCAATGATAGGGAATATCTTCATGGTCCGGATAATACCCAGCTCTTACTAGGCCATTGTAAGCATCCGCCACATATACCTTCGAATTCTTGATGCGACCAACTTCAGATTCCAGAATAGCGTTCACTGTACCCTCATGCTCAGGTAGCGGATTCTTTTGAACATTTGGTCGAGCGGTTTGGAACGAAAAGGCCTTCGTGTCCAAAAGGTTTTGAATCTTGTGTTTGAGGGTAAAACACTCTGTCGGTTGAATGCCCCAATTCCCCACTATGGTAATCACACTTCTTTGTCGAGTCGTAATTACGCATGCTTTCGCAATTAGGGCGCTTTGGCTCGATGGAAAGCAAACCTTTCTTCGGAGAATTGCTAAAACCTGGGATGGAGATCCAGGAGTGGAGGAATGTCTTCTTGCTTGGGCAAATGATCGACGGCCAGAGCTTGTTGTTGCCTTACATTCATCTAGGCACGAACGGAACTTTCTTGGCTATAGGCTACATTCACATCCACGACGACTTCTTTCTCCTTCTTGGCGGAGAATCTCTTACTTGATGACTCGGGAACCATCCTTCCCTTATTCCCATTTCAATTTGTTCTCCCCACTCGGAATCAGCTGGTTGAAACTCTCAACATAAGTGCTTGCCATCCGATTGCGAAATTCGGATGGGAGGGTCTTTATAAAGAGCTTCATCAACTCCTTGTCGGTAGGCTCGGGAGTGATTTGAGCAGCGATTCCGCCATCTCACGGCATACTCCTTGAACGACTCGCTCCTCTTTTTCTCCATCCTCTCAAGATCTTCTCGGGAAGGTGCAATGTCCATGTTGAACTTGTACGCTTGAGGAATGCATCAGCCACTTCATTCCAAGTATCAAGAAGATTGATATTTTTCATCACATACCTCGTTCAATGCAGTCCGGTCAAAGCGGCATGGAATGATTGGATCATGAGGGGCTCATTTTTTACATCTTTGGGCCATGCGTACATGATACATCTGCAAATGAGACTTTGGGCAAGATGTACCATTGTATTTCTCAAATTCCGGCATCCTGAACTTCTTCGGCATCTTGACCTTCTCGTAGACCGACAAGTCAAAGGGGAGTGAGTTTTGTGACTCCCGCAATTGCTTCACCTTTTCTTCAAGTTTCGCGAAGCGTTCATCCGGCTCTGTCTTGGGGAGGTCAACGAACTTTCCCTTTTCCACATTGATCGGGATTGAGTCTTCTTCTGAATCAGGTATGCCATTATTACTTGACTGGGGCTTGTCTGCTATCTTCGGGATAACAGCCTGAGGAAGAATGGGTGGAGGAGTTGGATTGACTTGGAATGATCTGAACTGAGTCATCATAACCTCCATGGAGGCAGCTAACCGACGGAGCCGATCTTCTATATTGATATACGATCATGCATCTCATTTTGTTCCGCCATTTTGGCCTTTGATCGCGTGATAATGGGTGAGCGTGGAGGGTCCGTTGTCACCTAATTGATTTAACGTGAATGAACATACATAAGCACTTTGATATGAAATGTGCCGGCCCATAACGAAAATCTAACCACTTTTATTAATGAAATTGATGGAAAATGACATTTGAAAAGTTCTCGACAAATAAAGTAAATGACTCAACTTCCTAGACATTAAACTAAAGTAGAAAGACTAAATTGACTCAAGCCACTTTATTTAGCCTCGATCCATAAACAAATGGGAAGCCAACGCCGACGTAATTGCCTCTTCTTTTGGCATCTTTCTTGGCTTGCTTCTCAAGTTGCTCAATCTTCCTCTTGTGATGATTAAGCTCCGCTTGCCGAGTGGGCTTCTCGGTCACATCCGGCACCTTCTGAGATACTCGATTGGAATTTTGTGTCGACGGATGTATCGAGTAGTGGCATGGTAAACCTTTTCCTTCCCTTCAAGCTCGTCCCTCGGGCAAGTTCAACT